>VWYH01004752.1:171394-334368 GCA_013399365.1 Pampusana beccarii | reverse complement strand
CCTCTCTCTTTCTCTCTCTCTCTCTCTCCTCTCTCTTTCTCTCTCTCTCTCTCTCCTCTCTCTTTCTCTCTCTCTCTCTCCTCTCTCTTTCTTTCTCTCTCTCTCTCTCTCCTCTTTCTTTCTTTCTCTCTCTCTCTCCTCTTTCTTTCTTTCTCTCTCTCTCCTCTTTCTCTCTCTCCTCTCTCTTTCTCTCTGGAACCCCTAAAAGGCCATGTGTGTAACACCGTGCTTTTGGAAGGACAACAGCCAGGTTCTGAAGTGCCGTTTGAACAAAACGCGTCTTGCTAAGTGCCGTGGCTCCTCCTTTCTCTAGGTACAGAACTGGCCGTTTTTGAGCTGGTGGAGAAGCTGTTCCAGGGCCAGTTGGTGCTGCGGACGAGATGTTTGGAGTGCGAGTGCTTTACGGAAAGAAGAGAAGATTTTCAGGACATCAGTGTTCCAGTGCAAGAAGATGAACTTTCTAAAACCGAGGAGAGTTCTGAAAGTAAGTAATTCTTGCTCCTGTGCGTGCTCATTAAATTAGAGGCTGTTCTGTTATCTCTCGTCCTGATTAACTTTAGACTTGGGAAACACAGCGCTGGTAATGTGGACAGATCCGGACAGTATTGAAATTGTTTCAAGTCTTAACATGTAACACAGGCTGCTTACAATCCTTCAATCACATACATGTTTTCCTGCTTATAAATAGGTATTTTCTTTCATTTGGGTCTTCCCTTTCTTCTTGGATAAGAAATTCTGCTTTTTCTTCATTTTATAAGAAACATCTGCACCTTTTTTTATAAAGCAAACAACAAACCAGATTTTTATTAATTTACTTTTAAAATACGGTTATGGTATTTTAGACTGTAGTTACCTTAATATCGTTTGGTTTTGATTTTTAAATGTTAGTCCCCTAGTATCTTTCACCATTTTAGTGATCTATACTCAGTTTTTAGCTATTTTCCAAAGTAAGCATGGCAACGATACATTTTGAAATTCAGAATTAAAAACAAATAATAAGTTCAGTTCCTGGGGGCTTAATTTGGGGCAGCTTTTACTATTTTTGCCCTCCCCGTTTTGCTGAGGGCCGACAGATGAAAGTGCGTGACAGTGCAGGTGATCCCATCAGCAGCAGCGCGACGCTCCAGGGGGGGCAAAATGTAGAAAAACCACAGGGAACTTGGTTATTTTGGAGATTTTTTTGCCTCAATGAGTGAAATTCTGGTCTTGGATATATACGCCCAGTTTCCAGACACTACAAGGGAATTAATGCATGTGATGGGAAGGCGAGCTTTGGGAAAACCATAGATTTGAAGTAATAATGTCTATTAAGTGGTATTTTTGTCGCTTCCTGAAATCATTCAAAGATTTGAATATATTTTCATACATATTGAGTGTTGTTGACAGCGTTGAAAGTAGTTTTTGTACATGTCTTAACTTGACATATTTTGTTTCGTTGTTTTTCTGGTGGGATGCCTTGGAAATGGAAATAATGGCATATCTGTGAATGTAATGATTCTCTTTTATAGTTTCTCCAGAGCCAAAAACGGAAATGAAGACTCTTAAATGGGCAATTTCACAGTTTGCGTCAGTGGAAAGGATTGTGGGAGAGGATAAATATTTCTGCGAAAACTGCCACCATTACACAGAAGCAGAGCGCAGCCTTTTATTTGATAAAATGCCTGAAGTGATTACAATTCATTTGAAGTGCTTTGCTGCTAGTGGCTTAGAGTGAGTATGCAGATTGACGCTGTTACGAAACCGTGTGCTCTTGGAAGGGAAATCTTACCAGAAGAGATGAAAATGTTTTGTAACTTTTCCAAAAGCAAAAGGGGATTTCTAGACTGAAATTAACTTAAAACAATGGGACGTGGCCCCTAATTACTTAAAGGTTTTCTGTTCTCACAAGTAGTGGCAGAAATCACCTCTAGGAAAATACACTTTTGGGAGAATCTTAACAAAAATTGTCTTATCTATATTCTTACAACAGCCTGATATTCTGATGTTTCTTAAAACTTCGGTATCATCTGCGTGAGTTTAGAGGCGGGTTTAAGTTCTTTAGCAGAACAAGTAATGAGAACAAATCTGAGCTTTGTGGTTTGTAGCTCATAGTACTTTGGTCTCTAACCGAATGTGAGTACTAAAATTCGGAAAAAAACGCAACAGCAACAAAAAAACCCCACCAGGAGATAAAAATGTTAAGAGTTAACACACGTTACAGAAAGATCGATCGATTCCTTTAAAAATACAGTATCATGTCATTGATGTTCAACTGCTGAACAATCAGTTTGGTGTTTTATACTGTAGAAATTGTGGTGTTGGTTTTTTTAAAAGAGATTATTCTTATGAGACTGTTCTTTATCTTTTTTCATATTTAAGAATTTGGGGATTTCTTTGGGGAAGGGAGAGAAGAAAAGAAAACCCTGTCCCAGCATTACTGTACACAAATGAAACAAGGACCTGATGGTTTTGCAGTAAATTCTCTTTGTCCACTGAGATTCAAATAATGAAAAATGACAGAAAGCTTCATCAGGAGAAACTTCTTAAAACTGTAAAATGCTCCCCCAGATCCTTTAAAAAAATTGTCACGCCATTAATTTTTGGGAGTGACTACAGAGTTTTAGTGACATTTGCAGACTGTATTTTCAGCTCTGGTATTCATTAAAAGGTAACTTTTGCTGTCTGTGTTAACTTCACTGGATGCAGCAAAAGAAGATGGAAGTTTGTGCTGTTTTCAGCGGCATCTCTGCCGCAGCTTGTGCTTTACAAGCCGGTTTCTGGGCGTCATTCTGAGAATTGCGATGTGCATGAAGTTATTTAGGCACAAATTAACTTGGCCTTAATGAATTAATCCACCTAGTTCCCCGTGCTTTGCAGTTCCCTGTGGGTTGGCTTTGGACCTTCAGAGCCACCTTTCCAGCAGGAAAGTCTAATTCATGAAGTCTTCTGTGTAATTAGCTTAGCATATTTGTGTCGCCAATGTATTTTGGAGCTTTTTTTTTGGAGCCTACACGATACCAAACGTAAGTTGACAGGCGATTTGTCTCTATAAACAAGTGCTGGTAACTGTTCAGCGTAAATCAGATTTGTAAATTAACTATTAAGATTATATTAAGATACTTTTACAGGTAGTTTGCTCAGATTGGTAAAACTAGAATTCTTGCTCTGCCTGTTTTTAGGAGTATTTTGGTTTCTGACAAGGTAGAAAGAGAAGTGCCTGTCTCTGTAACGTGTGCTGACATCTCATCCTACAAGTCTAGGATCCTTATGTAGAAAATTGCCTTTTCATTGCTCTATGTAACATTTGACCGGCGCAATAAGGCGGAGAAAAGGTCGCACGCTTTGTAAAAACCTGCAGTGCTGTTGTTGAGTAGCCCTTGGTGTGAGATGGTGTCCCGGTGGGACTATGGGGTGTTCAAAAAAATACAACCCGAGATGCCCACCTGCAGGAACCCTGGATGTTCTTTCTCTTCAGTTGGCTCCTACCTTTGCTACTTTTTTGCTCCTCTAAGGGAGAAGTTGCAGGTTACCCAGCCAGCTCCTGAGTCACTCACTTTTTCCATCCCCGCAGTCTTCAGGTCCTTGCTCCAAAACACTCAGCCCTAGATGGGCTCAGACTGAAGCCCATCTCTTGTGTCCCTCCTGTGTCCTCTACTCATGTCACACATTTGCTGTTATTAAGGAATTAAGAGTGGAAAAACCAGACGTAGAACTGGAGTCAGTGATGAAGCTGAAACCGCTTCGGGGATTGTTTCCCAGTTTTTGGCTTGGGTGTTTGATCTTGGACAGGACTGTGTCATTTCTAAACATCTTGATTTGGGGTAGTAAAGCACAGCTGGGAATCCAGCGGGAAGAGCTGAGGCATAAACCAAAGCACCGGCTCGCTCCGTAGTGCCCAGAGTCGCGGGGGTTTCTGAACAATGAGCTTGAATGGAGCTTCCCCCAATTGATTTGTGCAAACTTGTAGTATTTATAGTAAAAAAACCCACTATTCTTCATGGATGAGACTGCAAGGATTTGCCCTAAAAGTAATAACAGACTGTTTTGCTGGCGCATCTTGTAGCTGCAATAAAAATTTTGAGAGCTTTTCCGCTTCTCAGTTGCGCTCTACTGAGTTATCTGGCAACTGAGTTGGAAATGAATGAAGAGAAATGAAGCAGAAGGGGATGGTGATGTAAATATTTGTAGTTTGTAGGGATTTGCTTCATCTTTTCTGGGTGCTGCCTTGCAAAGTGGTTTGTGGTTATTTTCTTTTTGGTTTTGTTCTTTCTTTTGAATAAGCAGCCAATGTGAAAATCTACTTGCCTGGGGATGAGTAATTCTCTTTAGCAAGTGTCTGTGTGGGGAAAGAAAATCCTATGTGTGCTCAGACTGGAAAGCTCTTAAGAAGAAATGTGTAACTGGTAACATCTAATTAAGCTTTTCTATTATATAAATTTATCAGTTGTTGAAAAAAAAAATCAGATTTTTGTCTTGTGAAATGGTATTGGCTAAGAGTGATTTTTAATTTTATTTATTTTTTAAAGACACTTCAGGCTTTGTAACAATCAATCACATTTGCTAATTAGTGACAGCAGTGCTTATGCCCTGGAAATCTTTATTTGGAGTATTTCACATTTTTGTGTTAGAAGCAAGTGAAATAGCTTAAGTCTTTAAAAGTCTATAAGAACTTGAGATACTAATTCAGTGCAGTGGGTAAAGTTCCACTGATTTACGGCCTCAAATGCTGTAGCTGCGGAAATGGGTTTGTTGTGTGAACATGAGGCAGCGTACTCGGCGTGCAGTTCTTCTGTCTTCAGATTCTTATCGTTCAGAAGAACAAAAAGCCAATAGGAAAAGATTGCCTCTCTTATTTTCTCCTCTCCAAATCTTTCTGATGCTGGGTCTCATTCAGAAGAAAGGTGGAGCCTGTTTTATTTTAACGTTTTATGTTAATATGATTGTCATAGTGTGCTTGAGTGGAACCGGATTTCTGACCTGGAGTATCAGTTTCTCTGCTCCTTGACTCTCTTCTGAATATTTCTGGCTACTAATAATAGGGATTTTCAGAAGATTTCCGCTTTATTATTTCTGATTATCTGCTCTTCAGTGTTTCTGTTGGTGTATTCAAGTGTTTATGGTAAGCCTAGGTCTAAAATAGAGGTCAGTTAATGAGACTTGAGTGACTGAGGACATCCGTGTGTGTGTAAATGTATTTATAAGGGTTTATGGCTGTGAATATGAGCGAAACGTTTAGACCAGTAAAACAAAAGTAATATTCTGTTACTGTAGTTATGCTTATATTCTTATGCCTTATCCACAGTTTTCTTGGGTTAAAGATAGTTATTTCTAATGATAAAATGCAAGTGGAATAACAGTAGTTAGCTCTCTGGAACCCAAGTTGTACCGGGTTTGTTTCTATTCCCTTGTATCTTTCCCTACAACGCCCCAACAGCTGAGCAAGACTGAATCATCACTGAAATCTATTAGGACATCATAACATATCATTAAATACAGGGCTTAATTAAATTGGGCTGATGCAGTATGTAAATTGTGTAAGATAACAATTATCTAAGGAGGCTAATATGCAAAGTCCTGACGCTTATTTTCTTTTCTAACTCTTTAAAAGGTCCTTCTTGTAATGAAAGCGCTTAAACTTTTCTATTTGTGTACTGTGAACAAATTGCTAAATATTTATGAAATACTTGATGCTTTTCCACAGTAAATCAGCTAGATAATTGTTTAAAGAAACTGAATAACATGGGACAGTTAATGAAGAATCCTGAGTAATAAGAAAGTGTTAGTAACTTACTCATCGTTAGACAACCATTGCATTACCGGGGCGGTATCCTGCAGTGCACTGGGATGACCTGAGAAAAATTACGTATTACAGCAAGAACTTGTTTTCTCTGAGTGACATTAAAGCTACTTGAAAGTAAAATAGATTTGTATTCCTTTAGTTAGCTTACTTCAGCCTTGGATGTTAAAGGTTTTCTTTGTTTGGTTGTGTTTTTAAGCTGGAAAGCGGGATGGTGTCAGGGAAAAAGTGCACTGAAGCACGAGTGGTAACTGAACAAACAGGGTCACTCCTTGGATCTTTAAAACTTAACTTTAGCTCCTATGTCAGAAAAAAAATGAATTTCTTAAATAGTTAAAACACGTAGTTATTAGGCTGTAAGAGTTAATGTTATACATGAACGCAAAAATGTCTTCACTGACCAGCTGCTCGTGATAAGCCGGCTGAAAAGCGAGCAACTGCTCACGTTTTAATAGAAGGAAAAGATCGTGGACGCAATATCTGGGCTGCTTAAAGCAATTCTCGATCGCGTGCTGTTGTGGCGAGAGCTCTGACTTTTCTTTTTCTTCCAAAGGTTTGATTGCTACGGTGGGCTGTCCAAGATCAACACTCCCTTGCTGACGCCTCTCAAACTGTCGCTGGACGAGTGGAGCACGAAGCCGACCAACGACACCTACGGCTTGTTTGCGGTGGTGATGCACAGCGGCATCACCATCAGCAGCGGACACTACACGGCCTCGGTCAAAATTACCGATCTGAACAGCCTGGAGCTGGATAAGGGGAATTTCATCACCGACCAGATGTACGAAATGATTAAACCGGAGCCACTGAACGAGGAGGAGGCCAGAACTGTCGCTGAAGACTACGACGACGGCGAAGTCTCTTTTCGAGTCAACGGCACCGCGCAGCCGGGTAAAGTTCTGAACAAAAAGAACATGGAAGCCGTCGGACTTCTCGGGGGGCAGAAGAGCAAGTCTGACTGCGACCTGCACAACAAACCAGCCAACCCCGAGAAGTTCCTGAGCGTCGTTGCCGAGAACAGGAACCCCGAGTCCGGCAGCGGCGCCGCGAGCGCGGAACCCGGGCAGGAAAGCGCGGGCGCTGCCCCCAGCGGACTGGAAACCAAAGCTCTGTGCGTGCTGCAGAGCCTCAAAGAGTACGAGGGCAAGTGGCTGCTCTTCGACGATTCTGAAGTGAAGGTCACAGAAGAAAAGGACTTTCTGAATTCTCTTTCTCCGACATCGTCGTCTACGTCGACTCCTTACCTACTGTTTTATAAGAAAATTGTAGAGTGATACTGTATTTTGACTGTAAATATTAGGGATTTGCATACACTTGTTGGTCTGATTTGCATCAAAACTACCTGGAAGAAACAGCTGGTTTTTTGAAGCTACTGGATCGTAATGCTTCTGGTCTTTTTTTGCTCAGTGTAAGTGGCTCAACTTGAATTAACAAACCAAGACATAGAATTTAACTTGCACAGTAACTTTGATGCTGCAGAATAGTGATATGACCTTCTAGAAATACCGATTTGTATAGTTCCTAAATGATGCCTACAGCACATGGTAGTTGTTTTAACACAACTCTAGCTCTCAGACATGCTTATTGTATTATTAGCTTTTTTTTTTTAAATAAAAGTTCTTTGTATTCATATTCTGGAGTAAATGTATATTAACTAGCAGATTTCATCAGAAGTTGTGTATTTTTGTAACTCGGGAAGTAATACTTCATATTTAGTCTTTGGATAATCAACGTGGTTTATTCTCCTTATCCAGTTCTATACTGCTCGGTGCAACTCGAAGCACAAGAAAAGGGTCTTGTAACCTTGTTTAGTGTATTGGAAGGAACTGAACTTAATAGAAATGTTTGAATGGTCTTATTTACATCTTGTTGCATAGGTGTTAAATGGGCAAAGTGTAAATAGGTGTGATTAATACTTCAAAACAGGGGGAGTGTGTAGTGTAATTAAGACAATTTTGTACTTTTAAGAGTAAAGACCTCTAATATGCATATCTGTTTGGGTGGATTTGGAACTTAGTGGTGACCTTATAACAGTAAATTTGTACTTGGAGCTCACTGAAATGTGGGACAACACAAGCATTTGGCTTTGATGCTTTGTTAAGAATGTATATATGAAATAAAAAAAAATTTATGATATGCATCTGAGATGAGTAGATCAGAATTTTGTGTTTGGAGAGGGAAAAGCGGGATGGGAAAGTGGTTGGGTGCTGGGAAACTTGCCTGTCTTAGAGAAATGGAAGATTTAAAGTGCTTTAAAAATCACATTCTCTGGTTTTTTAACTGTTTCTCGTACAGCGTATCTGACTTCGAAGGCAGGGGATGACTAGAGGTAGGTTCAGAGGGAAGGGGAAAAGGAAACCAAGATTACTGTTAAAACAAGTGCAATGTTTGGCTCTGAATACTAGTGATTAAATGCCAAAACATCCATTAGATGCTAACATGTTAATCCTATAAACTGCAGACAATTAATATCTTACAAATATGACGCCAAGCAGGCCGAGTTTTACTTCTGCTGTCCTAGTGGGGATGGAATGCCATGAAGTGCTGCTGCAGAGACAAGGTGTGAGTATGCCCTACTTTTCTGGATTTAAACTTTTTCAAGTACTAATTAATTTGTTTACAGGAGAAGCCCTAGAAACCTTTTCCTAGTTTATTCTGCAATGCTTAAGTTTTTACAATTTTTAATTTTAATGTAGTATAAATGTTGAAGTAACTAATGTAAAATACCTTGAGTGTATTTTCCTGTTACGGTGGATCCCTGATTTTTGTACAGGCCTTGATTTTGCAGTATATCCTCAGTGATATATTACTAAAATACGTTTCAGTCTAGAAAGCTGCTACTGGCAATAGAAAACTGTGTAAAACAAGGCTGGACTAAATTTAGAGTTGATTATAAACTCATGCTGTAGGTCTGTAGTAATTATCTTCTGCAGAGGAGAAAAATAGGGAATTACAAATACACTGAGACCTTTCCCCTTTCCACAGCATTGTCACCATAATAAATAACTTTAAATAGTCTAAATGAAGAAATAGCTACATTAAAAAGTAACTAATCTTACCTTGCAAGAGCAGCCCAATGCCATTACAGAATGCTAGGTTTGTTTTACTGCCTGCTGAATTTCAGCCTGCAAATGAAAGTTTATTTTGCCACACTTGATCCAAGATTCGTCTTTTTTTTCATTCAAGTGCAGGAAGAGGAAATGTTCCAAGGAAACAAAATACTGTTATATTCAAAATATTGGCACAAGGCAATGGAAGGAAGACCCAGGTGTCTTCCATCACACTCTGCAGCTTGAAACAGTATACAAGGACTACAGTAAATGAAGATCCCATTCTTTCATAGCTATCGGGCTTTGTTTCCCCTTTGTCACGTTGTAAGTATTTTGCACACCTCTTCATATAAATCTCTTGCAGAGCTACATCCTCCCCCTTAATATTTTCCATTACGAGAGTCCCTGATTCCCATTAGGCTTCCAAATTAAACAGAAGTGGGGGCAACCCCAAAGAAACAACCCCCAGCACCATCTAACATACAGGAGTGCCTATGGTAGAATTGAAGGTAAAAACTGTTTAGATTTCAAAAGTCAAATATTCACAAATTAGAACTGATGATGTATAAGCTCACGTATAAACCCCTTTCTTGTATTTTTAAAAAATCAATGTACTTTTAAATATATATAAAAAAATCTCCGTGTATATACATATTTATGCATATTTAGGTATTAGTGTAGAGAGAATAAGCCTGTGTTTGATCACAACCCACCTCTTTCAAGGGACCTTGTTCAATACAGAGAGGAAAAATATTAAGGAGTCGTGTACTCAGCTCCAGGTGTGATGTTTGCTTGAAGTGCTGTGTCAGCCACCAAAATCACTGCCATAAAAGACATTTTTCTTTACATAAATAACAATGCTTTCTAAGTAAGCTTTTCACTTCAACTGTGATACCATTTTATGGTCTTTTCCCCCGTGAAATTAGTTTTTAAATTGAAATAGGGACACAAAAAGCAATCTAGTGGCACTTTCAAAGTTACGAGGAGATGATGACTGCGCTGTTTGGACTTCCTAGCTAGGAATTATTTTTTTTCTTTGCAGCAATTCATATCCAGCATTACAAAGGAAAAAAGGAATAGGGAAAATTAAATAATCACCACTTGGTTAGGAAGTGTTGCTGTAAGACTTACCTTCTCGGAACCTTTTTCCCAAGGGTGGCGAGCTCTGAAGTCCAAGGCACAGGGAATTAAAGTGTAAACATTCACATATTTAATAGTACCATCAAAATAACCATCATCACTACATTAAAAACTTCAGAAATGCATTTGCGTATGGTCCTAATATAAATTAAATATATGAACTAAAAGTAAATAAATTTAACATTAGGTAATGCTATAAATAAAGGTAAATGCGTTTAGTGTACCTTTGAGTCATAAAAATGCCTTAAAAAACAGGTAAGTTTACAGCTTATCACAAATACTCCGGATACCACTGCCATGATTTTTTTTCAAACATTGATTAAGTCTACATTTGACAATTCAGAATGATTTTTGGCCACTGAACACTTTGATGGAGGAAGAGGTGTGTGGGATGTCCAGGATGAAGTCCAAGTTTTATTTCTCAATAAAACTTCTTTGATTCCCAGCGCTGATAACAAGGCTCTTTCTTTTCAAAACCTTACTTTTAAGTGCTTTTTTATTTTGGCTTTTAACTCGTTTAGATATCCATTTTGCGGAGGCTCATCCTGCTGAAGGAGTCTCTGAGGGAGAGAAAATACAATTATGAGCTCATATTTTCCATGATGAAATAAGAAGCCTTGTCACATGAATGATCCTGTACTTGATTTCCAGTATTTTCTACAACTGTCTACTGCAAAAAATTAAGGCCGCTGACATTAACTCATCGCTTTTCAAAGGAATCGGTTTGGGGTCTATATCTGGGATTATCCAGCTGAGATGAAAACCGAAAGATTAATTCATGCGTATGTAGAGAAGCAGCACAAACCACCTGCGCTTACTGAGATCTTTTTAGTCCTTCAACTAAATCTCTAAGCGGAATTTGCCTGGAATACCTGTGTTAGGCCCCCTGCACAGGCTGAATTTCACAAGATTAGGAAATATTATTAATATTATTGTTAATTATTATTAAGAAATACAGCGACAAAAGTGCTTGTGAGGGTCCGAGCTGGGTAGGGAGGGAAGCACTGGTACTCCCACCATCCCCAACCAGTGAAAACTGACTCCAGCACAGAACAACTAACACATAAATATGTGATCTGGAGGGAGCTTAAAACGTCCTGAACCTGGGTAAGGAGGGAAGGTCACCTTCCTGCAGCCTTCAGCAGGCAGAAAAATATAACACATCAAATTCAACTACAGAAAGGCCAGAGCCTTGTTAGAAACTTCCTGCACCCAAAGTCACGGTGCTACAGGTTCTGACCTGCTTCATACATTCCCAGTGGGGCTTTTAAACTCAGTCTCACTGCAGGTGAAAAAAAAAAGCCCCGACTCCAGCTTGCTGATATTCTAGCATGGAAAACATCAACTATTTTTCCAAGCTGCCTGCCCCTGGAGCTCCTCATCCCCGTTCCATTGGAACAAACAAGTGTCAAAGCCCTGCCACACTGAGGGTGGCTCTGAATCTAAACCAAATGGGATGCAGGATGAAAAAATAAAAAAATGTCATAGATGAGAACAAAAGCAGCATTGCAAACAGCACCTACCATACCTGCTGGGAAGGGGATGTGCTCTCAAGTCAGGACAGAAAGGGAAAGGGATGGACTCAGCCAAAAGAGCCATAATTGAAAACAAATACATATCACAGGTTCACCAGAAGATCAAACACCCCAGCGCCCAGTTTTACACCCTCCTTATCTTTGCTGAAAGAGTAAAATCAAATATCCACCTGTGGCAAGTGACCGGCAGCACTGCCTTATACAACTGTGGGATCTTTCTGTTTATCAAAGGCTGGAGAGCTTCCTTTAACCGGTGATAATTCCTTTCAAGTTCCCGCTGATACTCCTTTTGGTCTGGACCGATCAGGCTCTTGTTCTTGCGCAGAGCATCTTCGCATCTAGAAAATAAAAGCCTGTAAAACTTGGGCACATATAAAAAAGGATCTGCTTACTACAGACTTGTTAGGCTAGTAGTACAAAAATATTCCTTCTGTTCCCCTGGTATGACACGTAATATCCTCCTCTATCTTGTCGTTTGGGTAACAAAGACTCCACTTGGTGCCCATGGGGAAAGCAGAGAGTGTTGTATTTCCAATTTCCATTTCATTTCCAGAGTGACAACTCCTTTTTTATTTTAATTTACTCTCCAGTTATGTTTATCCTCTCTGAAGAGAAAAGCTGATCTCCACACAGCCCCTTCCAGTCCAAGAGGATTTAAAGATATATAGATCTACTGCTCTCCTCAGGAAAGATTAATAAATAGCGGACTAAGATGTTAATCAGGAACTCTTCTACTTGCAAAGATATAATTTAAACAAAGGGTATGAAAAGAACTTTATCATCAATGCCATGTATTACACATGAGAAAACTATGTTGTCACTGGATATATTTTTATTTCAATTATATATATATTTTTTTTTTAAATTCCTTGGTGCTTGCAAAAGATGCAGCTTGCATTACTCAAGAGAAAAGCAGAGCAGCCAGCACATCTCTTAAGAGAATTCCGCCAGCGTGCATCCATGGCCAGTTGTGTTTTGTGAGACAGGAACACTTGCTCACAACTGAACTGTCATCGCTAATTAACTCCTGATCAACAGCAAAGCCAAACAACTTCAGCCCTTTAAGTCACGGACCAGCAGCACCAGAAAAACAGGGAAACACCCAGGTGGCTGCGTAGGGAACCGGACAGATGGAGTTTCACCATGGATACTCCCCTCTCCGGACACCCCCGTGTTATTTTCATGTTATTTTTCATTCCACGTTCCTGCCTGATGTGGCAGTACTAACTGTACCTGGCAGGCAGGTCGACAATAATCCGTACCTTTTCGTGAAGTCTTTGAAACAGAGCCGTAGCTTGTTGTGATGTCTGAAGAGCTTTGGGTCGTTGGGTATTTCAGACAAGAAAACTTGTGCAACTTCTAATGGTCCCTTTTAGGAGCAGAAGAGAAAATTAAGTTTCTCAGAACATTCTGTCATCTCCAGTCACTGGAGAAACTTCTTGCACATAGAAACATGGGTAAAATGCAACATTTCCTTACAGAATGCACCTTGAAGAATTGCAGCTGGTAAATCTGGCATAAATCACCAAACATCATGACAACTGAATCTCTTTTAAGCTTTTCTTTGTTTTAAATAAGACTCTACTTTTGGAAAACAGTGTGAGAAAACGCACAGATTCTACATTTGTTTTCTCTTATAAGGACTCGACAAAATTTGCTCAACTCACAACTAAGACAAAGTTTAAACAATGCGGATGGAACCAAGGAAACGTTTGCCAGCACTGCAAACTCAACCCAGAACTTGAAACTCCGGCTGCTTTTTTTCCAGCTTGTGCATTAGTAGAGCTTTACTCGTACTCCCTCAGTTTTTCCTCCATTTTTCTCCATTCACTAGCTTTGCTTTCCATTTTGTTCAAAAACCACAATAGGACACAACCCTACTTCCACCCACCAGAGGAACAGGAAAGTAATAAAACTTCTAAAATGTTTTTTTGGGGGGGGTTGAGGGTTTTGGTTGTTTCTTTGGGCTTTTTTTTTTCCCTCCCTTTTTTTTTTTTTTGGGTTTTGGTTTGGTTTTCCCTGTGTGTTTTTTAAGGGAGAAGGAGAAACAGGGAGAAACAACTGTGAATGCCAGGAAGGAGCAGATAACTGAGGGGGGGCTGTCTCTTCTCAGCCACTTTCCAGATTTAACTATATTTTCAGGACTCTTACTCAAATGGCAAAGTCACTGAGAACAGCTGGCCTAGACCAACCAGTGACCTTAAACACATCCCACACACTGAATGGGGAAAAAAATCCCAGGTATTTTAAGAAATAAGGCCCAATGCTGAACAACCATCGCACCGAGTGATACGTATATGATATGATACCGCAGTGTCTCCAGCTCAGCCAGTGATTCTTACCTGATTTACTGTGGTACCTACTGATCCTTGCAGCACCATCTGCAGCATCTTTGGGTCCGCAGGGTCTTGGTGGGTCGCAAAAGCCAGTTCCTGTGTTTTCTTCTGCATGTCTTCTATGGCAACTTCAATGGGCGTCAAAATGATCTAAACAAGTAGCCAGAATAGAGGAGACCTGTTACGGCTGAGACTGCCAACCACACACAGACCTTCAGAAACACCAAGGTCACTTTGGGGTGTCCCACTGAAGAGGTGGAGGACACTGATAGGACAGTCTGGACAGAAGCACTTCAGAAACACATCGTCTCAGTCTTGATTTAGGAATATCAAGAAAAAGATTTGATTTTTAAATGTATTTTCCACATCTGGGTATTCAAGAGCTTTCTGAGATTGCTCCTGAGTGGGCAGACTCTTGGCCCTTTGCAGTGTCTCCAACCAGCCACCCAGGGTTACAGGACTGTGTCAACTGGATGCAACAGTGAAAGAGGTGACACTCTGCATTACTAAATCAGTCTGGTTTTAGTTTAGGTTGAATAGGAACAAGGAAAAGCCCAAGAGAAACAAGGTGTTCTTAAACAGGTGCAGGGTCCCTGCAGTGAACAGCCAGAGCAGCTCACGATGGTGCTGTCTGCTCTCGCTCTCTGCCAAATTTCTGCATTTTTAACAGAGAAGGGAAAGGCAGGCTGGTGATGGCCAGGAGGGTGCATCTGTGTAACGTGACAGCACGAAGGGACATGGCTGTGATACTAAATTAAACACAAAACAGTACACTGTGCATGAGTTTCAGCAACGTCCCACCAAACACAGGAAGCCCCTGACAGCACAGGCCTCACCTCCTCTTTGTGAATGACGTTTATCCTGGTTTTAATGTACGGGAAAGCGTGGGACGTCGTCAGGATGGTTTTGCGCTTGAACTGCTCGTGCAGCTCCCCATGAGCCCGGCCGTCCAGGGTGAAGGGCGTGCAGTACATGAAACGCCGCAAGTTGTAGTTCTTGTCGAAGTAAGTTATCCTGTCCTTCATCTCGTACGTGTCGAAGTACGGCTCCACGTAGGTTATCTGGATGTAGGCCTGCGGACGGAACCCGGGTGTGCACGGTGAGGAACAGCGCCAGGGGAGAAGAGCTGAGCCCTACGCCCTGCTTTTTAGCAGTGCGATCACCCAGTTTGCCTTCTTCCCTCTTCAAGCCATTTCCGGAAGAACTAGGACTGGTTTTTTTTGCCTTTACTCAGAAAAATCACACTCACACAGACAAGGACTGGGGTGCTGGCAGCTGCTCAGCAGTTTCTGGACCAGATAAAATACAGTTCATTGCCCATCTCCTCTCATGCTCTTCACATGAAGCCTCTCCTTCCTTTCTTTGCAGTTAATGCCCTGCCCTAAACCACCAGGCATCCTAGGGTGGTAAAATATTGGCCCAGGTTCCCAGAGAGGTGGTGGATGCCCCATCCCTGGAGACATCCCAGGCCAGGCTGGACGGGGCTCTGAGCAACCTGAGCTGCTGAAGATGTCCCTGTCATGGCAGGGGGGGCACTGGGGGAGCTGGGAAGGTCCCTTCAATCCAAACCATTCTATGATTCTATTTCTGCTGCACCTAAAGGTCATGGCACGAGAAGGACAAAATGCTGCAGCTGCAAAAAAGCTGGAGGCCAGAGAACGGTAAACTCCCTTCCATGCACCCAGCAAGAAAGAAAAAGGCCAATGCAGCCTGGGCCGCTGCTGTCCTGTCATCTCCTCCCTTCCCACCCGCCACTGCAAAGGCAGGGGACAACATGCCTACTTCTGCATTCCTTTGCTGGGATAGTTTTCCCCAACTCTCATCTCAAACAGTCACGAGATGCTCTAGATGTGGATTTCATTGCCTGCTGGGTGAAATTCAGGGCAGGATTTGTTCCACTGCGTTTGCATACATTCAGGACCGGTTCTACCTCTAAACCTGTACTTGTGCTCTTACCTTGTTAGGATCTAGTTTACATTTGTCCACAGGGTTTGAGTCCTTAATCACTTCAAGCACATCTTCACCAAACCGTTCTCCGTAAAATCCCTACAATCAAGAGCAAATGCATTGAAAGAAACCATCAAATGCAGCCGTCGGAGATGGGGGTTGGGGAGACAAAGGCTTATTCAGGGGAGGTGAAGCTCCATGTGCCTCCAACAGTAGCTGTGCTGGGGCTGAATGTGATCTGCTGATCCCAGAATTAAATCAGTCACATTCCAGGGGCAACAGGAAAAAACAAGCCTAAGGCCCTGGAAGGCAGGAGAACTCGGGAGCCTTCCAACTGCACACAGACAGGCTGCGTGGTTCTGAACAAGCCATTTGAGCTCGCTGGGTGTCTGTGAGCTCAGCTGAAAACCGGGGTCAACGCGGGATCAGCCTGGAAATCAGGTGCCGCATCAGAGCGCGGCTTTGCTGGGCTGGGTGAATGGCCAGATTCGGAATTCAGGTTTTTTTTAAACCTCGAACAACACCGCTGCTTTCAGCGCAACGTGATAGCAGCTGAACTGTTGTGAGCAACAACGCGACATCAGATCTGTTGTGAATAAAGCAGGGTCAGCTCTGCCCTCTGGCTCTAGGGACACAGAGCGTGGCACAGCCTAGAGCCTGGTCCTCCCCTCCTGCTGGGGATGGCTTCATCTGTACACCAATGAGAACAGCCTCTGACCTCTGCTGTCCCCCAAATAGTGCTAAGACATTGTGTAGACACAGGTTAGTTGGCACAAAACCCGGCCAGACTAACCATTGCACGGTACAGATGATCACCAGGTGATGCCTGGAGCAGCACCCAAGCCCCAGTTACATTAATCCGAGCTGCCTTTGCTTGTTCATGGCTGAAACAAACTTCAGACCTGTGATATCCCACCTCAGGGGCTCTGAAATTCAGCCGCTTTAGAGGCTTCAATCTCTAGGAGCACAGGAACATTACAAAAGCAACAAAACGACAGCAAACTGTTTTGCCAAGCGACTGTTTCTCTAAGCTCAGCTTTGCATCAGCCTCCAAGAGGCAGAGTGCTGTTTTTTGCCCAACAATTTTAATTTCCAGCACTTCCCGCAATTTAGCAACGCAGCTCTTAAAAATCTAATGGAAAATAGTTAAACTGCAACTCCCAGGCACAATTTGAGGTCGGCCACGATAATCTCACCTCGAGCCTATGGGAAATCTCAGCTAACTTGGTGATCGCGGGTTCCTTGTAAACAAACTCTTGCTCATCCAGGTCTCCAAATTTAGTTCCATAAAAACCAACCCGGAAGTAGGTGCCAAACATCCTCTTTCCATCCTAGGTTTGGAGAAACAGAAGGTTATTTCAGTGTGGAGACATGCACACCCCCAAGCACGGCTGCAGGCAGGCTCCTGAATTTATGCGAAATAAAAAAGAAATTTAAAAACAAGGAAAAAAAATAGAAAGAAAGAAAGAAAAAAAGAAGGGCAAGAAAAAACACACCTGGAACTCAGCATGAATGCATTTTAGCAGCAAACACCGCAATGAAATTATAAACTAACATGAAATTATATGAATCAGTTATGACCATTAGCCCAATGCTGCAATGACTTCTCCCACCCCAAAAGGAGTCTGGAGGTGTCAGACGTCTCTGGGGAACAGTCTAAGGCAAGTCCCTTCATTTGGGTAATTATTTTGGGCTCTCCAAACCCTGTGCAAACAGCCCTGAGCCCGTAGCTGCAGGGAGGATATTGCACAGACACCCCTTAAATCACCCACACCAGAGCACCCCATAAATAATCCACTCACAAGTAATTGCAGGATTGGGCTGAAGTCAATGTCCAGTTCACTCACACACACAAGTGCTTTTTAAATAGCGTGTCGACTGGAAGGGGTTACGTTCTCTTCTAGTAACTAATGTCTAGGACAGAGGGCCAAAGTCACTCCTGGTGAAAGCAGATGCAATCCGCTCTATCATGTACCTGCTTCCATGGGAGCCAGTGGTGAATTTGGCCCAGAAACGCAACAAAAGTAGAGAAACGAGAAAGATTTTTGCTGGAAAAAGTAACGAAGAAAATCTGATTAAAAGAGAGAGAGAGAGAGAGAGAAGAAAAACGCTTTAAAAATACATCGCACCTTTGATTTTGTTAAAAAAAAAACTCAGGCTGCATGCACAAACCAGAAACGCCTTTCAGCAAGAAACTCTAAAATGTTCACCTTTACTCTCACGAGAAAGTGTGACGTAGTATATAACATTTAATGTTTCTCAATCTGGACTAGTGTTTGGTTTCAAACAGCACTGACAGACGTCTCGGCTGCTGCGTACCATATTTTTTTTTTAGTATTTTGCTACGGCAAAACGGATCTTTTGTGGTGATGGTGAACACAATCTACGGAAGGCAAAGAGGATAAACAAGCCCAACTAAAATAAAAAAAAACAAACCCTCAGGCAGACTGGAAAAAGCAGTGTCACGCGAGCATCCCTAGAATCACAGAATCATGGAATAGTTTGGGTTGGAAAGGACCTTCAAAGGCCATCTAGTCCAACCCTCCTCCAGAGAGGGGCTTTCAGCCATGTCCTGCCAGTGCTGACCACAGGGTTTTGCCACCCCACAGCCATCCCCAGAAGCACCTCCTGGTGCCACCCCCAGCTCCAAAGTGGTTACTGTTTGATTGGAACTAACATCTGGCAACATCTGGTTGCTGTTCCCCTGGGCTCCCCGGCCTTCTCCAGTGCCCAGCCCTCTGGACCCATACAGCAATAAGCAGCCCAAAGAACCCTCCGTTTACTCATCCCTACCTTTGCAAAGCCACAGTTTTGGACAATGTTCCCCACGCTAAAATCCCTCAATGCCCAGCATTTCCAGCTTCCTGTGCTATTTTTTAAAAATCAACCTCAATGTTACAGGCAGAAGACTGCGATTCCAGGGCTCCTTTCCCAAAGTAGCACAGAATCATAGAATCACTTTGGTTGGAAGAGACCCTCAAGGTCGAGTCCAACCGTTAACCCAACACTGTCACTAAACCATGTCCCTGAGAACCTCATCGTGTCTTTTAACCCCCTCTGGGGGAAGAGCCAAACAAAACACCTCCCCAAACCCCACATGGGGCTGGCATGCTCCATGTGGAAGCTGGTGGGATCCTGCCCCAACCCTGGGCACAGGGCAGGCCCCGGCGATGGAGGACACGCTGCTGCTCTCCCAATTCATCTATTTTTTCCTACCGAGTCGGCGAGTGACTTTCAGGCTATAAAGTGTCTGCAGAACCTGGCCCCCACAAGCTATCTGCCACGTGGACATCTGTCCAGACGCCTATTTGTTACAGGCAGTGTGCATTTATGTCACTGTAAAAGTATTAATAACAGCGAGTGAGGAAGAATACGCTGACTGCTGATCTGCATCAACTAATAAGGAGTTCCGGTGGCATTTACTAAATGCATAAAATTAGAGTAACGGAGCACTGGGAAGTCCCAGGAGTGGCAGCAGCAGCAAAGTCTGGTGAGGTTCAGTGTCTTATGTACTTATTTCTTTGTCACGTAGACCAGCCACACTGGCTTTTCCTGATAAATCCAGTTGCTGAATCTCAGTTATCATAAGGATCCCGGGGAGAAAATTCCTGGGGCTATTCCCCACCTCACACGGACACGCAGTGGTTACCAGCCCCCCGAGACCGGGAGAGCTCAATTTCTTGCCTGGTGTTAAGAATCCAGGATGGCTCCGTACCGGGATCTTTTAATTGAAATTTAGCCAATACCAAAGTCTATTTAATCACAGTACGGAAAACAAAACAAACAACTTAAAAATACTCCATGGTCTTGTTTCTGAAAAGAGCTAAAAATGCAGATATGAGGGGGAAATTATTAAAAGCATTTTATCTCCTATTATTTTATGAAAAATAATAGGTCTTTGGGAGGAGAAGAGAATGAAGGTGAACACTGAATAGCCATTACAGAACTGGCAGAGCAGATAACAGCCATCATGATTTATGAAGGTTCATGGTTTGTTATTATGCATGGTAAATACCTTTCAAAATTGCTGGGAATCAGGTTTGAGAGTTATCTCTTGCACGCACACAAAAAGCTTTGCCAACAAGATTTGAAAAATCAGAGACAAGAGTGATCCCATCTGCTTTCTTCACCAAGACCAACAGAGCAGCAGCGGCTGCCTGGAGGCAGAGCCAGCCCGAAGGATGTCGGAATAAAAGTAACTCCTTCGGACACACTGTGCAGAATACAAAATCCAACCATCTTTACCGAACTTGAGCGTTGTTATTTTCTCACTCACTTTTAACCCCAGGTCCTTTGCAGCGTTGCCAACTATCACAAGTCCTCCAATATTGGTTTTTTTGAAGCTGTTGCTATTCACTGGCAACCTCACCTTGCATACTTGAAAAAGCGTTTTTGAATTCTCATGCCGTAGCATGAAGAGGTTTTTTCCTAACAACTTCGTTAAACCAAAAGAATTAATTTGACATTTATTCAATGAACAAACACACAAGCAGAAAAGCCCACCGCTTGTGTTTAAGGAGGTCTCGGAAATGGTGCCAGACTCAGGATACTTGGGTGCTTGTAGTTGGCAATACTGCTTGCCCTGGGATATGAGGTGGGGTCCTGCTGTTGGCAGAGCTCTTTGGTAAAATGAAATTGGGGTTTCCACAGTGTAAAACAAAAAACAAAAAGGGGAAAAAAAAATAAGGAGAAAGGGGGGGAAAAATAATCCACAAGTAGGAACTTACCACAACAGACAATAGTAAGAGTGGGGAGGAGGGTCAGCAACCAGGGCGACAGAGGAGAAAACAGAAAGTATTTAATTAGGGAAATTCCAAAAAACAAACAAGCAGCAAATTGGCAGCAAATAAACTCTAAAATTAAAAAAAAAAAAGGGTGAGCATCCATTAAAGTATTTAAAACAAGGAAAAAGGGCAAAACATGCAACAAATCTGAAAGCTACAAAGCACAAAGATCAGAAAAAGTGTGGCCATGAAGGAGCACGACGACAGATGAGAACAGAAACCATGGGTGTCTTTTACCATGCAGTAAAACGTGACTGAGTGATGTTAGAATCATAACCAATGACAGGATTTTTCTTCAGGGGTCGATTTAGGGACAGACTAATCAAAATAGATGCTCACAGGCCTTCACATTTGTTGGCTATTGGACACAGATCATTTACACTCCTTACCACACGTACTCTGGATTACTTTTAAACTACTGGACTTAATTTCTTGCTAGGCTGGAACTAAAACTGATATTCAGACATCATCTGCCCGAATTATTTATATCACACAATGCAAAAGAATTTTGTTCTTAGCCCCTGTTTGGGAAGCGTGGGTTTAAATGCTCTCCTGCGGTGGAAATGTGGAGGGAGATGGCCCATGCTGAGCTGCCTGATTCACAGAAGAGCAGAGATTAACTGGACAGCTGAAGTCTAAGCAAATAATGTAACATCATCTTCACAAAACATTTAAAATGTCTTCTGAGACTTCTGGACGCTCACATGCCCGCTGTGTCGACTGGACTAGGGCCTGAGTTACCAAACTCTCTCTGCTGCGGATGAAGCTGTCGGCTTTGCCCATCTTTAATCCAATTGTGTGGTTCTCGTGGTGCATGTTGCAGAAACGTGAGCCAACAGCCTCGACAAAAATGAAAGCAGCAAAACTGACTCCAGTTAACGCAACTGAGCCATTTTACTGCCCGATGAACAGCTACCTAACGAACTGATTGCTCTTAAATGAGCAGAATGAAGCAGCCTATTCTCCGAGATACGGTCTGCACATGCAGGAAACGAGTTTTGTGTTTCAGTACCTCTGAGCACTATTGCTTAAATCGACCCCTGGGGGTGGGGTGAAAATATGGTATGAAGGGATGATTTTCTGTGTCAATGCTGATGAAAAGAAATATAAACAAATTATAAAAACAAACTAGTGATGATACAGTGGCTCATTCACCAAAGAACCTCATTAGTGGAACACGTCAGCATCCATGCACTACCTAGAGCTTCTTATGAAGAATTTCCTACTACAACCACAATCGGTTTATTGGTATTTCTTTGGTTAATGAATTGTTTTAACAGCAGACAGCAACAGAAATACCCACAACTAGCACATGTGGGCAAGCGTTGGCGTGAGTCATCTGAAAAATCTATTAGTGTTCTTTACTAACTAGAATGGAGTTACCTACCTCCCAGCCAGTACTCTGTGTAATAAAAAGTAAAAAGCGCATGTCACAGAAACCAAAAAAAAAGAAGTTTCAAAGGCCAAAACATGACCAGCAATGTAAGGTATCATAAACCTGAAGAGGTTTCAATAATTATATTTCATCATGCATCCAAAACGGCCTCCTCTGCCCCAGAAGGACACTCACGAATTGTCCTCTATCCGTACATTTAACCTCAGGAATCTGGTGATGCCAGAACAGGAAGAAAACCACCAGACCCTCAGCTGGATTCTATGAAATTGATGCACTGATCGGCATCTAACTGATGGCTTTTGCACCATCTAAGTTTAGAAAGGTTCCTACTATTATTTGTCCACCGTATGAATAGACAAATAAACCCCCAACACTTCTGAATGTTACCTAGCAGGCTAAAGGCAAGACACAGCATCTTTCCCAAGACATACAGCATGCAAAACACAGGTTAAAATAACATCTGAAAGGATAAACTGACAGATGGTTGGAATTTTTAACTCTTGGATATTTCTAAAGTTACAATGAAACTTGGTTATGTTTCATGTTCTCTCATGTTTCTCATGTTAAATGTCCAGAGAAAAAAAATCCTGTTAGTGATCCTTTCATTTACTGTGGATCACCATTGGACAATCCTTGCGTAATCTGATTTTTTTTTCCTTAACAGGTAGTTTTTGTTTGCACTGAACATATGAAGTTCTTTCACAATTCACATTGCAGCTGAAAATTCAAATCATTACCTGGTGAACTATCTTGCTGAATGCTTCTTGGAGTTTACCATGAATAGTAGACAGCTTCTTGGCATCTCTGTTAGCTTCGTGGATAGGAATAAGGACTTTGTAAACCTCATTAACTGCTTCATACATGCCAGCCTACGAAAATAAGGTCCATCAGATTCCTCCATCAATTCAACAGCAAGAATAATACATACTACCAGCATTTAAATGCTAAAACTGCAAAATGAAAAGGTGGCACTGTGATGTAATCAGCAGCTTTTAAAATATACCCACACATGAATGGAATAAAATCCTCAGTTACCTTTGGAATCAAAAGTCTATTGCATTACACATTGCCACACATTGCCGCTAATAAATGAGACTATTAATAGAATAAAAACTGAGGTATTTTGGACGGATATGGGCACAAGATCGTGGCATAGGCAGCCCACAGCAGGGGTTCTAGGTCTTTGCTCTGGAGTTACTGCTGCTTGTACTTAAACCCACTGCATGACGCTTCATATTGTGTTGCAGGAAATAATTAACCTGCTTTCCTTGGCTTCTGATCGATCTGCTACTACCAGCTCATTAACACTGATCACATAAAGCTCTTGGCCCACTCTTTTTGAAGAGAAGGAAAAACATCACGGCCCTTCTTAATTGTTGTGAACTCCCAAATGTGCAGCATTGAAGTGAAAAACACTAGAAACTGGTCCCAGATCTTGTTCTTTGCAAAGTTTACTCCAGAGGGCAAAGCAAGTTGCCTTGAACAGTTAAAACTCCCAGTGCTTCATCCAAATTAAGTGGTTACAATAGAGTCATACACAGAGAAAACATTTTCATTTATAATGCCCAGCAGTGTAAGACTGCTGAAGAAAATAGGTAAAGAAATTAAAGTCTCCTACCATGGAGAAAGATGCTGCAGCCTGTTCCAGCAATCCCACCAGACCAGCTTCTGTAAAATACTTTCCAGAACAGATACCTTCTTCATCTGGTGATACAACATCATCAGAAACTGCTGATTCTTCCAAAACATTAGAAGATATGTTCTAAGGAGATATAACATAGACGAAATATTTTTACTCAATTTAAACAACAATCAAAATTCTCAATACTTTGAAAGCCAGTTGATTTTCAATCAAATCCTAAAATTTCTAAAGAGGCAGCTTTCACATGTAGTTTGTTTAATTTCCTTCTGAACCAGCACAGTACTTCAGCAGGATAATTCCTACCTGAAATGTAACACACCCTACAGGGAGGTATTTTCGGTCTTCCAGCATGCTGAGATATTCAGCCACCAGGGCTGCGGAGTGGACCAGGCACTGGGCTGACTCGGCGTGGTTGCTCCTCTCCGAGTGCTTTCCAGCCATGTTCTGCAGCCACGTCAGGCGCAGGTCAGGCGAGTTCTGATAGCCCTTCGCAATCCTGATTGGAAAGAAAACCTCTGTGATTAGTATTTAGTTACTTCTGCTTAAATACAACCACCTTCAGTGCTAGGCTATCTAGAAATACACAACATAAGAAGCTATATAGATATAGAATCATAGAATCNTTTCCTAATATCCAATCTAAACACCCCTGGAGCAACTTGAGGCCATTTCCTCTTGTCCTATCACTTGCTACTTGGGAGAAGAGACCAACACCCTCCACGCTACAACCTCCTTTCAGGCAGTTATAGCCAGTCATAAATTACCCTGAACTACTTTATAGATTCTGAGCCAGTTAGTGATAAGCAAGCAACTGCAGCTACCCCTCACAGCAGGATGCTTTTATGGGTGACTGCTGAGGCTCCTAATCAAAGCTCATAGTTCACTTGGAGACTGGTGGGAAGTGTAGGTCAATCAGAGCAGACCTGCCTGGAAGCCTTCAGGATCATTGGAGCAGACACCACCACGTAATTTGGTAACTAGCATCTTAACATGGTTCTGAAATATCTTTTGCATACGGAGACCATCATATGTACCAGCACCAGAAAAGCCTTTTGTGCAAGCAGGTCCTGGATGATCGTTAAGTTTTCCCTGATGCAAGCAGGGAGAGTTGTCTGTACTCAGGTGGAGGATGAGATTGCCAGAGACTCCTGGGGAAGGGAAACTACTTTTATCCAAGATAACGTACATGAACGCCAAACAAAACCTATCAAGGCCACATTTAAACACAACAGACAGGTACATATTGGTGTATAAGCACTACGACCTGGAACTGCTCCAAAAATAAGCTTCTTTCCAACCAAAGTGACTCTATGATTCTATAAGGACTCAAATGTGCGACACCTGGGTCCAAAACCAAGCAGCAAATAGTTGTGTTGGTTGCAGATGAAATTTGAACTACGTCAAACACTGTAAAACATGTTTAAGTTTAAAGTAAGTGCTAATAAAAAACAAGTAATCAAAGTTCACAGCAATAAAGTACCTCACGCTGTAAATACAGGAAGGGCAGCAGGTACAATGCTTTGTTCAAACACCACGTGGAGCACTGACATCTACTGTCTCTCCAGTGCAATGGTTATAAACTCTACCTGTACATCAAGTCAATCAGCATCTCTGGATCTTCCTGGTGCTCCTTCATTTTCACTGTGTCAGAGAGGATCATATGGAGGTTGAACACTAGATCCTGGACCTGTAAAAATATACTGCTGTAATGAACTGGTAATGGGATGTGAGCTACATACTGCTGCGTTTGGAGCACAGACACTCTGCAGCTTTGTGTGTTTGCACCTTGTCAGAATTAACCAAGAACCTGAGTTTTATGCACTTAGATGCTAAAAAAAAAAATTTATTTCCTTCGGGGAGTTCGTGCAAACTCCAGCTATAAATGGAGGTCTAAGAACAGCCTGTTAATGAACTACACATTACTTCTCTTGTGGTATTTCTTGTACCTGATCAGGAAATGTTGTCTCCCTAAGTTCCAGATCTTCTTCAGCATATGTCAAAATAGTCTTCAGGGAACGTCGCAAAAATTCCTCGTTGAAGTTCTGGGATGTCCCCACCAGGGATGAGAGAGACATGGTCACCTGCATTTTCACCCTGGCAAAGTTCTGCAACACAGAAATTATTATGGTATTTTAACAGCCTGGAAACACTTCAATGGTCTGCTGCAACATCAGTGCTCTGGTCATTACACCCTCCTCCTGACCAACACCTGATTCAAAAAAAAGAAAACACAAGTTTTGTGAAAAGGCTTGTCACAGAGAAGTGATTACAATAAACCTCTGGTGCTACTGACTTCATAATCTGAAGACAGAATTTTTAGTTGCAGCTGAAGGTCCTCGTGCAAAAGTTTTAGTCTTTTCTCCTCCTCCCTGTGCTCAAGGACCCCGAAGAGGATGATGCTCAACTCCCTCTTGTGAATACAGCCTTCATTCTAGACACTCGCTTTTGGTTTGGGCTGGCCTAAAAACTGAAGTCACAGTTAATTTGCTGCTATCAAACCATTAAGAGTCCCTGGGCCCAGAACCAGCAGGTCTCTCTGGGTCTTCTGCTCGCTGTGGGGACTGTAAGCAACCAGAGATGTCTGTGGCAGAGCTTTGTGAGACAGAGCTACAGGTATGCCTGTGAAATACCAACTGAAGAGTTAAGGCTGGGAATTTTCTTGACAATTTGAAGTGCACATGGGTGAGCCAAGCTAAGATGTAATTAGAGGTAAGCAAAAGCTGAATGAAAACAAAATCCCAGCAGTCCCCACCTGTTTATGTGGAATAACCTAAAGAAGTGCAGCAGGATACTCACGTTCCCAATCTCAAAGTTTTGCCTCATGAGGAGGTAAAGTGAGGCACTGGCGTGTGACCGTATCGTGCTGATACTGCTGCTACAGTGTCTCAGGAGCCGCAGGCACAGATCCGCGCACTGCTCCGTCTCTTCTTCAAACAGCAGCTCTGGGAACTGGAAACACAGCACGTGAGGAAATCAGCATTTGGACAGGAACACGCACTCGTGTTCCATAAAGGCCGGGGCAATCCTCTGCACTGAGCATACACTGGCATTACAGAAAGTCCAGTCCCTTCTATTTGAGGGGAGAGATGCTAATTTGAATCACTTTACTTGTACAGTGAGGCAAAAGCAGACTCACTGGTAGCAATGGAAGGCAACTCATTTTACCTACCCCCACAATTTGTTCCTACATCTAGACCCGCACACTGATCTACATCAGTTCCAAAAAACTCAGACTTAAAACTGTGAGCTATTCCCAGTATACCTACAGAAACTGGGAATTGTTTAAATTATGGAAACAGGAAAACAAATCCACCTTAAGTGAGATTCATATAGCTTAAATTCCACTTGTGTTTTGTGCTCCCTGCTGTCTGTGTGCCCCTGCCCGCTTAGCATGGGCCAGCAGGAACGCACACCATGCTTGGGCTGTGCAAACTGTACCTTCGCGTGCAGCCATCAAACCCAAAATGCATAAATACAGGTACTACTGATCATGAAAACCAGTCAGGATTTATCAACCCCCAGACCACACTTCCTGAAAATCAATATTGCACAAAATAATAAGCGCTTGGTGAAGTGACCCCAGCGCAAAAGAAGAAAACAGCACCATCCTTCATCGGTGCTGCTCAGGATATATTGTAGCATCGGCAGAGAATTCACCTTTGAAACCAAAGCCCTCTGTGTGGCGAAGCAGTGTTGGAGATAAAGTGCACTTTGGTTGCAGGCCATGCTGTGCAGAAGCACCTTCAGCACCCCGCCGAGGATGCTCTCTTTGGACTCCGTCACAGAAACCGTCTGCAGTCAAAAGTAAACCAAGAGTTGCATGAGCAAAAATCAACTTCTCGTGTGTGTGTGTCACGGGAGAACAACTCTGCTGAAAAGCCCTTTGGAATGGAGAAATTACCCACTGGAGCACAAGAGTGATGGGAGCGGCTGAGGGAGCTGGGGGGTTCAGCCTGGAGAACAGGAGCTGAGGGGAGACCTTCTGATCTCTGAACTGCCTGAAAGGAGCTTGGAGCATGGAGGGTTTGGTCTCTTCTCCCAAGTAACAAGTGATAGGACAAGAGGAAACAGCCTCAAGTTGCACCAGGGGACGTTCACATTGGATATTAGGAGAAAATTCTTCCCAGAAAGGGCTGTGGGGCATTGGAACAGGCTGCCCAGGGCAGTGGTGGAGTCACCATCCCTGGAGGGGTTTAAAAGATGCAGAGATGAGGTTCTTAGGGCCATGGATTAGTGCCAGGGGTAGGTTATGGTTGGGCTCGATGATCTTGAGGGTCTCTTCCAACCAAAATGATTCTATGATTCTCTTCTATATTCTATTTATCCAGGCCTGCAAAACAGCCACATTTCTGAATCAACTCCCAGGTAACGAAAATCTGACCCACGCACTAATGCTGCTGGAATGATGGTGCTTTCCAGCCAGTGAGGCTCTGAACTTTGGGCACCTTGTTCTACTAGAGGGAAAGTGGATTCCTCAGGTGCAAGGTGTAACCCCCAGTATCCCCGAGTCTCCCTGCAGCTCAGGAGCGGATCTGCTCCTGCCTCCACCCGCTCCCAGCCCATGCCTGTTCCATTTGTACAAAAGCAGGGGACACAACTGCCACACATCCATGCTGATCAGCAGGGACTGTGAACATCACTGGGCTGCGCACACAGATCAGGGAGCCCGGAGGTTTCCCTGCACCACGAACATTAAGTATGGAGGCAGGAGACTGACCTGGAACTCAATGACTTGATGAAGATTTGGGGACAAACCAGACAAATTAGTTAGAATAGGGCAGAATTTGGAAATTTTTACAGTTCACTATTGAGTTTTATGAACATCTGCTTCTTATACCACAATAGTGAACAATTTTCAAAAAGAATGAAGGAAGGTATTGACATTTTAAAGCAGATTGTTCTGCGCTGAGGCATTACCACCCTTCCCGCGCAGCAGGGTGCTTGGACAGTTCTGACGGCTCTCAGGGAGTTAAGAGCAGCAGGAAGGCTTTGTTTAACAATCTGCTGCCTGGCCAGGTGACCGTAATGCTGTTATATTTCTATTTTCTTACCATCCTTACCTGTACAACTATCTCTAGTGTATCCAAAATAATCAGATTCGCTTCCGTTGCAAGATTTCCATCGATAAGTGCCTCGTGTTCTATCTCTGCCCTTGATCTAACAAGAGAAAGAAAGCAATAAAATTACTTTCTGTTTAAGAAGCAGACCTACATATTTTCCGGCCAAAAATATTTTCACAATAGCAGAAAACCCCCCGTCAAAATGCGTACATTTACTACTGGACAACACTACAAGGATATTTTAACGCATCCATTAAGAGGACAGGAAGAAAGACTTGGGTTTTTTTACATATACAAACTTACACAGGATTTATGTTCGCCATGCTCAGGAGAAATCACGCTACTTTCTGCCACTCCATTACTCTCCCAGGAACACACTAACAGTTTAGAATCAAAAAGCCCAACTCAAAACTGGTTTAGTAAGCATCGTTAGGCATGCAACAGCACAACCAGGAACAGAACATACGGCTTTATGTTATAGGCTATGGACACAAGGTGGTGCTACACGAGCTAGTATAATATAATAGATCCATACTAATGATCCCCACTGGTTGTAGCATAGTCTGAGGGTGCGATCTTCATCTGATTAAGCTACATTATATTACAGTTCTTGAATAAGTTCAAGAAAAATGGCACCATTTGGGTGTTATTTGCCAGGCACCCACTTTGCTGGAACGGCTTTACAAAGCTCGTACGCCCCCTCGCACCGGTGGCCCCGGGAATTCAGCAGCAACCACCTAATCTCAGTAAAGACCCAGCGGGATATTTGAAGAGCCCTGTCCTACCGCATGTGCCACCTCCGACAGACACGGGAACTGATCAAATCCAAGGAAATTACACACCAAAGGGGACGGCAGCTGACTCGGCTCTGGGACCCGGATTGCAGTAAGACCCCTGCCATGCTCTGGGACTGGGTCATACACTTATTATCTACTCTTCAGGCTCCAGAAAATGAAGGCTTAAGGCCTGGCTCCCTATAAAATAATACCATCTGCATGAAATGATACCACCTGCAACCAGCTGTGCACAATTCTTGGTGTGAAAAGTCTCGTTTAATTAATTTCAAAAGGCCAGACTCTGCCTATGAGTGCAGGACACACTTGCAGTGCTGGAGGAGTGGAGTGCGATGGACTTGGGTCACAATGAGGAAATACGGGTTAAAAAGCACATTTGTAGAGCTATTTAAGCAGATTATTTTGTGGGGTGATACCATCCTTTGGCCATCAAGGTTATTGCACAGCTGTTTAACACGGACAGGAGGTCCTGCTGGGAAGAGGAGAGAGGGCTCAGACCCAGTGCCAGCAGTGGACCGATTAGGTCTTTTAATCCGGTGTAACTGTGTCCACAGCTCTGGAGTTGTGCCGTGGTGGAATTTATACCTACATCGCTTCATTAGTAGGTTGAAACACACTGGTCACGTTGCTTTCCCAAGGTCTCAACAGGACTGGAGTCTTGGACAAAAAGCCACTACTCGACATAACAAGAGACTACATTCTGCTGTTGGACAAAGCAAGTGGAAGCTGTGAAGATGTACTTCCAACTGCAGGAAGCATTAATGTTTTCAAGGGCAAAATTTGGCCTGATCTCCATCCAGGCTCTGAGGACCCCATTCCCCAATTTCTTCAGAGCTTCACTTGGGCTGAGACTCTTGTCCCAGGTTTAGGAACAAGGCTTTTGCCAGGAGGATGGGGACTGCGGGTTGCAATTCGAGGAAACAAAAACGTGCACAGCGAAGCTCGAACACAACTCCTGAGCCCTCCAGATTAAACCACACTAAGAGAGGGAATTTTAGAGGAAATGGGTGTAATAAGCAAAAAGAGCTCATTTCAACCAGTTGCACACACACAGCAAAAACTTCTGCCAAGCATCACAAACAACGCTGTGATGATTGAGGTTGCAGATGTACAAAATGCCAATTCATAAGAACTGCACACCAGTGCTACAGTACCTGGCTGGTTTGTGGCTTCTAAAAGCACAGCACATGTGGAAAAACAATCAAAGTGATGGATTAGGACAGGAAAGGAAAGCGAGCTTTGAGAACTCCAGAATGTTCTTATGGAATAAAGGAAATATGACATGAGATATATATGCTATCTATAAATACTGTTAATGGATCTTCTCTCTAAATTACAGCTTGCTACAGGAGTTTGAGAAGGTAAAGGGTTGTATCAGTCTCTTTAAATCCCATTTTAAAATCAAAGCAAGCAAGGGACAGTGTAAAAGCAAAGAGTTAGGGCAGTGCTGGACTAAAAGCTATTTGCACACTGCCAGCCCTGTTCCAACCGAGGGCCCAAACCTGCTCACACGAGAGCTAAGTGAGCTGCTGCCATTCACCCTCGGGGAGAGACACCCCGCATTCCCACATTGGTAGTGTAGAAGGATAAGGCAGAGTTACTTGTCAAGCTTTTCTGTGTTTTGACGCCAGTGAGTCATATCCTTTCTCCATCTTAAATTCTCTTGACTTCCAAACGCGCTCCCAGAAGGACTTCTCTCTGCAGGAGAACACGAAAACAATAGCAGTCATCTAATGCTCATTTTTTCGCACGGGTAGCAAGTCTAGATTTGTTCACAAGTGACAGATGACAGCAAACTACGACTTCTTCAAGCCCAAGGCTGTGGCACTTACCCAAGCTGCTTACACGGCCTCTAATTCTGTCACTGCTGAGTGGCACAAGAGGCAAATTCGCATGTGGTGGTTTTGTACACAAGAGAGCAAAGAGCGACACTTTGTGTGCTGCCAGATGCCAGCTCACCGCGGAGCTAATGGAGAGAGGCAGCTGAGGTGCTCACACCAGGGAGGTGGCTGCCAGGGATGCTAAGAGATGAGGACTGACGCACGGGTGCTTCAATCCTCACCAATCCGATATCCCTGTCTTCAATTGGCACACAGGAGTGTTCTCTGGGTGGTGCCAAGATCCCCTTTCCTACCTCACAGCCTCTTTTACAGGCAGCGGACTTTCAAGTAATAAAGGCAATCAGGCCAGATTAAGGAAAAAAAAACACAAAGGTCCCCATCTCTCAAATATTTATTCAACTTAGCCCACAATGATGGGCTCACAGGTACCAGGATGCTTGTGGCAGAGTAGGAGACCAAATCCAGCTCTGATTCTTGTCCTAACCCTTGGGCCATCCTTCCTCCCAGACAACAAAACCAGCAGAAGTCATCATAAGGTACTTGTTACCCAAACTACTGGCTATTTCAAGCCTCATTAAATTAGCAGAAATATTCAGGCATTTTCAGAGCTACGAAAGCAACATCAGGCAGTTTGGTTTCCACTCTGATCCTCGCACAGAACATTCTAGAAGCAAGAACACCCCATAAATGAGACATGATCACATGTGCACAAAAGCAATCAAGTAGCAAATAAACCTCCTGTAGATGGAACTTAGTAAAAGTGTCCTAATTTTGCGGGCCCAGTGAAGCATGCTGCAAACTGCAAACAGCATTTTCTAGGGGCCTCTTCGCCTGAAGGTCTTGATGGGTAGTATCTCACACTACGGATGGGTGCAAGTAATTGTTGGGCATGGGAGTAGCAGTTTTTGGGAAACAGGGACAGCAGAGAAGACTTCTCTACTTACCCAGCTGCCCTCTGCTTCTTCGGACCATTTCCTGCCTTGCCCCTATGCTTCCCAAAATAGCTTCTTCAAGTTTGGCTCTCATGTCTTTTGACTTCTTGAATGTCAGACTGTTCATTCTCTCAAACACTTTCTTGCCCTGCAAGTTTCAAAAGAGACCATGAGGGAAGATTCTTTCAATCTGGGATATTTTCTAAGCATCAGCAACTCAAAATATCTTTCCTGTCTAAAGACATAGGGCAAGAAAGAAATACACGTTTAGTTGCTAGTGAGATAATCCACTCAGACTCCAGCACTGCTATGGAAAACTCTTGTTGACAGCAAGCAAAGTGGCCACCAGCCACCCCCTTTCCCCCAGCAGTTCCCAAATGAGTGGCAAGCAGCACAAACTGTGTAAAAAGCGAAACAAGGCACAAGACACTTGCATGGCTGAAAAGTAAACATGGAAAAGGGCTAGAGGTTGCACAGAGAAGTGCTAAGCCTTGGGATTCTAAATACAGGAAATACTTAGAGGAGAGCAGGAAATGCCTTTCTGGAGTCGTGTAAAGGATGGGAGTGTAAAGTTCCTTGGCAAGCCCTAGGAGGAACTTCAGGAGGTTTAAACAATATCACAGTACCTTGTATTCAAAGCAGGATACGCAAAGATAAAGCAAATCCAGCAGGCGATTGAGCTGCAACACGGAGAGGTCTGTGAACCATTTCTGCAAGACGCTTTCATCCGCGTTCTTGAGCACCCACAAGAGACAGATCAGGAGGCTGCGGCTGGACTCTGTTGAGAAGGTGGAGTGCTGCCTGCCGCTCTGAAACAGACAGGTCAACATGTTTGCCACGCTGTATTCTACATCCAAACACTTCAGTCATCACTAAAAGAATCTGCACCACCTACCATCCCAGCCTAAATAATTACCAAACGGGAACAGAAGGTGAACAGACATTTTTTACTAACAACCAGGAGATGCTCATTGCACTTCCTCAACCCAACAGCTCACAGATAGCCAAGCCACAGGAGTGAAGCAGTAGTTTGAACCAAAATAATCAAATTTTATGAATGAGTTTCAGTTCAGGCAGCAAATACTCACTTCCCTCGAGATGCGTTTAATAACCTCCAGCAGGTTCACAGTTACACAGAGGGGCTCCATTCATTACCTCACGCATGTATCGGTGTTTCACTTTGAGTGTGTGTAAAACCCAACAAAACAGGGTCCTGATGTAGGAGTAAAAGCAGGACTGAGAAATGGAACAGCCTGTCTGCTCCTGGAAGGAGGAGGATTCCCTCCCTGAGCAGAGAACAGGGGAAACGGCTCATTTCTGTCTTCAGTTCGGCAGGATTCAGACATGGAAGGAATTTTTGCTTAGGGCTCAGAGCTCAATGACCATTGCATTTCACAGAGCTTTTATCAGCTTGTTTCAGAACAACAGAATCTTTATCAGAAAAGAGAGTTCTTTCATTTTCTGAGGTTTGTTGATTTTTATCCCCATCTGGCATTTTCTTACACCCTCTCTGAGACAGGCACAACCACCTGCAAACGTGATTTGTTCCCCCTTGTCTTTCACCCTCTGCCTCCCTCCCTGTTTAACACCCAGTGGTCTTGACCACTTGCTGATCAGCCTCACAGGACCTGCACGCATAAATATTTGCTTGCTGACACAGACTGAGGGTCAGGAAATAGGAAGAGGTGGCTTTGTACCGACGAGGTGTGTAGAAAACTGCTGGGCCGGGTGAGCTGAGGCACCGATGTTCCTGCGATGGCCATGGCAACTGTCTGGCTTATCATGCTTCCACTCTCGCTTTCGTAATCATCGACAGCGACGCAGCTCGGCCTCCCTCGCTGGTTGTGACTCTCTGCCGAGAAACACGTGCATCCTGTCAGTCCCCAAATTCAAAGTTTCTCTCCCCAGTGCTAATTTCATTGAACTGTCTGGGAATGCAAACTGAAAAGCATCACACTCACGAGGTCCTGCATGTAAGCAGGGCTGTTATTTGAGATCACGCAAAGCAAACGACAATTTTCAAATGCAACCTACCAATCTCAGTATCTAGAACCCTTCTGAAAATTAGACCTTTTGTCCCTTTGAGTACCTCACTTCAAATCCTGACTTGCAGCTTTATTGTGTCATTGAACTCAAAGGTTGCAGACGACACCTCCAAACTATTCCAGACTGGACTCCCTGCCCTGATTTGAAATAACACTTTGCAAAGCGCCCCTGAAACGCGCTGCTGTCAGAGCACATGCTAAGAGGAAGGAGAGGAATTCTGCTTATCCTTCGGAATTGTTGTGACAATTGTACACTATGTGAGGTGACTTTTCAAGCAGGTCAGAGATGCAGAGGGACAGATGTTAACTAAAATGCATTGCTCGTTTTTTGCTTCATGCAAACGATCGGGCAAATGAAGCCTTTGAGTGTCAAGTCACTGAAGATACATTTCGCAAGTACGGTTTAGGAAATGGATGCAAAACCACGTTCAAAGTCACAGTTCAAAACCAGAAACAATCTCGCCCAACAGTGAAGGGTTTTGTAGTTCAATTTGAGAACTCAAACACTCAAGTCTGGTGAGCGGATGAACACGTATTCAAAGCACAGAATATAAAATACCTGTAAAGTCATAAAGCTGAGGCACGGCTTCCATGATCACGCCAATCAGAGGTAGATACAGCATTGCCACCCGGGCCTTTACCTGCGGGTCAGCGTACCGCGGATCCGAGTCGTGACTGGACAGTAAATTGTGTACCATATTGATGACCTTCTTATGCAATCCAAATAAACTGTTAAAAGAGAGTTGGGTCACGCAGATTAGTTAATATCTTCAAAGCAAACTATACTTTGTAACTAAGGTGCTTCAAAAAACACAAAAAAATTCCTGGTTTTTATTTTTAGCTTCACATAAAATGCCATTACATGCATTTTTTTATCTCCCATCTGTTTTACAAATGGCTGGCTTTTCACTATGCCATATAAAACATACAAAAATATCTTGTGGAGGTGCACACTCAATATAATGTGAACACTCTTGTACTTTCCATATGAAAACAAAGTCCTAGCTACCACTATGCTCAAGTATTGAGTCTACTACAGATCATTAGGAGAACTTAGAGAATATGGAAAACAGGGAGAGAAACTTGAGAGGACAGTGGGTTTAGTGAAACTATTTAATGTGTTCTTTTTTTGTTTCTATTTAACACCATTTACAGAGACAAAAGCCCTCCTAAGACAGACCATTGCTTTTATCAAACCATCAGGAAGTTTCTGCTTCAGTTCCCCCAGCCCCCCATGCAATTATTCAACCAAAACAGTAGACTACAGATCCATAATTCTGAATAAAAAGTGTCAAAGAAATGGAGGGGTAGAAGGAAAAACAGCAACAAATATGGCCTTCCTCATTATTAAGATGCAAACGACGGCAGGGCCCAAGCACCATCCCTTTTGCAGGACACCCTGCGTGAGCCGACTCAGTGTTCACGCCTTGAAACCCCAAACTCCCCCGAATCTCTCAAGAACTCGCTCTCTGCTCCTTTCGATTCCCTCCACCACCACACCGAGGCGAAACTCTCCCAGAGCAAATAGCAGGGACCTCTGGAGCTATTTGCTTCTGTAGGCAAACCAGGCTGAGAAGACAACTTTACCCCATGCAGGAAGCAGCCAAGAAAGCTCATACATTGTGCATTAGCAAAACATAAGCTTCAGTGTTCAGACCTGAGGTATTAAAACAAGTGTTGAATTTCAGGCAGTATCCACTTTACCTGAAAAGTAGAGTTGAGTTCTGGTTAAAAAGAAAAAAAAAGACGAGAGGCTTTTGGCTGGATTGTTGGGGGTTTTAAATGATTTAAAAGATACCCATACAGGTTAGAGGACATCAGCTAGTTGTAGCGACACTTCTTTCCTCTGTTTTTTTTTAATCGGGCTGTAATGAGATCCTACAATTGTTTGTTTGTGTAATTAGTGAGACCCTTAACAACTAGGAAGGAAATGCTTATTTAAGCGACCGGTTCCTTCAGATTAAGGCTAAAGGAAAGCCTTTGTACTATTTTGAAGGAGTGGCACCTAAATTGTGTTCCTGACAGTTCAAGGGGAACTATCCTGCAGGTCACAGAACTGCACAGAGGGAAAACACATCCAGAGTAATCCAAACCTAGGGCTACATGGATTTCTCTTTCACTTCTCCAGAACAGAGCAGGTACTGCGGTGGATCGATCCACAGCCAAGAGGAGGAAATACGGCCCACTAATATTTCTGGCTGATAATGCAATGACTTGATCGTGCCGCCCTCCAGCCACCCCCTCTGTTATCTCAGCCCTGGCCTAAATTTGTGTCAAGACAGCACAGTTTTGGAAAAATTACTTTTGTCACTGAATACTGAGGGCCAAATGCTGATTTTCTCACTTCTGTCTGCCCTTATAACCTCAGACAATATGGACAACACGGGCACTGTGAAACGAGCAATATGAGTTAATAACCAAAGCACCCCAGCGTTGTTTGCAGAGACAGTCTGCAGCTGCTTGGACTCACTCTGACACATTCAGCTCGTTCTTTCATCTGCATCTCGTAGAGTCTTTTAGATTGCAAGGACAGGATGAGAGGAAACAGCCTCAAGCTGCACCAGGGGAGGTTTAGATCGGATATAAGGGAAAATTCATTCCCGGAAAGGGCTGTCGGGCATTGGAACAGGCTGCCCAGGGCAGTGGTGGAGTCACCATCCCTGGAGGGGTTTAAAAGATGTGGAGATGAGGTTCTTGGGGACATGGGTTAGTGACAGTGTGAGTTTAACGGTTAGACTCGATGATCTTGAGGGTTTCTTCCAACCAAAACGACTCTATGAATCTAAGTGCGCTGGAGGAGGATGTGATGCGCCGTGTCGCTGTGCAGCACCTCGCACGGAGGGACCTGTCCAACCCACCCACCTCGACCCAAAGAGTTCTCATAAAACGGGTGAGCTAAAATTTAACGTAGTTTGCTAATGGAGCAAAAAGAGCAAGGACAGAACATATTGAAGCCTGTGTATCACCCATCAAGACCTAAGGCAAAGCTCTAACACAATAAGCAACTAGACGGATATCCCTCTCCAGCCCTGCTGCAGGATTGTGCAACTGGGAACAATTCTGAGCTCTTTCCAGTGGGGGCCAAAACACGGCCGGCATGTCTGAAGCCTCTACTAATAGTCTGCTCATGATACTATTTGCCTGTTAAAAGTCTTTACAGGCAAGGGAGAAGCAGATCGGAACAGACTGGGTTACTTTATAGGGTGGATCTACAAGAGCAAATATAGAAGGTTGAAGTCTGAGAACAGCCAAAACACTGCAAACTACAAGTCATTCTGGAAAACAATAAAACCCAAATGCATTACTGGTATACACCTCCACCAAAATTCAGGAGCTTTGATCCAATTGCATCTCAAGAGTTCAACTAGAATCAGGGGTTTTTTTTCTGTCTAGACCAGGTTTGAGGGAGGAGCCATCTCCCCAATGGCCCTTTGTGCAGCTGGGCTGAGATTACCATCCTGGGCCGAGCTTAAACGGTGAGAACAGCAAGGAGAGAGAGCTCAAGGGGCAGGTAGGTGAGAACAGAAAGTTGGTGAAGAACAAGGGCAAATATGATCAGAGACAGGACCTGATTTCTGATCAGTGAGCAGGATGGTCCTGTGCTACAAAAAGGATTTCTGCAGCCAGCGCATATGAGTAAAGATTTGCTGCTTTTGCCATTTCAGGCCAACAAATGGACTGCAGCATGTTACGTACGTATACAAGAGAATATTCTAATTTATGGCATCACTTTCTTCTCCAACAGGAAACAGAATAAATGTTTAACTCCCGAGACCTCTTGTTAAAGGGGCAGAATTAACCATGAATCATCAGCATTTGTTGACTCAGCAGGTATTTCTGAGTCCACCTTGAGAAAAATGCCTGCGAGAGAACTTAGGACTGCGGAAGCAATCAATAATTTCCATTGAAACCCATTTTAAAGAGGCAAGGCAGAATACAGCCCTAAAGAACACAAGTAACAAACTGGATTCAGGACTAGAGGCTACACTCCTACTTCAGAAAAATATTTGCTGCACAAGCCAGGCAAGTCACAGACAAACTGTGTGTTTGACTCTATTTGTCTATATATGTGACCTGCAGGGACCTCTTCAATGCAGAATTTCTGCTTAAAAAGAGCTGGGAGGACCACAAGTGAAATGCATTGCAACATTCAAAACCACCAGTCACAGAGACTTCCGAAACGTTGAAAATTTTCTTGTTACAATTGAGAAAATCTATTTATCTATTTTCCTCCTAAGAGCCTCAGCTGTGCCCCTGTGGCAGACAGGGGCTCCAGCAGGAACCTCTTTCCCTTCTCAGCTGGAAAAATGTGACCGAAACCACATTTACAGAGTCAGGGCCAAGGAAGTACGAAATACAAGTGGTAGGGAGAAAGCGGATTCTTAAAGAACTGGTTTCTTATGTTCTCAGCTCACAAATTTAAATCAATTCTGGCCGTGGCAGAACTTGCTTTGCATCCACAACTTGCTTGGAATTACAGAAAAGTATTGGGGAAAAAAAAATTGTAAAGATTTACCCTTCTGCATCAGGATCTAAAATGACAGCCAGTTCTGTCAACACAAGCCCAGCCAAGTAATGCTGTTGGCGGAAAGGCACAGACAATTCAAACATATTTGCAATCTTCTGGTCTTGGACATTTGTGGAGAATCCAGAACTCTGCAAAAAATCAAGTTTCAGAAGTTGCATAATGAGGCCCCTTGGAACACAGAGTCAAAGCTTATGAAATACATGAGAAGCAGTTTTCAGAACTAAAGACAATCTCACATAAAGTACCTTTTTCCCTTTTTTGTTTGCATCTAGGCACATCTATTCACACTGCATGCAAACTCACTAACTCTGCTGTTAATTCTGTTTGCTGTTTTTGCCATCCCACCTACAGGACAGGCCTTAGGAAAGTTAAACCAAATAATCTTTAAAAGCAGATCAGTTAAACTTTTAACTCACTTACAGATGCTCTTATTCAGGTTTAAGAAAGCTTTAATTTGGTTTCGTTTATGTTATTTTGCAACTAATTAATCCACTCAAATGACACACTTGCTAATTCAAATTACTTTTTCTGCACAGGCTAGGACTGAATACAGTGCTGTGAAACATCCTTGTTCTGTAAGAAAAGGGCAATATTGGGCAAAGCCTTTTCTTTAATGGCTCATTTATGTTCATGTGTTGGTCCAATATGGAAGGGGACTAGGTCCCTAAGGACAGAAATACGTCTGGTGACTGTGAGGACAGGGATATGGGCATTCTTTTTTCAATAATAAACAATCAAAAGAAGTAAAAAAATCTTTGTAGCAGGAAAAATTAATTTCTAAACGAACACTTCCAACTAACATTAGCAAGCAGACACTGAAAATAGAGGTGGTGCAACCGCCTCACACGACTTAGGCCTCAAACGCAGCCCGACTTGCATTTCCACAAAGGATCTTTGTCACAACGTACCTGAGAAGTCGCTGAAGACACGGACGGTGATGGAGACGCAGGCGGTGTGAGCAAACTGCAGGGTAAATTCAAGGTGACGTAGTGTTCGTGGCTGCAAATGATGCGAAGGAAGTCCAACCTCAGAGACGCCAGGTTACTTGGATTCGTTAAGGAATACAGCTTTGAAGACACCTGGCGAGTTTAGCCCAGAAGATCACTGTTAGCACCAAAACAGAGTATGAATGCAGCACCAGCCCCCCTGTCCCACCAGTGCTCCCCAAAACACTTCCAAAGCAAGAAGTGAAGAGCTTGATATCATTAAGTGGTCACATCCACATCACTTCTCTGTGCTACAGATTCAACTTGTGATGTGCAGGAGGGATAAACATCCCAGCCAATGGCACATATTTCAGTACAAGATGTATATAAGAGCGCTATTTATATTAAGGAGATGAAGAGCTATGCGCTTCACATACGACAGCCACATCCTAGTGATGGAACTAGGGAGCTGTGAGAAGCAGGACCACACAGTGCGATGCATTAACAGGTCGAAGACGCGAGTTAGCGAACACAGAGTAGGCAACAAAGTTCAAATGCAATTGCTGTTCCTGCTCCTTATAGAAAATGCTTTAGACTCCGCAGTAAAAATGAGTCCTGATACCTCCTCATCTCCTTGGACACGGTGTCAGCACAGATGTTTGTAGTCAAACGAAACCTTGTGGTCTGAGGCAATTTCCCCGCCACAACATTGCAAATAAGCTTCCCAACGCATAACATAGGAATCTTACTTGCGGGGAGGAGACCTTGCACCCTCAGAAAGATGGAAGGTGAGTTTGGTCATTAATGGGATCATACAGGGTAAATGTGTCCTTGAGAGATAAACCACGATAGTCTGAGTTCCCTCACAAAACCCCCCACTAATTTTTGTTTCAATTACTCTAAACATAGTAAGCAGAGGGAATAATTCTTCCTCCCTGCTGCATGTCCATTCACTCAAGGAAGTTACTCCCCATTCACATTTAAGTGTGCAATCAGAAGGGTGTAAACTCTGCATCACCACTGAGAATGGCTTGCTTGCTCTAAAAAGACTTAAATAGCAGAATTCTGTGTCCATACTTTACTGTCTGTCCAAAGAAAATTGGAGTAATAGGCTATGCTAGGGTTCACAGTTAAGTCATAATATTTGTCTACATTCACCTGTTTGTAGCAAGTCTTAATAAGAACAAAAACAAATCCTCTGTCCATGATAGACAACAGGTCATTGAGGAAAAATGCAAGACTGGTGTTGAGCCTTTCGACCATTTCTGTATCCTAGAGAGAAGGAAGAGAAAAATGGGAAAGAAAATGAAGAACACTGTATGTTTTCAAACAATTCCTGGTCGAGGCACCAGCAAACATGCGGCAGGTCTGGTGCCCGAGCTCTGTCTGACCAGGGTTCAGTTTAATTGTTTGTCATTACCTTCTGAAACCGAGAGACTATATCACCGGCAATTGTGCTGACCAAAGCAGTTACATCATCCATGAAACGCTCGGGAAAACGATTCTTTCTCGGCGCATCCAGTTTGTCAGCAAAATACAAATGATGCACCATGCTCTTCACCTATAGGAATATAAATTACAGCAAAGTCACTTGCAGTTGTTGCCGTTTGTGTTTTAAACTCTGAACAGTAAGGCGATAAGCGGGGTGTTTCCAGTTTGCTCACCATCAGCTCAAAGAAGAACCAGGCTTGCTGTAGGGCTGCCTCCCGCACGCTCCCGCTGCACACAACCCACTGTAAGGCCAGCTCTTCGTGAAAAAGCTACACAGATTAAACCCAGAGTTAGTCCGAGCCTCACGATCAGTTCACAAAAAAGTCCGCATGAGAAATGGTAGCACGGTCCATGGGAAGTGTGGCAAACAGTGAGGTTAAGCAAAATAAATAACTGGGAACGTGACAGCAGTGGTGGCATCCCTTAAAGAAATCCCCAGCTAACGATGAAGGACGATGTTATGGTATGTGATGTGAGAAACGTTTCACAGCATCTCGCTCCAAAATTGAATTTCAAGTGGCGAAAGAATTTTCCACCCACCCCCCACCCCGAAAAAAAAGAAAAAAAAAAGTTTGGTGCTCAAATTAGTTTAGTTTAAAAGTCTACCTTTCTGCCTGGTCTGATTTTTGCAGGAAAAAGGAGTAAAAAGTGGACATATAAAGCAATTTGTACAAAGTTGTATGTGAGAAAGGACTTTAAACAGTAAGAAAGAAACGTGGGGCTAAGAAAAAGCTTTTTGATTTCTTTTCTCGGGAGGACCAACCCGCAGACTGGGCATTGTCAGTGATCGCATTTGCATTACACAAAAGTTAGGCGTTTCGCCTTCCTGACATTTATTAGGATCTTGTCAGGATCTCGTTAGGATCTTGCCAGCTAACGCATTATAATTTTGCACACAAAAATGTATCATTTACATGTCTAGACAGCGCTATTCATATTTTTTGAAAGCCAGCAATAAGCTGGCTCCAAACAATATGGACATTAAATCAGACAAGCTACTCCTGATCATTTTATTCTTCCCAATTCAATTGTCAGAATACTTCATATTCACTACAGCCTGGATATTCAGAGGTGTTAAGCAACAGCAGTTCCTAATGACCTCGGAAGAACTCAGGCTATAAATAAAAGAATAGATTGCATCATGTTTTCAGAATGACTTGACCTCCCTGCCCCACAAAATCAATTGTCTTCACTGAAATCTACCTTTTTGGTTGGTAATCGTCCTGTTAATGTTTGTAAGAAACTTGACGTCTCAGTGTGCGAAGACATACGATTACAACTTCGATCCGTAGCCTACGGAGTGGAGATGAATGAATGATGACAGGACATTAAAGTTTGCTGTGGATGGGTTTTGCAGCTCAAGGACAACGTACGTTTACAAAAATACTGTTCCAACTGCAGGCTTTTACTGTCTTTACACCTTTTTACGGATTCTCAAACTCTTATTCATTTAGAGATCTGGTTTAAACAAAATGACAGTACTTTTTACTGTTTTAAGACATATAGGCTATTTAAACAACTGCGTGTTCTTATGTACAAAGACACTTAATGCTGCAAAGCATGAAACTTTTAAATTGTTGGCTTTTCTCAACATGCATATGTCCAAGGAGGTAATAGTTGTAATTTCAGTCCATACCTCTCAATTTACCAGCGACCGAGCACGTGGGGATGTGCCCCACAGCGATGCTGCTACTGGCACAGGGAATGAGAAAATTACCAAAAGTTCTGGTCCTGATGGAAATAATTTGCCGTGAGTGCAAGTGAACTCAGGCTAAATAATTCTGGATGAGCGATAAACTGGAAAGGAGGCACAGTTGAGAGGTATGTTCAAGGCAACCATGCAGTGGAAAGCAGCAGGCAACGGGGGCTAAATAAATTAAGTCTTTCTGATTGAAGCTGCTATGAAGTTTTCATACTTTGCAGCACAGAACAGATACAATCGGCCCTAGCAAGTCACTGGTTCCAGCACTTAAATTTACATGTTTTAAGAGAGAATTTTACATGGGTACCAATTTTGGTTTCCACTCAAACAGTCACGAAGGATTACTTGACTATGAATACTAAATGCTTGATGAAAATGGCAAAATGGTTCACAACATCAAAAGAAATGGCAAACATGGACAAAACTATGAAGCTGTGATTAATGTTCCCACTTAGAAATGTGCTCCACCTGAAGCTGAAACTAGTGTTAGGAAAGAGAGAGAGAAAAAAAGAAAAAGAAAAGAAAAGCAGTCACAGCATTTACATTTCACAGACCAGCAATCACTGAAATGAAAGAAGGGGACACATTCACGCATTTTGAGGTTTTTCATGCAGTGTGGTGAGGCGGTGGGGGGGAAGATGCTAATTTATAAGATAAAACTCAAAGTTTTCCAGGAATAAATTAAAAATAAAATAAAATAAAAACAAACCACCAAAATCAGAGTGTACACTGAAAGGAAGATACTCTACAATGAAACATCAGGGAAAACAAAGGCAGAAAAACCTCTCCCGAGGACACCACCTGTGTTGACTCTGCACTTGGGCTGGGGTTGGATCCCCATGGGGCTGCTTTTGGACCACCAGTGTTTACCCAGGAATTGGAGCGGTCTAAACCCTGGGCATGTAATAGAAAGCAGGTGGGAAAGGAAAGAAATATTACATGTTGCATGCCATACAGTAGTCAAAGTTTAGTCCTTAAAAGCAATCAAAGCAGCTACGCGGCGAACACATCACCAGTTAGTGCTGTTAAAGCAGCCTGAATTCCAGGTGTCTCTTGAGACGTTTTAGTGCAGAGGATTATTTTATATCTCATCACACACATACACCACATTAATACTGTCGACAGCTCTGGTCCAACCCTTCCTATTGTAACTTTTGACATTCAAAACCTCCCTTCCTCCTGAAAAAAAAAATCTCATTTTGGTCAGTTTAAATCAACTCATTTCAGTAGATGGAGCCAGCTGAGATTCACAGTGTGACAGAAATTGGTGCACAGATGTGAATACCACAAAGGATGCTCTCTGAGGTTTCCAGCACTTTTAAAGTAGATTACTTGTTAGCCCACAGTCTATAAGCTCTGCAAATCCTACAGAAATGGTGAAAAACTTCAAAGAAACTGTCAGTTCTCACAGGGTTTTCTGCTCACAGAATAAAAATCCAGCACTGCCGGTAGAGTAACCCTGCAAACAGGATTTCACGTGGAAACTTGGCTATTTTCTCTGGGCCGTATGGCAAAGAGAGGAAGGAGCACATACCTTTACTGGAACCAAGGAAAATATCTGAAAAACCATCCTGCTTTTTAAAAGCTCAATCTATTTTGTACTTCAAGTTCTACTCCTGCAATGGATCATATAGGCAAAATGACTGTGGATCCCTCCTCTCCCTCTGCTCCCTTCTCCTCTCAAGCCACTCAGAAACAAGAAAAGGAAAAATTAAAATGTGTTTGTCGTCCAGGCTTCTCCCAAGCCAGGAACATTCAGTGGGATGCAGTGGATTTTCCTGGGTCCCTGGAACCAGTTCTACCAGAGGCAGTTTTGCAATGCCACAGCCAAATAGCAATTCCTTATAAATTCCACACCTGGATTTCAACCCTCACCTGAGCGAGAGCTTTCATCCTGGTTTCTGTGCCAACTTAGGGCTTTTTCCCAATCCGTGAAGGAAAGGTGCAGCCCATTTCATTGCAGCAATTATAATCCACCTCAAGGTTGAACCCAGCGTGAGAGCTGTAACCTGGGATTCGAACCATTAATCCACTGAGCTATCCTCTATGCAGAGCACAGCAACGCTGTAATTTTGCTTAATATGCCAAATAAAAAGCTACCTAACACACATAAGGAGAGTGTTTTAACCTCAGTTACTTTTCGAAAGAAATAAATCAAAGCTCTCTGCCCTGCTCAGACCCATAAACACGCCTTACTTTGCTCACAGTGAATTAAAGCCGAAAGGACTTTGCAGAATGCTGAACTAACCTCATGTTTTGTAAAATCTGGTCTAGTTTTGAAAATGCCGTTATCACACTCGCAATTCTGCTCACAAGCTTTCTAATCATGTTGCTCTGGTCTTGAGGATCAAGTTGAACATATAGTGTGTCTGCAGAAGCACAAGTCATTTTGTAAAAATTTGAAAAGGGAAAGACTTTTTCCCCCTTGGAAAATAAAGAGTACGGGAGCTTCTTCCTTTTGCTTGGCAGAGTCACTCAGAAGTTCACAAAACTGCTATTAAATTCTGTTCTGTCTCTGGGGTTCAACCTGCACAGCTGGATCTGTGCAGGAACATAACACACATTTGTGAAAATCCAGCAATGAAACTCCACAATCCTTTGTTTTCCCAGCACATCTCCAACATTTCAGGAACATATAACGTCTAAAATCTTATTGTAGGTCTTTTTAGACACTTAATAAATGTGCTTTAGCACATGGGCTCAATTCATAAATGAAGGCAAAACAAGTGACAGGCCTGAAACGTTCTCTGTTATGAAAATAAACAGAAATCTTCCAAATCCTGTAAAGGGGATGGCTATTTGAATTCTCAGAATTAAGAAAGAAGCTGATATAGGGGAGGCTTAAAGCATATTTACCAACCCTAGCAAATATCTGACATTACAATAGAAAACACTTCAGGACCAGCCTCCAAAGACTTCCATCAAACAACAAAACACTATTGATTTATTTATTTTTAAAGCAGAAACCTCCCACGATAAATTCTAGTTGGAAATTCAGGTTCCCTATTTGGGTATATGTGCCTAAGCCATTACTCGGAGAAACAGAATAGGAATTATTGCACCCTTTTACTCATTTCAGGATCTCAAGAAGTGTCTTACTTTTGTCTACTAACAAGCAGAAATAATTCTGTTCGACCAAAATTCTGTGTAGTCAAGACTGAGCTTAATTTCTGATGCTCAGAGTGCCCTAAAGGAAACTTTTCCCTTAACAATTATCCACAGAATAGGATTTTCTTTAAAGCCTGGAGTACATCTCTAGAAGAAAAGCTCTCTTAATTTTGTATTGTGACATTATTCACTAAGCCAGCATGCGTTAAACTTCTGATAGCCTGTGTAAATTCCATATGCACATCAGTGCCTATGGCATTTCAGAAAAGGTCAGGGTTGTTTAATTAGCAAGATACCAAAGTGGTCTTTAAAATATTTTAAGACTTTTAAGTCCAAACTTTGATGTCGGAAATGATTTGCCTGCCCACACTTCTTCAGTCTCTCATTTGGTCAGCAAATTATGCTGTTATTTGTTTAAAATTAGTAACGTCTTTCTGAAACTATGTTTTTTCTTGCTCTTACAAAAGCCGGGACCACGCAGGGCCAAGCCTATCTGGTCAGGCTGATGGCTTTATTGACAAACTTGCTCACTGATTCCAAAGGATTGAACATAACGGATCTCTGAAAGGGCTCAGGAATTCATCTGTGCCGGAAGAGTGATGGGTCACAGGTCAGAAAGCCTCACCTTGGTGTGAGTTATCACAGTTTGAAGATTAAAAAAAGAGAACCCCAACCAAGCTAAGGCAGCCCTCTCAGGGAAGGGAATTACCAACACAGCAGGTTTGCCCTGGCTCATCCCACATATTTTAGGCACAAAACCGAAGTGCTCAAATCAGGACTGTAGCAGTCCTGTGTACTGGGAAATCACCAGAGAGGGACGGGCCCTTCTGCATATACTGAGCTCTTAAAAGCCAAAGTAAGACCATGCCAGACGCTCTGCACTAATGAAACACCGGGTCCCCAGAGAGGTGGTGGATGCCCCATCCCTGGAGACATCCCAGGCCAGGCTGGACAGGGCTCTGAGCAACCTGAGCTGGTGAAGATGTCCCTGCTCATGGCAGGGGGGGCACTGGGGGAGCTGGGAAGGGCCCTCCAACTCAAACCAGCGTGTGATTCTATGAAAGTCACTTCTAGGTGTGGGGAGCCATGGTGGGTGCAGTTATCACACTATAAGTTCACACTGCAGCTCAGTCGGCCAGACTATGGCTCACTCACTAATCATCCAAAACCCTGCAGGGAGCAGGAATATTCCTGCTGTGTGCACAATACCTGCTCTGGACATGAGTAGTAGAGAAAGCATCTGAGCAGCAGTTAGTGCTGAACGCAGAGGAGAAGAGAGAGTTTTGGGTTGGGAGGTAAGTGTGGGACCACAGGGCAGCAAGGTAGAGGACGTAAGATTTGGGGAGATGTAACAGAGCTGGTCAGAGAATAGAGCAGCTGGCCCTGTGAAAAGTGAGGTGGTAAATCCATTCTTGTCCTACTAGTCTTGAGAAGACAAGCGTCCAGAAGAACTCTTGCCCCTGGCCACCACACGTGTGGAACTAACACTGCCAGGACGGTCTCCAGCAAGTCAGAGAGATCAGCAACTATTTTCAAGGAGTAGAGTTTCAGTGGTGTTATCAGTAACTGCCAGAAAAAGTCTGAGAAGGGGCCATTAGTAAGAACATCTTTTCATAGGAAAAAAGAAAACCACAGAAATTTCCCCGTTATTTCGTTAAAGATTCAATAAAAGATGCTGATGTTCCCGTAAGACCCTCAGTGGCGCCCGCGTACCTTACTGCCAATGATGGAGCGAACTTCATCGTCCGGCGAGGTGGGGGTCCCAGATATGTCTGGGTTGCTGTTGCTGAGGCTCCGCGAGCGGTTCAAGTTCAGGCTCGCTGGTCGGACGGCGGATCGAGCCATGGTGGCGTAATGCACCGATCCCCCCAGGCCACCGGGACCTGCCACGTCACCAAAGAACACCCCATTAGAACATCGCCCAGAGCCTTGATCCCCGCTGTTTACACCAGCCTGCGGCAACAAATCCTTTGTACAGCCAGTAACGAAACCTTCCCTGTGCCTTCTCCTGCCTGGTTCTCCCAGGTAAGCAGCAGGAGAAAGGGATGGGATTAAAAAGCTATTTTATCCGTCAACCTGTGGGAAGCAGGAAGCTCCCTGTGGATTTAGGCAGCCAGTGTGAGGTATGTCTTTAATTAAAGGGCTATTTGCCAGACCCCAGACTCAAAAATCACTGAACTGGGCACAATTTTAAGTACACAACCTTCCCAAGTCCTCCCAGAGGTTTTCTGCTCCATGCAAGAAGTGCTGTGCACAACAGCCCTTCCAAAGCCCAGTTTTCTGTGGCTGTCACTCACACCGCCTCCTCCCCATGTACATACATCCCTTGTTCTCAGCAGGAGTGGAATTAATTTGTTTCCCTCCCGTACCCAGACATGTGTTTTCAAGAATTTCACACTCCTTTGCCAGCATATCAACTTTTGCTGGAACTGGATGAAAGTTCAAAAGTACTAGTGAGGGAGACAGGGAGGCAGGCCAGGCCAGGAGTGTTCTACATCTGTCTACTTGCCACTGAAAACAAAACTAAAAAACCAGTATTTTGCCATAATTTAGCCTCGCAGTCTTTCAGTGGTGACACTGTTATTTAAGATCATCAAATAGTTAAATCTCTGACGTGGTTAACTATAATTAAACTCATCTTGTAAATGGCTACACTGAATCGTAGAGAAAGTTAATAATAGGGCTCGGCTGGGATCCAGCCATGCAGTTGGAGCTCCAGAGCACCTGCCAGCAGGCAATTTCTGCCACTTTTAACAAACTGTGACTCGAAATAAAATGAAAAAAGAGCTACCTGGTGATGGTGAGTTGGGATAGGTATTTGGTAGGCGAAAAACATAATAAATATAGGAAGCGAGAAGGCTGTTTCTGCCGTGCTGGTCCTGGTTTCCATCCAAGTTCTTGTGAAGCCGGTTTATGATTGACGCCATCGCTTCGAAAGATGCTTGGCCCAGGTTAACTGAAAGTGATAAGTGAGGAGTTTTAAACTGTAGACGTACCCATGAGCAAATCCTAAATGTGCATTTTGTTCACGGTCTAAATATACATGGTGAAGCTTGTCAAGAGTATAGGAAGCATTTCTTACGAAAAATGAACCTGGGGTTTGAACTGGGTCTAATAAACAGCTTGACAGCAAGACAGGTGTTGTGGTGATAAGCTTCAATTTTATTAATAACAAATTTAATCAACTTAGGTCTGATTTCTGGAATCAGACCAACTTTGGTCATCAACTGCAATGGTAATGAGATCAAGTCCTTGTTTAATTGATGGATAATATCCTTTGGATATTTATCATACTTTCCTCAGTTAATTATTTCCTCCATTTAAGCCTTAGCCAAAACATAAGCTGCATCAAAAAGAACAATTCCATTCTGTTTTGGAAAAAAATCCGTTCCAAAAATGACCAGAGAAATCTATACATGGACCGAGGCAGGTATTCTAAACAAATTAGGGATGAAGCAGACAGCTGCTGGAGACCATAAATCATAGTCTTCTAAAAAACTAGACACTGATGTCTTCAATGCTCCGTACAGACAAACTAAACCAATACAGAACACTTGAAGAGTGAAAGAGCTTTAAAATAGAAAATAAAAAAGATAACCTTTCCAAAATAAACAATTGTTATTTTTAAAGCAGTCTTAAATACCTATATTCCAGCATGTCCAAACTCAAGTTTTCTAAAAAAGCTCTCAATTGCTATTTTAAATACTAAGGAACTAATCCTGACTTCCACTTGAGATTTTTTTATACTGCCAGAGCATAACCCATACCAGAGAGCAAAAGGAATGATGATTCATACTGACAGTATCAGACCCACAACGGCTGGAAGAACACACAGAATCTGTATCTTCTTATCTGACCTACTTCAAGATTTTTCCAAGGTGACTAGTAAGGTTGAAATTCTTAGTTTCTGAATAACAGTGCGGTGACAGCTTAACAGGCTCCAGCACTAAGAAAATGCTGCACCCAGGTCATGAAAGCCTCTTTCTGGTGTCTCAACCTGGACATCAAATTACTAGTCATTCTTGGAAACCTTTGTATTAGATATTGTTCTGTGTATATCACCACCAATCTGGATGCCAGCATGTTTTATTTTGAAGATACAGGGTATATTAGCGGCACGAAAATAAAGCATAAAACCGGACTTTTTTATTTCTACATAAATACGATAAAATTGGAAGTGTCAAACTTTCAGCTATGTAATTCTCTATAAAACTTAAAAAGAATACCTATTTGGCCTGCAATGACAGGAGGTCTTACTACCAGGAGAATCAGTTTGTCAAGCAGGAGATGAAGAAATCGCACTACCGGCTCCAGTTGAGAGGAATTTAAAGCTGAAATGCTGCTCTTCAGTTCATTTTCCAAGTTGTTTTCCATAATTCTCATGTCTCCTATTCGCACAGGGAACATGTGCTCATCCAGAGCATGGACAAGTGCAAAGAACTTGTCAAGGTAAGGGTCCTACGCACAAGCAAAAAAAATATAATCAGCAAGAAGCTCCAAAAGTCACTTTGCTTTCTATGGATTTGCCTCTCATGGATGGATTCTCTCCCTCATTCTTCTGCCTGACCTTTTAATCTCACAAAATTAGCAGAATCTCAACATCTTTGAGAGCTCTGCCCACATGTCTAATTCAACTGAAATCAGCCAATGTTCAGAGGTTGTCAGCGCAAAACTAGAGGACCCACAGACTGCTGGTAAAACAGACAAAAATGTACTAAAATCATGTTACTAATTACAACACAAATAGAATACACAAAAAAACACCGAATGACATACTGGGAATTAATAAAACTAAAGTTGAAATGATCAGTCAAAATGATTGTCATCTTTCTTTTCAAATCAAAGAAAGATGGAAAATACATGGTGAAACAAAAGAGGCAGAGAGGAAAAGGAAAAACAAGAAAACATCATATGCTTGGACTGTACATTAGATCTGTTGTATTAAACACAACAGCCTGAGGTCTGAAAACACTGTTGGCCATTCACCCCCTGTGAATAAAGGCCAAACTGCTCACATTTTAAAGCAGAATTTCTCAAATATACTCACAGCAGAACGTGGAATAACAGGTCTGCTTGCTCAGAACTGAAAATAAGATTGTAATTTCACTACAAGTAATTACTAGACTCTTCACAGTATCAACTTTGACAGTGTTTCAACTGTCAAAAGACTATCAAACTCTTTTTATTCCAATGACTGCTCTTGAGATTTACCTGAGTGTGGAGGGATGATACAGCGACAACTTCTACGTTGAAAACCCCTTTGTGGTTATCTACCCACTTCATCCCGGGGAGCGGAACCTGCAGGTTAACAGAAAGACAAGTTGAGGATGTGACAGAACCCAGAGCTAAGGCATTTCTAATTACAATTGCCATTTCTTTTCATTTTATCGTCAGATCACACACATGCGCCCACACACAAACACACACACCTGTCTAAAATTAACAGTAGTTAAGAAATAAATAACCTAAGAGTTAGAAATACACATGCAGACACACACACGTGCATTCTTTCACTTTTTAAGAGAAGTATTCTCCTGCATGAAGAACAACTCACCTCTGGAGACAGCACTGAATAAGCCTGTGGTGGTTTTTCCAGCGAAACAGGGAGGCAGAACTGACCGGTCTTTAACCGTCCATTTTGAAGCATTGGTATCCACTTTAAGGAGAAGGAATTAACAAAAGAAAAAACAAAAACATACGTTTCTAAGGCTTTCTTGAACTTTGCAGGCTTGACTGTCAAATTCTCAAATTCTGCAATGGTGTATGAGCTGACAGCGATGCTGAACAAAGTGCAAACAACTGGATTATGAATACACCCGGTGCTGAAACACATAAAGACTGAAAGCCACTCACGGTGTATCCGACTGGAGTCTCCAGGGGAGTGTTTTGTTTTTGCTGGCAGCTCACATGGTAGAAGGTGAAAAGCAGGTGGTGGTGATCGGTTAAAGTGGCTGGAAGCTTAATCTTGATTTCCTCATGAAAATCAGGCGACCTGTGCAGAGACCAGACCCTCAGCTGAGTCACCAATACAAACTGCGTGCTTTACTATCTCATGCTCAACGCTAAATCCTTTGAGTTAAAGTATCTGGGGGGAAGGAAGTATATGGACTATCCCAAGGGGTTAAAGCTTCATTTTCTGAATTTCATTTTCGCTGCCCCCCATGAGCAATAAACTCCTGTCTCTAGACCACCACAAGCCCCAGCCCGCAGGACAGGATTCTCTCCTGGGACATCTCTCCCTGGAACACTACGAGGACTATCAAGATGCCAAGGCCAGATTCAGCAATCCTTACCCCAAGGAAATTATTTTCAAGACCAAGTAATTCCAGTTTCTAATTAAAGCCTAAAAGGCTCCATCAAAAGCACAAAGTACATGCTAACATGAGTTTATAACATAGATCTTCATGCCTACTAACTTGAAGCTCATCCTTAACAGCATCTGCTGAGCTGGCCTACGTGCTCAGGATCACAGTCCCTGACAAAATGCTCTTGATTTGTACCAGATCAAACAAAGACTCCAGCTCCTAGTTATCGCAAAACTCTAACAACAGTATCAGCTGCCACTGCAGTGGTTGTGGGTGCTATGCAGATAGTCACTGTTAAATAATTAACACTGAGACAGAGTCACTGGTGAGTTACTCCACTTCAACACCGGTACAACTTCCTTTGGGTGCGATCACACTACCCATGTGGGGCAACATCTTTCACAAGCTGCCAAGTGTTTTACCTGTTGTGATATACTACAGCTGTGTACGCCTCTTTGGAAAATTCAGGACAGCTCGATTTGCCAAAGATGACCTGCAAAAAAGAAACGAAAAACAACAACACAGAAATCTCCTTATAAGACTGTGCCAAGAATTTTTTCCATAATCCTGCAGAGACATTTACAGCTCCATTCCCAAGTCCCTGAAGCTGCGTACAGTTACGTCTGCTCATTACATGCCCCTTATGTGCAACGTTTTACTCGGTCACTGAAGAGTTCAGAGTTTTAATTATCCCGGTTACACATGCATGCAGATCTGGCTGAAGAAGCGATGACTGTAACCACCCCTCCACAGATCTTCACCCAGTGCTGGTCACTTCTGGCTCTAACGTAAGTATAACTATCGCCTTTCATTTTTTTGGCATGGAAGCAAAGATGCTGTTCCAAACACAAGGGTGCCCACTGCAAACACCTCAGATTAGAACACTAGCTACTACACTGCTACTTTGCAAACTCCACACAAATGTACTCTATGTTCTGAAATATTGCCATTTTATATTCCCCTGAACTTGCTATTTTGAACCGTATTTCAGCGAGGTTTGCTTTAACACGGGCGTTTTACAACTGCACCGTGTACTGTGCCTTGTGGCATGCAGCATTCACATGGAGCACAAAGTCCTCCCCTCACCGGCATCGCGTTGCTGGCGTCCTCTCCATACATGAACTGGACCTTTACAGTGATGTTCCTGGCAGATCCTTGGCGGTTGGCGAAGTTAAGGCTCTGAGGGTAGACGTAAAGAAGATTCCTGCAAGAGACAAAGGCATCTAGCATTAGAATGAGAGGGCTTAATCTTTATTAATCTGTCGTTTAAACCTCCATGGAAAAGATCTGAGCCAAAGCGAAGGGTTTGATGTTTTCCATTCGCCACATGGTCTTCTCTTCAACAAAAGCGCACAAGCATTTTCATGATGACTCCTTATTTTAGACACCAAAAATCATATTTTTTTAAACTGCCATCATATTTTGAAAGTTCCTGCTTATGAGGGTACTTGGAAAATATATCTAAAAATTTTACAGTGATTCTACAATCTAAGAAGTTCAAGTGGTAAGAAAACATACGAATAGAAAAGCACTGAGAAATGTTTATTTGCTTAACACAAAGTGTTAGTTTCTGTTCAATAACTTCCTTGTGACCTGTCCTTTTTTTCTTTTTTCTTTCTTCGTTTTTAATCTCTTACATCAGGATGACTTCAGGTTACACCTCTTCTCTGAAAACAGATTTAGCTAAACGGGTATCTGCAGCTTCAACAGACGATATGCAATCTTCGCAATGACTCAGGTCATGGTCTCTCCAGTTTCACCCCTGAACACCACATTTTGGGAATAAACTGCCCAGTGAGGGTGTGAAATCTCCATTTTCCGCTATTTTTCGAGCACAGGTGAAGCAGACACCTGTCCGGATGAGTTTATAGACAACCTCAGTCTTTACCAGGGGCACATTTTGGAGGCCTTTTCCAGGTCCATTACTCCAAGTCTATGATTACTTTAAACACAATGGTGATAGCAAGCGATAGGACAAGAGGAAATGGCCTCAAGTTGAACCAGGAGAGGTTTAGATTGGATATTAGGAAAAAATTCTTCACAAACAGGCTGCCCAGGGCAGTGGTGGAGTCCCCATCCCTGCAGGGGTTTAAAAGGCATTTAGACGAGGTTCTTAGGGACATGGGTTAGTGCTAGAGTTAGGTTAGGTTATGGTTTGACTCCATGATCCTGAGGGTCTCTTCCAACTGAAATGATTCTACTGTATTCAATTCTAAGATGCAAAATTCAGCAATATTTTCCATCCGCTTAGCACTGAGTCCCTGCCAACAAAGCACAAGTTGCATTCACTAACATCAGCAAAACTGTCCACTACAAGCCTGCGCTTGTCTTTCAAGCCAGTAATTTATACCACAGAAAGTTCCTTGCATGTCCCTATAAAAACAAAAAAGACAATAACCCCTTAACAATTCCGCTCAACATACGCAATTATTCAAAGGAAATATACCTTCTTTTGCCTCCAAACAAGTAAAAGTGTGCGAATTATTAAATATCTTTAAAAAGCCAGTCTGGAAATCCCCTCTCCATCTCCCACACCGCCCTGCCCACCAGACCAGCACCGTTCCCCCTCGGACATCCCGGCTCCTACGGCTCCAACAAGAAAGACCAAGAGTGATGCTCACCAGGGGCTCCTGGGCAGCCCAATGGTGGGTGAGAAGTTCACATTTCTGCCTTCCATCCACTCAGGATAAAAGACTGATGCATTGCATTTACCCGAATACTGAAGCAACCAATTCATAACAAGCCCTGGCTTGCAAGTCAAGAGGAAAAAGAGGTTCCCTTCCCCTCTGTCTCCCTTCGGGAACTATTCAGTGAATCTAAATACAATTTGTAAGTAGTTTCCAACTGTTCCTTGTCCCAGAGAGACAAGAGACAACAGATGGGCACAGAAAACTGCAGTGAGGAGCACAGCAGGACAACATTTTAAGTGCAATAAAGCAGCCACTACAGAGTGCTGGCAACAGTAGACGGAAAACAAAAAGATTCTTTTTTTCTAAATCATCACGAGAACAGCGATTTGGTTGCTCAGCGAATGTACCTGGTGCATTTTTAGATGCTGTGGATGTTCGAAGCACCTGCACTGGGCAGTGGGTCACTCTCCTGGAGGACCAGCTGGGAAGAAGAAGGTGGGCTGTCCTAGATTGTCAGAAATCACACTTTATGTCAACATTTTGGCAAATTAATCCCACCCGAGAACTTGATTCTGATGGCAATTCCATTCACCCCCCCATACCCACGGGTTTTCCCAACCTGACAGACGCGGGCTAATGCTGGTCCTAAGGAATTCTCTAAGAGCCCCTGAAGAAAAAGGTCCCTCCTCCAGGTCGGCACCTATAGGGAGCAGCCCAGCTGTATAGCTCCATATGGGGCAGCGCTATGAAGCCGGGCTCTTTTTCACCCCTCCAGACAGAGGAATATCTTTTGCTGGCAGGTGGGAATTTCTTCCCTTTCAAGTCCTTCATGCTGAATTAAGTTTTTGAATCCCATCTCCACTGGTCGCTTTGCCTAATCAAGGCTCTCTTACTATCTCAGAGGGGGCCTGTGCCATTTTTGTGACTCTACTAAATTACTTTGTTCTGGCATGAATACATTTGCTCCTTGATGTTCTTTTTAAAATGAAAGTGGATATGAAAATTTACTCTAAAATCTACATTGCTCATAAAATTTTTATTAAGTGTTATTAGTGCTTAAGAGAAGGATTTAATGTATTTGTGAAGCCAGGCTACAGGATCCCTATATTAAAAGCAGTCTTACGCTTAGGACTGATTTATGCTGAATAGCAGAGATGAATCTAGGCCGAGCTTGTGGTTCTCCTACCACCTCTGCTGCTGGGAGCAAAGGAGACATCTCACCAGGTGGATGCCACACTAGAAAGTGGGTGCTAGAGACCTACAAACAGATGTTAGACCTGATGTTATATGTTGGGCTTGGCTTTAGCTGCGTTCTTAACAACCAGCACCAACCCTGATATCCTGCATTTGCTTAGGAAGACGCTCATGTTCATTAGGGGAGTTCAGATGCACAGATCCCACTGTAAGACAGCGGAGAGTTGAATACTTGCTCCTGTGCAGGCAGCTTCTCTCCACAGGATTCCTATTATCATCCTTTTGTTGAGAATTTACATAAAGAGAGGGGAAGAAATTCCCGTTTGCACATCAGAATGCGACCTCAAATGCAAAATCCAATTTTACCTTACCCTCCATAAATATAAGCCGCAGATCTTCCTGCACGCCGTAAGCACAGTTACAGGAGCCACGGAGACTCACAGATGAAAAACAATAAGAAAATTATAAATTTCTTAAAGTAACCAGTGTCCCTGTCTCACAGCCGCCCTGGGAGGCTTCTCGGTTTCTCCTCTGTTACCCTCTTTCCTTTGACGCTTCACATCTCAAGCTTGTATTATTTGTGTGTATGAATACCTGGGCTCAGCAGACTTTGTAGGACACCAGAGGTGTAGCCACTGTCCTCTGAAAAAAAGTGAAACAAGTTCTGTGCAAAGTGATGGCAGAAGCTGAGATGACAGACATCGAAGCCGCCGGGCTTTTAAAGCCAAAGCAAAGTGGCACAGCACTGAATGTAGCCTCCAGAAATCAAGAAAAGACAGTCCCTGCCCTGTGTTGTACAGAAGTGGTGGGAAAAATGAGGAAAGAGCAACTTTTTGGTGGGCCAGATGTTGTGAGGAGGTCTCATATCAGTCAATTCTCTACAGAAGGGATAAAAGGAAGAGAAGGGATTGACCATGAAAATAACACCAATAACCACGCTGGGCATACACCGATTAAACCAAAGGACCGCTAGTCCTTACGCTTCCAGGTAACAGCTACTTCTTAATGATACTATCCACAGATTGCTATCAATAAAAGTTTCAGCCAGAAGCTCTAAATCCAAGGACTTGCGTCTGGAGCATTTATTACAATGCTACGCAAAACATACGCAAAGCTTATACTATTATCTCAAACAGATCTCAAAAGTACTTTTACCTCCATAAAGTGAACTGCTGAAGTTCAAAGGCTTCCCAAGCCCTGGAAACAACGGCACCAGGCACTCCTCGTAATATTTATATAATGTGATTGCAGCCATTTTGCAAAATCCTTTATAAATGTATTAAAACCTTAAGAGCTGATCCTAACTCTTAGAGGGAATGTCTAACTATTAACAAAACCTTCCCTTTTCAGTAAAACCCAGAGACCTTTCTCTTTGCTTTATTCCCACTATAAAAATCATTTAAAGCCCATTTAATAAGGGTCACCCAGCTGCATGTAACATCTTCAGGATCATGTTTGTTATATATAACACATCTTTTCTTGCCTGGCCTAAGAGCTCCCAGAGGCTGGATTCCCCCTTCGGGTTTCTACAGCCTCTGAATCCAACGGTTTAATCACACCAGAAGGTTTTTCTCCCCTTTGCTTTCCTGTGTCCTGCTTTGCTGACGGACTCTGTGACTGCTGTGATATCTAGGGGTGGTTTTTTTGTAGCGAGCTTATCACTTATTTGCACTAATACGGAAATGTGCTTAGCAGCTACTTGTGCTTGTTTAATATCTGACATCAGGGCATTTTGACTACCTTTTGGCTTTGGAAAATGAAGCTTTCTGAAGGGTAACGTCATGTGTGAGCAGCACCCTGGCACAGCAACGGGAGGCACAGAGCGAGGTGCAGCAACTTCTCCAGCTCTAGAAACATGGTTCGATGTCTGATCTCCACTTGCTCGGTCACTGCTGTTTCTTGAGTAACTTTCTGTATTTTTCTGAAGACTAAGCTAAGAATAAAGGGTTTTTTTGGGTGATGGGGTTAGGGAAAATTCAAAACTATTTAAAAGGAAACTGAGAAAGACGTCTTGTGACCGTGAGTAATAGTTAAACCAGAAAGTGATTCATTTGAAATGCTGTAAAACCAAAGCCATTCAAGTACTTTGAAGTGGACTGTATAAAGTATACATATATATAAAATTTTTTTTTTTAAATTTTGCAAGCAGTTTTTCCAGGTTTTGCAGCTCAAAATCCCTGTGTCAGATGCCAGAGGCTGGACTTTGTTCCCTATTACAGAGCAGTGTCAGGCCCATACCTGAACTTCATCTACATAAGTGACAATCCAATGAGAAAATACAAACCCTTCAAAATAACATGCTTATCTCACCTTTTAAACATTGGAAGTGTTTAAATAGGATTTAAGTGGATGGAAGTGTTTAAATAGGATTATCAGGTGTTATGTATCTTGGTCTACCACTCAAAGCAAAAACTATCAAACTTTTCGGAGTTCAAGTATTAAGAACCCTAAGAAATTCCCACAAAAGTACAATATAAGAGCAGTCCAGACCCTGCACATGCTTTTTTCTTCCTGCTCATTTGAACAGCTCTTTACACATTTCCACTGATTTCACCAAATGAGAAAACGCTGCAGAAATGACGACTCAATGCAAACCCTCCAGGCTGATCCCTGTCCCATGAATAACCCTAACTGTTCGAACACTTTGTTTTAAACAGATATTTAGAAGGTTTGAGTAAACACTGATGCGATGAGATTCTTTAGAAACTAATCTGAAAAAAAAAAATACAGATTTTAATAGGGCATGATAGGCTTCCACTGAAGAGCTTCTCATGGACTAGAACCTCACAGACATCCCTTGTGAATCAACCTTGTCAAAGCTGGATCTCTGGAATAAAACCCTAAGCCACCCAAATCAGATAATTAATCATACTGCTATGAAATATTCTCCACCAATTAACTGGAGATCTAAAATACTTTCGCATTACTTAATTATAGGTAGGGAGGTTACCTGCACATTATCAAGCCTTCATCACACAGGAAGTTCATCATATAACAACTTCATTTTTAAAATAATTTTTCTATTGATGCTTCTTATCATATGTGCATATGTACACGAACAAGTCCATTAGAAGAATTATTAAAATTGTTAAATTTTAAAATTTAAAAGATTAAATTAAATTTGTAGTATTAAATTATTAACATTATTGAAAGAAAATAATTAAGCAAAAACCTGAAAACCCTGCAAAGTACAGACTATATTACGCATGGACTGATGTCTCGGATTGCTATAAGTGATTCCAGAAAGAAAAATACGTTTCATTCCTACTGCGACGCTACTCAAAAAACATACATGCTTCCATGCAGAGACCCACTGCAGAACAGGACATTTATTTCAGAGTACCCGCAGACTTGTCTTATGTAGTGTGAATCTTAAACACTAAAGAGAACGGTAAGGTGAGAAATGTAAGTGAGGTATTATTTATCTCACCCACCTCTGGAAAGCAGCTCTTAAAGAACATGTTTTATATGGTGTAAATTACTGCACAAACCTTAACATAGTAGAATCACATCCAGGCAATCTCTGGACCTAATTCCCTCTTTCTCACTTAATCTGAACTAGATGACAAGTAAAGCCACTGCAGCACAATGAGTTACATCAGAAAATGGTACAAAATGAGAATCAAGTGTTGTGAATCATCTGGGAACATTCTGCCCTTCCATAGCTTACCAAACAGCTGCACAACCTGAAATACAGCGACCAGCAGTCTTCAAGTAGGCTAAACCCTTTCATACTCCCGAGGCAATAAAAGGAATCATACAACACAAACAAGAAGCAATTTAGGCCCTTATCAAGATTACGACCCAAAACTAATCTATTAAAAAGCATTGTGTGAAAAACACTTAGTCATCAATAACTTTTTATAACAGAAAGTCTGGCAGATGGAAAAGTTCAGAACCAGTTTAATCAGCACCGTGCCCGTCTCTCAGTTTTATCTTCCCAGATATCAACCTACATTCAAGAGGGGTTACATTCGTTCAAATACACACAGTTTAATGATCAACTCACTGGTCTGCCTCTTCTAAAATGAAGAGGAGTATAAATAGATCAAATGCTTCAAGCCAGAACAGCCACACAGCAAGAACTGTTAGTAGGAAAACTCTCTGCATCCTGAACAAAGAGTATAAGGAAAACATGAAAATCATTCTAGTCTTTCTGTTCATTGCCCCACTTGCTCTCTCAGCCAGAGCTGAGAAGGATTATTCCTCCTTAGATTCTGCTGCTTCTCCTGAGACAAAGTCAAGATTTGCCATGTTAGACGATGTACGAATCTTGGCCAATGGACTCCTCCAGCTCGGGCATGGTCTTAAAGACTTCGTCCACAAGACGAAGGGGCAGATGAATGACATCTTTCAAAAACTTTACATTTTTGATAGGTCCTTTTATGAGCTCTCACTGCAAACCAGCGAAATCAAAGAAGAAGAAGAACAGCTCAAACAAACTACGGCCAGGCTGCAAATCAACAACGAAGAGATGAAGAATCTCTCGCAGGAGATGAATTCGAAGATTGAAGACCTCATACAGAACAAAATCCAGCTGCAAGAGCAAGTATGGGGACTGGAAGACAAAGTCACAAAACTGGCCATTATCCATCCTTCAGCGCAAGAGACAGAGGAAATTTCTTCACTCAAAGTAAGTAGAGCTGTGAAAGCCCCTGACACACAAAGCCAAAGTAAACTGTAATGCTATTATTGGTAGTTAAGCAACAGAAGCTCATGTTTTCCCTGCATCTTCACTGTAATACTACTGTATACATTGAGAAATAACTCGCTGCAATAATCATAAAAGAATTAATGTCTTAATCTGACATACTGTTTATTTTGCAGTAAAATTCCCCAGTAAAATGAGTGACAAAATCATGAAATGATAAGGCTCTGTATCTTTGCAAGTATTTGTTTGCCAATAAGCTTTAAGAAACTCTGTAATAATAATGATTAAAAAATTGCCATTGGGGAATTGATGTGATTACCAGGCCCATAGATTTGTATGTCATTGGCTCATTACAAATCAGTGCACTAGGAACTGCCTTAGACATTTAGAGAGGGACACCCATAGGACCTGCATGACCTCCAGGGCCAAAGAACCTTGCAAGTGTTAATAGACTCGATGTCCATATATGTATTTCAGTGGGTATAAGGTTTCCTATGGAAAAAGAAGGATTAACTGTATTTTGCAGAAGCATAAGGTTAAGCAACTTGCGTGAGAAAATACTGGATATTCGTTTCAATACAGAAAGATGAATCCAGATATCTCAAATCCCAAGTTAATAACCTAAACGCGGGGAATCATTCCCTTTTTCGACAGGTGGCATACATTCAGTTTGAATCAAGGGTCAGCTTCACAGAATGCAATTGTTCTGGACGTGCCAATGGAAGGAAAATAACAGCAGCAAAAGGTTGTGAAGGTTTTGCACTGCTTCTAACCACATCTCCCCTCCCTCCCTGCCCTCAGGCTTTCGTGGAGCAGCAGGACAACCACATCAAGCAACTTCTCAAAATCGTGGAGGACCAGCACGTGCAACTTGACAGACAGCACAATCAAATCATGGAGCTGGAGGACAAGGTACAGCAACCATCTCTATCGCTCTTTTCAGAATCTGTCATCTCTCCTACCACTGAAGGAGTCACCAGCCCGTTCATTTGGGTCAGCCGTCCCTCTTGTTCACAGTTTGGAGGTGCAGAGGCGGGTGTAAATAATTTTGACCGCAAAGATGTACATTTTGGGCGAGAGACTGCTGTGTTGCCAGGCAGAGGGCTATGGCCAGGGCACACACTGACCAAGACCAGAGCTTTGAAACACTATCAACACCAGGCTGCTGTATTTTCTGGCTGCTAATTTTCTTTTCTCTTATTATCTACCATATTATTGTCCTTCCGCTGGTCATTTAAGTATCATTACTTTCCACCTCTTTCTTCTTTTCCAATATTCGCTCCAATAGGGAACCATGTTCTGCAGTTCAACATGTGTCACCGTAACACTGAGCACGACTGACATGCTCATATTTAATTTATTCCTAAGGGGAGGCTATAAAAGGAAATGCATTTCACTGAAGGAATTGGTGGTTTCGTGCTCTTTAGATGTTGGTATTATTTGTCTAAGTGATGCCACCTGAGGAAATAAGTTAAATCTGTTTGCCCATTAAGGTGAGGACGGGTCATTTGCTCACCTCATGAATCCTGCCCTGTTTGAGCAGCGGCACAGCCAACATCCATGCAGCTGAAACCCACCAGCGCGGTTCTGAAGTTATTTTTATATCATAAATTGGGTATTCTAAAGAATTACATCCACAAGAAAAAATATTCTCTGCATGACATTGCTCAGCTTGCTACATGAATCTCGTCATTTCAGAGCCTTGGGAAATTAACAGTCTGTAATTACGGTTCTTTTAGCTGAACCATATAGAGCTGCAGGAACTCGCAGAGAACTCCTTCACGGGGGAGCAAATGGAACCAGAGGCCGTTCCCTCCTCTGTGCGCAACGCCACGGTTGTGACACACAAATCTGAAGGTGAGGCCTTCTCTCCTAGGCGTGACTACACAAAACACGGCATTCGCGGCGTTCTCTGGGAAAGCTCTGCGGTTAACAGTCAAAGACTAAAAGCAAAAACCCCTTATTTTATATACAGCACTGTGGGAAGGAGCTTTGGAAAAAAATGCCATCATCTACTTAGCCCCACGATACATGTACTCGTCTCTGGGGTGATATACAGGAAAAATGTCCAACAATCCTGTCCTCAACCTCCAGCCTCCATTCACCATTACAAACTTTCAGGAATTATCTAAATTGAAACCCTGCCTAACTTAAAAAAATACAGGCAGTCCAACCTACGTACAACTTGTCAGCTGCACTACCAAGCCCAAAGCAGTCTGTCCATTTTGTGATATTTACCGTAAAATAAAATTACCAAAAAGATTGTTCTAGTTTTTGCTTTGGCTCTATCCCAAGTTCCAAAGCTGGGTTAAAACTTACCCCATCCAAAGCAGGATTTGTAAGGGTCTGCTGTTTGCTTTCCCAGGCGCTGCTCCTGACTGCACTGCTCTTTATAACAGCAGCACGCGGCTCAGTGGCGTTTACACCATTAAGCCAAACGGCTCGGAAGCTTTCGATGTCTACTGTGAAATGAAATTCGGTAAGACACCGTGCTAGCAAGGGTCTAATTTTCACCTAAGTAGTTCCTATAAGCTGAAAAACTGTGTCTAATCCCAAAGCGCACAAAAACTTACCATGATTTATGCATCCTCTTGACTTCTCTTACTGGCCTGTGTTCTGAACTCAGGTTTCCCATATCCTAAAGTCTCCTTAACACTCATTCTTTACTCACCTCTTGTTTATACTGAGGAAAGGACTTTCAATCATGTGACAGAAATCAGGTATAATTAAGAAAACAACCCCCTTTAGCTATAGGTAATGAAAATGGCAATTATAAACGCCATTTTATTGCAACCATTAATAACTTTTCCAAATAAAAGCAAACATTCAATAGTAAATACCTTAGTAAAATTTTGCTTCATTAACAAGGCTTATTGCTTGAGACTTAAATATACCTAACTCAAAGAGGTGAGTCCTGGAGACAGGATTCCTGTATCACGGCTGGGTGAGTCCGTAGCTATGCACGGATCACACAGGCCCAGAACTGTCACAGACCAGAATGCCCAAGCCCTACCTTTGTAAGAAACCCATTCGTCTGTTTCTTTATGCCACCACCCAGAGACCCCACACCATTTGGCCACTTCACCGTTCCCCGTTTTTTTCAGCCCGCGCTGCAGCATCCTGCGGTGCCGCCCTGCGCGCGGCCTGGCCCTCGTCCCTCACGGTCCCTTTGCCAAACCGCTGGCGCAGCCGTGGCAGGGCCGTGTCCTTTGTTTGGATGTGTAAACACAGCGGCATGGGGCTGCCCTGCGCAAAAAGCTCCTTTGCTTACATTTGTTGAAAGGAGGGTGTCATGACCTGGTCGGGAGAAAGACCGTCCTGCAGCCCTGGTGTGGACGTGGCCTTCAACGCTTCACATCTTCTGCGGAGTTGCCCTCCCAGCAATCACGCGCTATCAGCAGAGAGAGTCCGACAATCTAATCAAACGCCTGGAATATTTCATATCTCTTTTTTATCATTTTCTCTACATTTGTGTTTCCCAGCCCTCATAAACTAACGAAACCCAGTTAAGGCAGCTTAACAAATGAAGTCCAGTGAGCCGAGTCGCTGAGATGTGGCAGAGGACACTCAAACAGCCCCGCATTCTGCTCAGCTGAGCCCACTTAAATTTCTTTCATGAAAATTTAGGCTGACTCATTCTACCTCAAAATTAGAGCACCCAAGAGCAAACTCATGGACGGTTAATAAGGCCAAGGCCATGATGAGTTGGGCATCTGCCTTCCATATGTATATCTCTCTCTCTCTATATATATATACACACATGCACTCAGGTCTGCTGCAAAATGAAGAATAAGTGGGATTCATATGGAGCCACCTTCAGTGCAAACCCATTCTCTTCCTCACTGTGAATTTGCAGACGGGCAGCTGCAGCGGTGCAGTCTGTAGGTCAGCGCCTGATGGTCTCAGTTAGTTCCCATCTTTTCTCTAACACTCTAAACACTTAAGCCAGGCTTGTGACTTATTTCCCCTTCGCATTTGCAGGCAGTTCCTGGACCGTAATCCAGAACAGGGTGGATGGATCACTAGATTTCAACCAAACCTGGGACGCCTATGCCAATGGTTTTGGTGACCTCAATGGTAAAAATGCCTTTTTTGTGTGTCTTTTCTTTGTATCAGTTGATTTGAGAAGCTGAATCTTCTTACTGAAAGGTGTTCACATGAGAGCAGAGAAAACCTGCAATCAGATCTGGCGGTGCTTACCAGAAAACATACCTCAGCAAAATTTTCCAAGACACATGTGCAAACGCATCTTTAGCAACTTTTGCTGAATCAATGCCAGAATGCTTTAAATGCTAATTTAGTTACTGAGATTTTACTATTTATAAAAGCACCTACCAAAGCCTTTAAAACACGCACAACTGCAAAACCTCACCATATTGCTGTCGCTACTTTCTCTCAAACTTTCTGCAATCCCCACCCATTTTTGCAAGCACGAGAGCCCCCCAGGCTGCGTGTGCCCCCTGTGCAAACCCCTCCGGCTTCCCCGCACGAGGCCAATCCCCTCCACAGCTGGATGGGGCGAGGAAACACCCACGTTCCCCTGTTAATCATCAACTCCAAAGAAGCTGTAGCACCAAGTGCTGCCCAACAGCCTCCCCACGCAGAATATCTTCCCTGTTTTACTTGTACAATGAGATGATTCTACTTTGTTTAGAAAATACTTTGACTTTCTTGGCATAGCAGAGATGAAAACCTCCCCAATGTAGGCAGCAACATTGACTTCCTTCCACCTCTTCTACATAAAGAGCTGCTATATCTCAGCCTTTCCTCAATTTTGGGACAGTAGCTCATGACTGACATTGACTTTCACCCATATAGTTTGATCATACTGAATGCTACAGCTGTGTCTTAATTCATCTCCAATTCCCATATACCACACCAAGACGAAGCCACATCTGTCCAGAATCAGAAAGATTTTGCAGAAGATGGCATCACTCTCAGCTACGTCCTACTCACTTCTGTGCTGCGTATTCTAGGGTGATAAAATACAACAGGCTCCTTACCTGTAAATTGTGCGAGTATTTTACTCAACCATCTTTTCTATTGCTTTAAATGCCACCTGCACGTACGGCACTCGCACTCAGCTACACTATTTCTACATGTGGCAATTACACATTGTGCACTGACACCAGCAGCACTGATAATAAGCCACTTAATGAATACAATTTATGAAACAATTAAACGACTTATCAAGAATTCTAGCAGAAGAAAAATCCTCAAGTTAAATTCACTTTGTACACAAGGGTATCGAAACCTCAGCTGAGTTCTGCAGCTCTTTCCTGAAAAAATGTAACAATTGCAATTAGGTTTTATGTATGTCATTTGCTTCATTTGTCACACAGTTCCAATTATGCACGTTTTAAATGTCTTGAGCTCCCTCTCAAAGTTTCAGAAGAGGTGGGAAAGTTAAGAGAGAAGCTCCAGTTCATTTATATCTCTTGCTTTTATTGATCACCAGCGTGCAATTAAAGAGGAGGTAAACAAAAAGAATGTAGCAAGAGACCTCTGAAAAGATCAACAGTCCCCAAGACTCATATTATTGATTTAATTAAAGCAATGAATAAATCCTTTTAAATACTATATTTTCACACATACTACCCGCAGCTTATCTGTAAAAACAAATTCAACAGCAGGGTGAGCAACATGGGGTTTTAGAGAATGTTTATCACATAACCCCTTGCCCACTAACTCTCTGCCTGGTGATTTCTGTCCCCTAATCCTCACCTCTGACACCTCTTGATACTGTGCAGCTTATTTGAACACGTATTTTCGAAGACTGATATATTAAAGGCGAATGAGCTACCTGAGGTTTGGGTTAGAGATCTGAAAAACATGGTTAAGTGTGCTCACACCCAGTTTCATATTAACAGCATCTATTTCCTATGACTTTGCAGAGGAATTCTGGCTGGGCCTGAATAAGACCCATTCCATCACTAAACAAGGGGACTATATCTTACGGATTGAGCTGCAGGACTGGAAGGACAACAAACGTTTCATCGAGTACGCATTCAGCTTGGGAGGCCCGGAAACCAACTACACCCTCCAGCTTTCCCGGATCTCCGGGAGCATCCCCAACGCGCTGCCGGAGCAGACGGAACTGCGCTTCTCCACTGCAGACCGGGACCTGGACACAATAAACGACTTCAACTGTCCAGAAAACTACCTGGGTACGCTGGGTATATCAACACGGGGGTTTCTCTGTTATATGAAGGATGGCAGGATGCGTCAGAGGGTACTTACTGATATAAGCCTGGTGTTAGATACAGAGGGGGTAGGAGCATCTTTCTCTTTGCAGGAAAGGGTAGAAGATGTTTTTTGTTGGCAGATAGCGGGGTCCTACAACGAGGCACCATCTTTCTATTTTATAGATAGGTAAAACTAAAGCACAGTGTGGCTGTGTAAAAGACCAACCTCAGAAACTGAACTAGCAGTGTAGGTTGACATAAAAGGCCAGGATGAGATTCTGAGCTATGAAGGGAAGGATGGCTCTTCCTCCGATGCCTGCTCCAGCGTGGCAGGTTGGATTGTTTAACCTCTCCTTGCAAAAAAGGAGAAGACAAACTGACTCTTAACTCCATTTTGACTACAAACCAAAAGTGAGGTTCCATTCAAAGGCAGATTTTAGCTGTTTGTTAAGTATACATGCTGTAACTGCTCTCAAAAGAGCAAGATGTGAAGCTGAAGACATATTTCTACTTAAAGATAATTTGGTTAAAGGATTCCTGATTCTTTGATTTTATGAAGCTTTTATGTTTCGCCAGCTCATAGCAAAAAGCAAACAACAGAAAAAGCAATTAATGATTAAACCACGGGATACAGAATTGCCCCCTTGGCACCTGCTTCATGCAACAAAAGCTCTGTAGATCATTCTAGGTTTGAAAATTGTTAATGTCTCAAACAAAGCTGAGGGCGTTACCCAGCTCTAGCAATCATAAAGCAGGCCAATGACTTCCAAAGTGCTAAACTTTCATTTCCAGCACAGAGTCACTGCTAGGCCTTTGCACGCAGAACTGGGCTTACAATTTAAGCTTGTGGTTAAGGACACCAGACAATAAAAGCGAAAATCTGTTTACTAAAGGCTCTTCAGCCTTCTACATGTGCGGAGATTGAACTATTTGTACCTGCGAAAAATATCAGCAAATCAGAAAGTCAGCTGTGGAGGGTCACAGGCAGCACAGAAGCGTGGAGCCAACTTCTTAAGTGTCCCAATTCAGCAGCAGCATTTGCATCCGCAGTTTTCTATGCACCACTTCTTGTAGGTGAAGCAGACAGTAACAGGGAGCACAACTTCTGTCTCTTGGCCCTCAACCTGCGAGTGTAAGTGGGTACATGTACGAGCACCATTTCATTTGGGTATACCGGCTACTTGTCACTTTTGCTGGGATTGATCTGAAGAAGATTTACGTTGCGAACGGGAGCTGTCTGCTCAGAAACAGACAGCACAGTATGTCGAGGCACAACTGACAGTCACTGATTTTACAATATTTTTCCTCAGGAGGGTGGTGGCACAGTGAATGCGAGGAAACGAATCTTAACGGGAAATACGTCGCACCGAGGTCAAAAGGAAGACTAGACAGAAGAAAAGGGTTATACTGGAAGCCTAGGAAAGGAAGATATTACTTGCTCAAGTCAACCAAAATAATGATACACCCAACAGATCTGAAAAGTTTCAACTGGATCGCTCAACCTGATGCATTTTAATTCAGACCATGTACACTGAACATCACTACATCAAATAAGTTCATGTGATGTTTAATAACAGATGCATGTTTAAATCCATACGCTGTATGGTGTATTCTCCAACACATAAACCCTGAGGCATTTGCGATGGTCTCAGAGTATGTTTGGTGAGTATTCTCATTCACCATAGCCCCAAGGTCAATGTGCTGTAACTTATGTGGAGCTTTTACATCCCCAGGACAAAACTCTAATGCCCAGGAACTGGCTGCCCATTAACGCATCAGAGAGCACTGCGTGGGGAAATGGGTTTTCAGGCTGTTCCGTTCATTTCTAGGTTGTACAGCAGGGACCACAGAAAGTGTTTCAGTAAACAAAGGGCTGGCAAAATGCTACAGATGATATTTAAGCATTAATCTACAGGGGAAAAAAAAAAAGAACTTTTGTTTTGTAAAGTAACTGATTTGACATTTGGTTCATGGTACTGTTGTGGAGTGTTTCTCAGAGCAAAGGAAAGATGGGTAATTCCCCATTTCACGGTTTTGTGCATTACCAGACAGATTTTCAGCAGTGCAGCTCAGGAGAATCGTTGCTGAAGCCCTGTACTAGCGCAGCTATAGATGTGCACAGGCACATCAAGTAAGCCACAGCACAGACCTGATCTTTTACACATCACGCTTTGAAGAATAACTTAAGAACTACACTTTCCTACTGAAAGTTAAAAGCTAAGCTTCAAAGCTGACTGAAATACATGAAAGATCTCTTCTTCTCGTTTGAAACGGATTCAGAGCCGTCCCTTAGTGACCTTTTAGTACACCTAAGAAATTAAATGAAAGACCAAGTGAGTAGGTGACAAAACACCTCTCAAACAGAGAACAGTTGCCTGGGGGAGGTAACTCCAGCGGAGTCGATGGTACCAACCAACAAACCCTGTGGGCACAACGGCCCTGACGGTGCTGGTCCCGCTCCCGAAAACACATTCACATCTGTTCAACTTTGGCTGCAGAACGCTGTAAGGCAGACGGACTACGGACATGCTGACCCCAATTCTGCAGTTAAATTGAGTCATATTGACTCGTCTATCTTACCTGACCCTTGTACAGTATGGATTTTTTTATCTCAACGTTTGCAACCATAGAGAAAATGGTTTTAAGTTGTAATTCGCCAGAGTGAAGCAGCTGTGAATAGAATGTGCTAATTACAGAATAACTGCAAAAACTCCTCATGGATTTATCACAAAGAAGAGATCACACAGTGCTGCTTGTTTGTACTGGTGTATTGCAATGTTTAATTACCCGTCCAACCTCCTGTAAATAAATAAATAAACTGAACTTTTGAAAAAAGATATGAGATATGGAACTGGACTACACTACTTCTTGTAAGCTTTGATTTATAAAAACCTGGTTTGTATTTATCAAACTTTTATAACAAGACGTAACTGATTTGGTAAGTTGGTGAAATGACTCAACAGAAGACGACAATTCCACTCAGAGGTGTAATGTATTCAAAGATCCTGTGAAAAAGCTCTAAATTAATAGTGATGCATAATGAAAATAAATCTGGCTTAGTTACTGAAAGGCTACTGTTTTCCAAGATGCTTTAGAAAAATTTCTAGTCTTTCAGACCTTTGGAAGATTTTTTTCAAGCACTGTGAACAAAGAAATCCAAATGGAAATATGAACAAAGGGATTCTGCGTTTTCTTCATTTTTATCCCCCACTTTAAAGAAAAAAAGTAAGTCACCGGGAGTGTCAGAAAGTAACAGAAACAGTAAGAGAATGATGGTACAGACAAAGAAAAAAACCTATATAAAAGTGAAAATAATTCAACTAAATTTCACTGTGAATTTTAGGAAATGGAGAAACTTCTCTCCTGTTCCTGTTCACGGCCAAGTTGCGTGCAGATGCGTTTGTCCCTCCACATCTGTGTATTTTCCGCTGTGTCAGTCTGAACCCTTTTTGTGCCTCTGGCACAGCAGATCTACTGATACAGCAAGTTTTGCAACAGAACAGGTGATAGGGCAGGAATTTTGACATTTGCCAGTCTCAGGTCTTGAAATGTGAAACGTATTTCAAAACTCTAACCTGTATGTGGTATTTGGAACGTAGACATCCCTGGCAGGGAACTCCAGGATTTCTCTCGTAGGTCGAACTCTGCTGTCTGGGTAAAGTTTGACTTGCAGCAACTCTGGAGTTAGACAGTAATGGGGATTCTCTGGAGCTGGAGATATGTCTATCTTTAATTGAGCTGCAAGAAGGAAATGCTTTTATTAGAATAAATAGAAGTTAAATAAAATTAAAGAGCACGTTCATGCTTTGTTTCTTCAAGTTAATAGCCTATATGTTAATTTCATAAATAATTATAAATTACAGCCAAGGTGGAATTGTTAAAAACAAATAACAGTGAATTAAACTGATATCGAGGGCCACTGGGGTACCAAATAAGAACCAACAGAAAAGACTCAACAAGTCCCAAACGCTGTTCTCATAGACAAGTTGGGGAAACACCATAATGCTGCTGTGAGGCCCAACTACTGTTAAAAACAACGTTCAAAGCCTCATCAGGTGTTAGATACATCAAACCAGAAGGATACATCAGGAGTTGCTGAAAGCTAATCTGCAGCGAGATTATCGAATATTTTCCTTAGCAAGTCAGCTGGCAGCACTGACAGCACACTGCTCGTTGATGGATGGCACGGAGGCTGGAATGATTGTGAGAATTTAAAAGAGAGTTGGAGAAATGGCATCAAATGACTAAGGTGAAACATAATATAAGTGCTTTGCTCTTTCTTAAGAAGCAGAAGCCAAACATACAAATATATATACTAAAAAAACCCATGGCATGGATCAATTCTGTAGAAAAGGGCTGTGTAACAGCAGTGACAATAAACCAACGTCCAGAAGAAAGCTACAACTATTCCAAGAGGTGCAGTGCATGTGTAAGACACGAGAGAAATTCTTCTGTTTCACTGGGCATGAAGTCTCAGGAAGAGCAGCACACCCATTTAGAGCACCGTGCTTGAAGAAAAGTGTGGAAAAAGAAACTCCAGCCGAGAGTAACAGGCAATTTTACGACCACAACCTTTGAGAAAGGGTTGGAAAGCACTCCAGATTGCTCAGGCTACAAAACGGAGGCGAACAAGAGTGAACTAGTAACAGTATTCAGGTACTCGAAAGGTTGTGACCACTGCTCTGAGGGCACGACAGACCACAATCAGATTAATTTGCAGCAAGATAATTTGGCAAAGTTTTCTTAATACCTAACCTCACTACAAGGACAGCTGAGCACTGGGAGAGATGATCTGAGAAAGCGGTCGGATTGCTGCTGCTGGAGATTTTTAAGAACAGGTTAAGTAAATATTGTCAGGAATAGCACAGGTCAGGGACCAGGGATGTTTCACTGCCGGTGTGCCAGCGCTTTTATTTCCCCTGCTCAAACAGGGGTGGAATCTGTTCCTATTAACCAAGTGGGAGCCAGGAGAGAGATCTCCTCTCAGCTAGAGAGAGAGATTTTACTCTGGAAAGCAGAGGTTCCTCAGCCCCTGCTGGGTTTGGGGCTCTGGGGTTTGTATCCTATTCTCACAGACGCTGCTCTCAGTGTGACAGGAGCTGCGTGGACACACGTGCCAGAGAAAAACCTGCCAAAACGCCATCTTTAGTGCTCGTGGTCTATCAGGGAATGTTGTCAATGACTTCTTAGGGTTTTTTCATCTGCTTACTTATAAGAACTGGGTGGCGGTCGGGAAGGACTAACCAAATATTTTAAGATAAAAAGATCTTGTTCACTACCTGTGATGGGTCGCAGTCTCCGTAACACCGATGACGGTCGCCTCATGTCAGCAAGGAACTTGTACAAATCCTCATCGCTCAGGCGATCACCCTCCTGTTGGATTTGGGAAGAAAATGGTTATTTACACACCTTTCAGGACTGTGAGAGAAAAAATAAACCATCTAATACTACAATCTCTTTCCTCTGGTATCAAAATGTACCCTCCCAGAACAAGGTGTTAGGCTTAACATGCTAAATTACAGCTCATTCCTCCATCCTTTTTCCTTCCTTTTTTCCTTATTAATCATCATGACAGCTGCTGGAACTTCTCATTGAAAACCTTTTCTCTCCCCATCAATATTATCTTTTGCAAAACTGAGAATGGCTGTTAAAAGGTTTCCCCAAAATATCCAAATTTTAGCAAGTATAATAGTTTGAAAAAGTATCCGTCACTCAGGTAGTGATCCTCATTCCTTCTCCTCTGTCTTTTCTTTGGTCTGAGTCTAAAATAATCTTACTTTTCAGGAGAAGTGTTGAGAAATGGTGGGAAGTAGAGGGAACCTGCTGTCAGTCTTCCTTGTGCCACATTCCAGCAGCTCAGAATTTCACTAATTTTGGAAACATTATAGAAAATGTGACTCTGCCACCCTCTAACTATACAAAAGCAGAAGATATCTGATAATAAAGGTAATAAATCACAATATGAAAAAAGAAGCCAATGGAAGGAGAAAAATGCTGGGTAGTTTTCAATTAATTGTACTCAACAGGAGAAAAGGAAGATACAAAACAAAAGACACAGAAGAATTACAAACTTAAAATCTTAAAGCAATGTTTGGCAATTTTTAAAGGACAAAACGATAAAACAAGCTGTTTCAAAGTTGTCAAACGAACAATCTCGACTAAAGTAAATAAACATTTATTTTTTTTACTTTCTCTGTCTTGGGCGAACACGTTACAGACCTGGATTTTATTAACACCCCAAAAGTCAAAGGAAGTTCCTGCACTGCCCTGTGTCACTGAGACCCCAGAGCCACCATTCCCAGCGCCCAGTTACGGTCATACTGGTTTCATGAAAGCACCAGAGCCCTGAGCCACCCTCCACTTACATGGTTTGCACCATGATAACTTCATGGCCTTGATGACATTTCTCCTTATTTACTCTACTGTAGTTAAAGAGCAGACTTTGGATGGTTCCCCACAGTGAAAGTGGCAGGCAACCAAAACAAGCAGAAAAAAAACAGAGCTTAACCAGCTTTCAATATATAGCACCTAAATCTTTGTATGCCCAATAATTGAGAAATCTATCCAAAAATATCTGGTTGCTCACTATGAAATCCCTTTTTATACACAAAGGTGACATTCAAATAACAATTTTCCTGAACCAGATACGACATTAAGCAAATCTTAGCAAAAGTTAATGAACTGAAACCATTTCCTACGCTTAACTAAAAATTTTATTCTGTTTAAAATCACGTTTTCTACTGCTTCTCAGGAAAATCCCAAGCTCTGGCTAAGAAGAGCTGCCACTCAGTAAAGCAGCATTGGAAGGGAAATGTTTTGTTTTCTCAGGCATCCCTGGATTAACATGCTAAATATCGTGTAAATGTGTCCAGGGAACCAATACCAACCTCAAATCACATTGACGAACCTGGTTCTGAGCCTGCTGATGTTTCAACGGAATTCTCTTATCACCCAGTGAAACCAAAGGAGTCAACTGAACATCACGATAAAGTCTACGCGACTCCTAGACTAGGACAAATATCTGCAATACTTTTTGGCATATACTAACCCAAAGAAGTTATCCTCAGTTTTTGTGAACTTGCTTCTACGAGCATTTTTCTAAATATGTTGACCAGAGCTTTTTCCAATGCATGTTAGAAAAATCTGGAGCAAAATAAAATTATATTCTCCTGGGGAGACTCAGTTCTATTAATACTAGTTACCATAGTTAAGTGACTATGCCACAATGACACTTCATAATTTGAGTCATAAACAGCTAATAATTTCAAATTCTATAATGTAATTATTCATAGTAAATTTATTGAAAGAATCCACCAATTAATTGACTGTGGACCTGCTGCTGGCAGAATTAAGCACATGATATAATAAACCCACTGCGTGCTGTTCAAAGATATCCTGTGATCAGGGAACAGATGTTACACACATCAAAAGCATCACAAATTAATCATTTGGGTCTAAACTGACTTCACGCGATCAAATAGCTCTGTCCAAGGAGCGACTCCTTAAGTAGATAACTTCATACAATACCTGTTTGAAGAAGTTTGTCACTGTCAGAGTAGCTGGTCTAAAACTGGTCAAGTTGCAAGCCTCATCCCCACTCGTGGTTCTCTCTAACGAACGCCTCCCGACAATACTGGAATTCCGTCTCTCCGACCACGATCCTTTACGTTCTTCAAGAAATAAAACATAAAAAGTAGGAGAAATTTTAAGAAGAGAGGAAAAACAATTGTCCAAGAGCCTGCTTGTGTTCCAGCCAGGATTTTCTACACAAGACGGTAGCTGCTGCTTTTGGAAATTAGGCAATAAGAGGTGGTCATGCTAAAGCAATCGCACTCGGGAGGCATCGGGAGGCTGTGAAGCACAGCTGACTCCTGCTCCTCTCCCAGCAACCTCAGCCCACTGCCTTACTGCTATTAGAAAAGTGGAGATTTATGTATTTCTCTTGCTCTGAAAGATGATGAAGTTGGCAGTTTTGGGGATGCTGAAGAGCAGTTCCAGATAAGCTGCGTGGTTCACAAAGATTAATCCATTGCTTTGGAAAATGTTCATCAGCCTGTAACACGTTCCCAGTCTTAGAGGCCCGGTTTTAAATAATATAACACACGGTTTGCTCGTAAAATCCTTGAAAGATAAATCCATTTGTTATCATGGACTTTTCTGTTTTAGTTCAACCATGACCCAAGACTATCACAAGGCCTCGGACAGTGGGAGGAAAGTGATAAAAGGAGCGATGGAAGATACGGGGCATGAATCAAAACTTCAGTAAACTCTGGATTTGTCCACATTCCCTCAGGCAGACCCAGATACGGTACCTCCTGTGCCAACTTCACCTTCCGTGGAATCTCGTTCCAAACTTCCAGCGCTGCTCACGATGTTCATTAAATGAATGGCTGTCCAGGCAAATGGCATTCGATACTTGCCCAGTCTTTGGCAAAACTGTTCTGCCTGGCATTTCAGTTTTTCCAACTTTTCCTTATTCTGTGAAGAAAACGATTCGATCCAAGCGATTAAAAGGAGAGGAACAGGAACGAAGGTTCGTTTAGCTAAATTGCTAAGTAACAGGGGTATCTTATTCTAACGTGCAATGATTTTGTGCCTCAGCAGCACCTTCTAGAGGAGGATCACCAAGTGTGAAGCTTCACAAAGCTGCCATGGGGCCAGCAGTACCAGCCACAGATGCCCCGGGAGTCAGAGCTCTTGAGCCTCCCAAATTGTCTGTCAAACCCCAGCGGGCTCCTCTGCTCGCTGCTTTTTCAAGAAAAAGCTGAATTTTACTCTGTCAAGTCTGAAATGATCTTTCTTGATGCGATTTCATGCAGCAGGCGCCCAGATCATCTGGACTTGTATGGGAAACATTCCTAAAACAAGCAGTATCGTACTCATTTTATTGAGGAAAAAAAGCAAAGCACTTTTCCATAATTCTGTATATTTAAGAGCAAGTTTTTGCTTTAGAAAGGTTGTTACCTACAGGACTTTAAGAAGTCCCCAGACAGGGGGCTGGATAAAACCAGAAAGACCTCTCCTGCTCACATTCTTCTAGCTCAGGACACGTTTATGCCCCTTGCTGAAGGAGACCTTGAAAAATCCCTTTTTCACCTCCATTCCCGAGCACCGCGCAAATCCAATTCCAAAATTTCACTTAGGCACATGTCAACTTATTGATCACAGGAAATGTAGTTTTTTACTTTTGTTATTTGTATACGTGAGGTAAAAGCTCTCCATTTTTCATATTGCAGTGCAGTGATACAGAGATAAACAAAAGCCATTAACTTCTTCAGCTAAAAATATATTAAGAGCTTCAGGAAGGCAAAACTTTGTTAGAGTTTGATCAAAACTAAGAAATGAACAGCCCAGTTTCTTTGAAAAAAGCACAATGGAAAGACTGGAACGGCTGGCACCTGTTTTTTCCCCTTCATTCAGTCCTCACTGTTGCCTTTTAACGTTTGCTTGGCTCAACGCAGTTAATTGTACATTAAATTAGGAACCATTTCTGAGGTTCAAAAGCACCATTTCACATTCTACGTATGTAAGGTTTCCTTTTCAAGCTCTCTTGTACATCTTACAAGCTGGAGTTGTAAAATAACATACGTAGCTCAAGTAACAATAAAATCTGCTATTTGCTATTCTATAGCCACGTCATGTTGGAGAAGAACAAAGAGCAGCCCATGGGGGAAAAGACTGAGGAAAGGTCAGTCTGGGTGCCACTGAATTCTGCAGGTCCTCACAGTATTCCTGGGTTTTATTCAACCTCCCAAACCTGCAATTCCCACCCAAATCTGATCCATTTCAACGAGCAACCAGCTGCCAACTGCAGGGAATAAGATTCTTCTCTGTGGGAAAACATCTGCTTTTAGTCCTGAGCAAAAGGTTTTTACAGCAAGGCAGTATTGAAACGCGTGGGAAAGACAAAAAAAATCAGTCGAACCGGGGCAGGTCTGTGCCATCCGCTGCACTTCAGAGGACGATGCCCAAACTGCTGAAGGCAGGAGTTAAAGGGATGTTATCAATGGAAAAAAACAAACACTAAAGTATAAAAATTTTAAATTATCCTTACTATATGGAAAAAGGACAGGTTCATCCTGCTGTTGAGTGTGGCCCTTGTTTACAATATTAGGAAAAAGAAAAATCAGCAGAAAATAGCAGGAAAAAAAGGAACCAGAAATGCACTGCAGTTGAAAACTGGGCCTGAGGGAGAATCTCTTGTTAATATATTTCATCCGCTTTATAACCCTTCCAGAGGAAGGCAGAGGTTCTGGGATGGAGTTAAGCTGCAGAAGCAAGGGAAAAGTTACAAAAACCCATCAGCTTCAACAGCTCTACCCCAATAAGGCATCAGGATTCAAGGGCCTTTGACTCTTCTTTGGCCTTTAGAATTGGACCAGATTCTTAATTAAAAATGGATAATTTTAACAGCAGGAACAGCATCAATTGTTGCTAAGTCCCAAAGCGGAAAAAAAAAAAAAAGTATGTTTAATTAATTTATAACAAAAGGCCTTAAAGCATTTACACCCAAATTTAATCAAAACTTAAAAAAAATTCTTACCTTTGCTGCATCAGATTCTTTAAAAATCATATAAGGCTCTGCACACTCCCCAATATCTCCCTGCTGTAATACTTTTTCCAGCTGAGAAAGGAAAACAAACCGTTTTAAGGACATGTATCCAGCAAGGCTTGTTAAATTGAACAAACACCAGGAAGCAAACACATTCTTTCCAAAGAGACCAAGCTTGACTTTGTGAGTCAGGGAACGAGCGCTGCCCTCATGTTGTCAGAACCATGTAAGTTCCCCCATCTCCAGCTCTAACTGAATCACAAGTGTAAAATGTAGCTTTAACGGGAACATACACCACTTCACTTCGGTTTGATTTATTCTAGAACCACTTTCAGCTCGTTTTTAAGGTCTTGAAGACATCTTACACTGTCTTCAGCATCTTTCCATCAAATCTTGCACTCCCAGTTTATGCCGGCAATACCAGCCGTCTGAAAAGCTGTTTCCTAGTGAGTAAAACCCATGCGAAAACCCACCCTATAAGGCACACTATGCATCTGTCTTATTATCCCTGACCATATCCTTTTCATCATCAGATCAAAAAACCACCTCAGCCACCAGCTCCTCTCAGATCACTGGTTTTACAGGCACTGATGTGCAGTCACAAGCTCTTTTAGAAGAGATCTCCATCTCATAAATATGGGGTTCTCTCTTCCTCGTATCTTGTAAAAATCAGAAGAGTGAATACATGTGCACAGCCAGAAAATGGTGTTTAGAAGGAATTCAGAGAATTGTACCAAAAACCAGAGATCACAATATGCTCCAACACTACTCAAAGCCTTATTCTCACCCAGGACTGCCTTAATTCATTTGCAAAAGCTTATGGCTCCTGTAAGAAGCAGTTTATAAAAAACTGGCACAAATGTCAGTCCACGGGGTTCTCAAGATGATGGAACCCCTGCCTGCAAACTGAAAGCATGTCTTCAACTCCTCTTTTTACTATGGGATGATTTTTACGNCAAACTGAAAGCATGTCTTCAACTATGGGATGATTTTTACACAGAGACCAGCCAAAAAAACTGACTGAAATGCCAGTCTGAACTCCTAACATTTGTGCGCTCATTGAATGAAGTGAAAGAGGAGAAGACAACTTTTATCTTCGTATACTTTATTCCAGGAGTGACCAATTTCGTGTTTTATTTCAGCTATGGATCCCACTCTCTTAGCAATTCCAATTCTTAAAGACATTTGAAAATCCAGCTTAAGGACATGTATCATTTTTGAAATGAAATTCAGATCAATATATATTTTTAAATCACTCACTTATCTATCATCTGAAGGAGTCAGCACATTGTTTCATATGAACACCAAGGTCAGGCCCCAGAAAGCTGCTCTGTATCAAGCAAACCTTTGTGCTCTTTTTGGTTTTTCAATAACAATTTATATCTCCACTGAACTGTTTCTGTTACAAAGGAACTTAACGTACTGAGGGAGAATCTCTGAAATGAAACAGAATTCTATTGTTCCAGTGTTCATGCTTTTGCGAACAGAATTCTACTCTCCAAATGAAAATAAGACTACAAGTAGTCAGCCAGACGTGGGTTTATCTTATTTTAAATAGAAAACAAAAGACAACAGTAATAATTCCAATTTTTCTGGTATTTCTTACCTTAATTACCAGAAAGACATCTTGAGAGGGATAAGTGATGGAAAAGATGGCAGATCTGGCCAGTGTGGATATAGCAGCAGGGGGCACGTGAGGACGAAGCATTCCCTTCATTTGTTCAGAGTTCAAATCAAAGTAGAAATTTTCTGAAATCTAAGGAAGAAGATGGGTAGCTTCAAGCATTAGTTATACTTTTTTTTTTTTTGTAAGCTCTACATAAACACAACAAAGAATTTCAAAATATAAGGAAAAAACTACCAACAGTGCCTCCTTTCAAACCACGGATGAAAAGAAAAAATAAAAGGCCTTTTCTTTGAGGAATCAAGGCAGAACAGTGGGAAAAGAGAAAGGAAATGGAGCAAACAATACACATTACCGACAAAGTCTCCTCCACCTCCTGTAAGGTAGGGAGTTCCAATCACAGGACTAGGAAACACAATTGCTACGTGAACTGAAAATACCAAAGGATCAAAATAAAAAATTATCTTTAAGATCATTCAGAGAAAAAAACACCACATCCTGCAGGAGAGGCAGTGAAGCCGAAACACCAAATCTCGACTGTATCAAGGCTTCAAAGACAAAGTGGATGTGAGCTGGTTATCAACACCAGAGGTCACTAAAGAACTGACTACATGAAAGAAAAAAATGGAGTAATGAGATGATAAAATTGGCTTATGAAATGTGATTTAAATATTAAACAAAGTTCACATAATATTCCACATACTCTCATCTACATAACTTAAAACTTAACGCATTAAATTCAAGTCTTAAAGAGATAAATGTCAAAATGCATATTTTTAACATTTTTCTCTCTACTACTGCTAATATCTTGAATTAGGAAAACTAAGAGACTCTTCAAATATTAAATACAGAACATAAATAGGGGAATAAATGTATTTTGCATTTCCTATAACTTCGATCTTGAAAAGACTCCTCAGTTTTGTTTTGATTTTAGCACGTACGACTTTCTTGTGCATTATTAAAACGCTACTTGGACACATACCACGCTGAACCATGGAAAAGAGATTAAGAAAGTCATAAAAACTTAATCTAAATAAAAGGTTTCAGTTACTTAAGTTCCCTCTGGGGAAGAGACTTTTGAAAGCTAAGATTGGACAATATATATATTCTGATTTCAGGCACTCACATATTAGATAATATTTTTAGAAAAGTGGTTATCTTTCAACTGTTTTACTAAGCAGAGAAAGAACACACAAGATGGTTCATGAAATGCCTTCATCATTCTTCCACCCACCAGTATGTCATTGCCTTCATAGTTTTTTGTTTCCAGAATTAATTCTCCCCCATTTGGTGTTTTTTTTCTTTTTAAATAGAGGTTTGTAATGCTTCAGTGGAAATGACATCACTCAAGTAACTAAAAACTTACCTTTTTCTTTTCTTTAACATCATACAAAGCCAAACTTGCAAAAATGGGCTCAATTTCGATTTCAAATCTCAAAAGAAAGAAACACATAAAATCAGTTGACTTGCATTTAGTAAGAAAGGCAAATCTATCCCCCTTCCCAAATCCCCCCTGGGTAAGGCGACACTAAACCGAGATGTCAGGAACAGCTGAGCAAACCCATGGGCTTGTTGTTCCCAGTGAAAAGGGGGGTCTCGGTCCCCAATTTCTCCGCATTGCCCCTGCTCCCTTCCAGCAGGACACACACTGCTGCTCCCTGGACCTTCTAAAAGCCATTTCAACTCATTGACCCAACAGACAGCCTGGGATTAGGGTCCCAGGACATCACTTTTATCTTCTTCAAGTGTCGTTTGAAAGCTAAGCAAAGCAACCTGATAGCTTCTGTAGAGGGAGAGGAATAATTAATTGGGATAGCTGGGCCACTTGGCTCCTCTGATTACCCTGAGCAGCTGTCCCACTGCTAATTCACCCCGCTGACCTGTTGATAAGGTGAAACAGCCAAAGGCTCCTCTCAGCATTGCTGACCAGAAAGCTCCTTCCTCTGGAGACTCAGGGGCAGCTATTTGGGCAATTTCCAACATTTAACATTTGTCAGAAAACACCAATAGCTCCAAACCTCCCTCAGGTTTTCAGAGTGACAGCTATCAAGTAGTAACGCTAACTGAAACAATTCCAGCGAAAACATGAACCTACCAAATAGAGCTAAACTTATTTTTAGATCACCGGGGACGTTAAAGGAATTAAAAAACATTCAAAACCTGCCTCTACACCAAAGCGAGCAGGGGCTGAAATGCCATTCTCCTGTTTGCACAGCCTCTCGTGCAGTTAATGCCCGATCCACGGCGGGACACCCCCACGCACCCCGTCCTCGTGGCTTTTCAGCCTGGAACCCCTTCTGACATCAAACAGATATTTTCTCTAGTTTTGCACCAAAGGTGAGTTTAATCCGAAAATAATCATGCCTAGGTCATCTTAGCCTTCTCTTTGGGGGGAGACTACGAAGTTCTTTTTGTGCCAGTAAGACAGCACGAACTCGGACGCTCGCTGTTACAACTGTAAATGCAGCTTCAGAGATGACTAGTACACAAACAAGCACGTACTCGGGCAGATTTCCTACAAATTTACAGTCAGCAAGAGATGCTTAAAGAGCAGAAATCATTAATTTCCAGCAACTAACTTATTTATGCTAAAGACGCCGTCCTTTGGAGAGGAAGCTCCACTGCTACTGCATATTATGTTGTTCCAGTTCATAAAAGGCTGCAAAATCAGTTCATCTCTATGGCTATATTAGGTCCTGGAGTGCTCTGCGAGCAGGAGATACGTCCCACACATATATCTCAGTTATGAGCCGCAATGTAGTCTAACTGGAGCTCTCTAATAAGAAGGGTTGACCTAACTGAGGACACAGATGATGAATACAGCAGTGTGGAAAATCAGTTTTGTACTTTATTTCTCCAAGGGAATAACAGTAAAATTTTACCTTGTGTTATTAGACAAGAGTTATAGGCAATGAACCAGCTGCAGGTAACCCTATATTCAGGAGCTCCACTTCATTAAACTTGTTTAACAGGTTTCTATTCCTCCAGCTAATGCTTGCTAAGTATATAAAGTCTTCACTCTTAAAGGGACACAGTCAAGGTTGTTGAGCCCGAACTTTGGCAAATCTTTGGTTGTCTTATGTTTTAAGTCTTAAGCATTTTTAATCTTGGTTTGTTTCTTGTTTATTTTTTTTTCCTACTTAAACGTCCTTGTTCCAGAGCTGAACACCAACGACTGGCCAACTTCAGAGCCCTGAAGGAGCACGGTGAAGCACACGTGGTGGTACCACGGAACAGGTACAGCTGCGGACCGGCCGAAAAGCAACGCGGAGAAAAGCCAAGGAAGGTGAACACTTTCTACATCCCACCACTAAAGAAAGCCTTGAAGATAAAACTGTCTGACGCACAGCACTGTGTAACTCATGCTTTATAGAACTAAACTTTATGCCTATGACCAACCAAACAATGTTACATCTCTTCAAGGGGAATAAACAAGGCAGCAGGGCTATTTCAGATGCACGCGGATACAACAGCAGATTTAAATTCTCCGTTTCTGTAACGCAGCTCCAGCTGTTGGAGTGACACTTACTTAAGGGACAAACACTTCACCAGGAGTCTTTGGCCAAAGTGTTCTTTGGGTACTTCAGGGACACTAAGTCGTTCTATAGGCTCCTCCTGAAAGTCATTACAGGAACAGCAATTTAGAGACAGGACACTTGGAAAAACCACTAATACCGCTACGAAGCAAGCACACGCATAACTTTTTTTTCTCAAGACACTAACACCAATTTAATCTGAGGTTTACCAGCATGTTGCATTCATCAGCAGCTATAAATATGCTAAATTAAATCCCTTTAATGTTTCTACATTATACAGAATTGCATAACCGTGAAGGAAAACCAATCTTCAGAAAGTAATATCTATGGCACGACAATATGCTAAAAAACATGGATCCCATGGCTATTAAACATAGGTGATCATAACTCCTTTAAACCCGTGGCAGACTGACAATTTTCACAGACCCCATAGCCTTCACTTTTTTAGTCTCACCCACACGTATGTAAAAATACCTCATCTGGTGCTGGATGTAGTGCAAAAAGCTCCTTATGCCTGCTGGACTTCCTCTGGTCTTCGTTGTGGTGGTCAATCTCTTCGTTTGGGGTTCGGTCCAGGAGGTTTGGGAGAAGGGCATCTGGAAGGGAGTTCTTCAGATCAAAAATACTGCACGCCCAGCTGCCCCGGGGAGTATCGTCAATCGACATTGAACGTCGTTTAAGGTCATCCTGAGATTCAACAAATTAGAAGCAACTTATAACGGGAACGGGACTGCACTTTGAAAATGCGACTATAAATTAGGAATTCTGTAGCGAGGTTTTAAAGGTACATTACTTGTTCATCCTGGTAACTGTTGCCATCCGGAGCTTCGTCAGACTCAAAGATCTGTTTGGGGAGCCCCTTTTGCCTCTCCTTCTGTTTGTCTAAGGTGTTGGGATTAAATCCAGTCCCCAGCTTGTGATATCTGAAAACAAAGTATTTCAAACGCATTCTTAGCATCCTTTTTGACCCCAAACCCAGGAGCAGAATTACAGAATAAGCCCAGTATTATCGGCGTGGGTCCTCTCAAAGCACGAACTGCCCTCTGCAAACAGTATTTCCAGTCACCCTCCAGTGTAGCTGCGTAATAACCCAACAACCAGTATTCCAGGACTACAATGTGACTCTGTTCCACTAGAAAGCAACCCTGGTTGATGTCAAAAGCAGCATTATCGCTGGCCAATTAAGGTCATCATAAAATGTGCGATTGTGATGCCAAGCTTAAACGAGGCCAAGAACATGAGGATGGAAGGCCAGCGGTTCTGCTATAGCAAGAACTGGCTTGGAGCAGACAATATTAACACCTTTAAAACCAAACCACCAACTTCAGGTAGGACTGCATGAAGCATAGATCACCTCTGGAAAATATAAGACCTTCCGAACCCAACTAAAATGAGCATCTTCCCATAGCATCTTTATAAGCACGACTGGCTCCTTCAGAGCTTTCCAGGGTGTAAGAGCGCTCGCTAGTAAACAGTCTGTTTACTGTTGCTGACAAGGTCAGATCTCTTTGACTAACAAATTTTTGGATACCAAATGGCACCATGTCTACATCTGCACACACATACGGCCAGAGCCACAGTCTCCTTACAACACACGCTCCAAGCCAGTTCCCAAAGTAGTGCTGGGGTCACGGCTAGAATTAATTGTTCTCATCCTGCCCTGTTACTGAAGTGACCACAGGAGGACGTGCAGACACGCAAAAACCAGGGATGTGTTAGCAGCGAGCAAAGAAAGGGTGAAGAAAAAGGAGGAAAGTATTTTCCTTGCTAGGCTATAATTCCTGAGAGCTGAACTATCTGTATAATCCTCACTCGGATGTGGGCATTTCAATCACAGCCCCACCAGCAAGCGGAAATTCATTCTAAATCAGACCTGACTTCAGGGGTGGCTGTGATCATTGCTACCGTCAGTCTAGCATACAGAAATTATGCCATACGATTGAAATAAGAATATAGAATTGTTTTTTTCAAGCCAGTGAAGAAAACTTATTTAGCTTTTCCAATGCCATTAAGGTAATCACTGAATGGATGGATTTGTCTGGCCCAAAAAACATTTTGGCTACAAAGAACAGAGACTGAAATAAAGATTATTTTCCTCGGGGATGGAGGAAGAGAGAAGGATGGCACATCAGAAGTCATGTTCTTCTAAAGCCAGAAGAGCTGGATTTCATGTCCCAGAGCTAGTCAAAGCACCTGTAACCATCTGATAGGATGGATTAAGAGAAATTTGTCACCATCCTTATACTTCGGCCCTTCCCAGCCATGCTTCTGGGCTCTTCCCCTTCTCCAGCAGTAACGCTTCCATTTCTACCCACTCCACCACCATGATTTTACCCCAGTATAATAAAAACTGCTATGAAGGCTTATGGCAGTGCCTCTCCTCCTCTGAAGGGGCAAGGAAACCTCTGACTGCAGCTCAACAACCTTTAACTCACTCAGACAGCTCCGATGTCTTTAGCTTCATGCATCCCTGATGCGGAACACAACCTGCAGCTGATCTGCACAGGACAGAAAGCTCCTCCATGCAGGAATCATGGGCAGGAATTCCAGATACCAGTGAAAGCTGCTGAGAAACTGAGTGGTGTGCTGGCTGGTGGGTCACATCATCCGAGCCCCCTGCACCTTCTAGACTCTGCCCACAAAGGCTTGGAGTTAATAAAGCACCTCTCTTGTGCGCATGTTTCCTTCTGTTTTTGTTTTTTTTTTAGTATGAGATTACAAACCACAGTTTTATTAGGTCAGCCCAGCACTGCAAAGCAGACCTGCAGCATCCCCTGAAGTGGCTCTCAGGACAACATTAAACCAGTGAATTGTAGCAACCGCCACAAGGGCAGAGCTGTAGCTGCAGTCAAGTCACTTGGAGGTGATGCACATCACACGGGTCACTTACTCCTTGACAGTAGCTCTTGAACTCATCAGACTTTCAATCATCCGAGAGAGCGTATGTTCCAAGTAAAGCTGCTCAGAACCTTCCTGCTAATCTTCGTAAGTTAATCAGTACACGCACAATCTCTAAACTATTAACTCATTAGATAAATGTTGTGTTAGTTCAAATATCAATAATTATTTTTTTAAATTACAGTCTTTCTCCAAGTCTCTTTGGGAACAAATGAATGATGCAGAGGACACTTTATCTATTAGCTACTTGTGCCTGCACATAAATCTTACAATATTATAAAATTAATGTAACTTCTCTCTAAAAAGAGCTAAAAATGTATGGAACAAAGAGAGACACAAATGCTGAAAGAGATTGTTCGCATTCCCTAATTTCTCTACCATTCTAAAGGAGCAACTGTTAACTACGATGGCCTAGATTTTCAAAAATGCCCCAAGGGGTTTTGACGTCTGAGATCTAATTTTCAACCCACAAAGCATCATTTCAGCTAAACACAAAGCATCAGTTCAGCTGAGTTGGGCAACTAAAAGCCAGGACACATGGAATCAGTAGCCAGGACAATGATTTTTGAGCCTGCTCATCCCAGCCTGCAAAATATTTAAATACAAAAGCGAGCTGACAAATACCACAGGGGAACTCACTTTCTGTTCACAATTGCCCAGTCTTCCGTGTAACTTCTCACACAGTCCCTCACGTGAGGGTCCATCTCACTGTTAAAAGAATAAAAACAAACATCTTCAAATCACAGCCACGATAATGACTCTTTAAACACACATACTTCCACTCAGGTTTGTATTTACTCTATCAGGCATTTACAGACAAAAATTCCAGGCTCCAGCCTTGGAGATAATCAAATCCAGAACAATTAATTCCCTTGAGCGAAGTGTCACCCTGTCACCTCCTACCTCTCTTCAGGCACAGCCGACACAAGCGTTCGACATTCCCGGGGGGTGTAAACGACCTCGATGTCATCGGGAGGAAACTCAAGCAAGTCTCTCAGGGGTCCGGACTCCACAGCAATGGGGTGCGTGATAAGATAGTCCTCCAAATCGACCGGGTCCACCGCTTCTGTAAGCGGCACCTGGGAAAAGACAAGCAATGGAAGGGTCTTAAAATGGAGAGAAAGAGCAAAAAAAAATATCACATGCACATATCATATATTCTACTTTGTTTCTTAAACCAGCTCTTCCGCCTTGTTGAGGAAACTTGATCTAACACCAGATGATAATTAACTCTAGTGGTGTTAACCTTAGCTAATACACATCTCAAAGCTATTTTTCATGTCTTATATTTATCTGATATTTTTATGATGCATACCATCAACCAAAAAAACACATTTATTTTTTAAGTATTTCCATCCATTTTCAAGAAATCCATCAGTTTGCATCAAATGAAAAGTTTGCATTTGTTTCCCGTGGGTATGATTTCGGATTTGTTTTTACCACGCTCTGATCACAAAGGGAACCCTCACCCTGACGCAAGAACCTTTTCACCCTCAGGAACGGCCTCCGGACAGGAATCCAGAGCAGGGACTGATTTACCAAGAACTCAGGAAGCCACAGAACGCTGAAGACTAACAATATTTTGAATTAAACCACACAAAATACAACGTTCATCTACCACCGGTACAAGTTTAACCACCTCTCGTCCCAGGTATTAGGACCTTTATTGCCACAATGACTCAGCTCTAAATAAAATGGATGCTTAAAAAGCATCTTTACTGGGCACAAGAAATGATTGAACAAACACACATGCCAGAAAACAGCAGATTTCACTGGCAGTACTGATCTCATCACACTGAGCTTTTTTTAGATGCATGAAAAAAATACGCATAAACTGGATACATACATTGCATAACTATGTATTTTTACATATGTATATTATATAAATACTTCTATATATTCTGATGCGAGATCATTATGCTGTGAGGCTGTGCATAAACATAGACATTAAGAAAATGAAACAATAAAAACAAGTTTTGAGGAACCTGTCTCTACAGCAACTGACAGGTTTCCTAGAATCCCCTGGCACATCCCAGTGAGGCTGAGTGGTTTAACACGAGTCACAAAAACACATCAAAATTCAGCAAGTTTTCCTACTCCTTCCTCTTCCCTGTCGTCCAGATGATTTCTGTGGGATAGGGAACGATTCTGGAGCTTGTCTTCTGTTGGAGATGACTCTAAAAAGAACATTTACCACTTAAGTTCTAAATGTCTTTCGCAAAAAAAACCTGCTATACCAATCACAAATTCCAGTTTTAAAACTTCTATTGCCAAACAGTTCTGAAATGAATCAACTTTTTATTCAAGGAAAAAGAGTTGGCTAGAACAGAGGGTAATGAAATAATCTCTTCTACCGCAGCCAACTTCAATGAATACTGCAATTTTCTTAAAATACAGAAGGCAAATCCTTCAGCAAAAAAATGGCGTGACTGCAACGAAGTCGTGTGAGTCGGACCAGATGACTTTATGAGAGACAAGAATCTGGTCCACCAAAAAAACAGGATGTCTAGAAACTCAATATTTAGTTCTACAATTTAGGTAAAAGATACAAATTAATTCCTATGTAAAGAAATGCACCATCATTACCATCTATTTAACTCTGACTTCCTAACCTTTTTTCCCCTTCTAATACTGAACTCTTGAAACGAACTTAAAGTATGTGATTTGGAGAACTTTTGAACATACAAACCAGGTACTTTATCTGTTTTCATCACTGCGAAACTCAGAATGAGCAGAACTTGTCATTGCTCTTTCCCACACCACAGTTAACGTGTCATCACCTCACACTATCGGTTTCTGACATACAGATAGGCCAGCTCCATTTGGCACTAGATAAGTGAAGTGTGATAGTTTATTATTGAGGAATTGCTAAAAGTGCATGTTTTTCTTTTTTTCCGAAGAGCTGCTCCATACTACCACTACTTTGCATGCATTTTATCCTTTCCACCGAGAAACCTCAAATCCAAAGAAAAGTAAGAACTCAGCAATGGAGACTCCTTGCAAATTAAGATGAAAATAATAAAATCAGTAGGAAAAAGCCAGAGGGACATTGGGTAGCAGAGGTGCTGGGTAAAGAGCTTCCTCTGGTCCTGCCGTGCCCAGTCCCATCCCGACCCGGACACCGACAGCACCACCATTGGAAGGCCAGAGGGTTAAGGTGGCCTCAGAGGGTGACTTAAAGCTGCTTAACTGACCCTATTTTTAAGTCCTAACATTTTAAGCCTGACTTTGGCCTCCCTCCCACACTGGCAGCTCCAAAGCTGAGGCCCCTTCCAGTGGATTCGCTCAGCAAAACTGAGGTGACCATGCATGTGTTGTGCTTCAGCCTACGTGAACTCGTTCACCTGTGCATCTCCCCAGGCTAACGAAGAGGAACCTTTTCCTCATTCCCTCCGATCTTTCTAATCACTTCAGCCTGATAAACATCAGAAAATTACAGCAGACAAGGAAAAAACTCTGTATTAACACAGATTTAAGGGGGACATGCAGGACCGAGCAGGGGCAGAGAGCGTCACTGCCCCAAACACGCTTCCCCGTTCCTGGCATTTTTACATCTCAAATTTCACTTGTCCAAAACAGCACTGTAATGTATTGGACAAAAGATAAATGAGCTGGCCACGATAGCAAAACCCGAATCGCTAGTAAAACCCTAATCCTGCAAGGCGGGCAGTACTTATGGGGCGGCCCAACACCAAGTCCTGGGCCTGCATCCCGGGCCTTTCCAAGCCCTTCGTACACCTCAGGATCAAGGCTGCACTTCACAATTTTCCAGTTTGCTTCTCCGGATAACTATTGTACCATGAAGATGTAAACAAACATAAAAGTCAAACCCAGAAGCCTGTATTACACTCGCCATCTGTGCAGCCAGAAATACTGTCTAGCACCTGAGTAAACAGGCCCAACATAAATTCATGGCTATGAAGAGGAACTACTTCGTGTCAGCCTATTGGCAGCTAAAAGGCAAGCACGTTATTTTAAGCTTTAGATATTTGTGGGGGAAGAAGTGATGAAAGAGGAGGAGGAAATAAGGATGAATAAACACACCAAGAGGAAAATGAACCCAAATGGTGGCCCAGTGTCTGAAGTGAACCACAACAGCTCCTCTCATGGCCCTCACTGCTGATGCTTTAACTTCTCCTCCATCCTGCATCCCTCTGAAGTTGTGGATGAGACCAAGAACAGACACAGTGTGCAAGGGGCTATTCCCATGTTATCTGCAACCCAGCCAAATCACCCGGAATCACCATACGAATCCATCATGCTGAATACACACACTAAAGGAGTTCAGGTAAGGACCAGGTTACCCACCCGCATCATCCAGCCTCAGAGCTCACCTCCAAGTCTCCAGGCCCAGCTTAACTCCTCGTGGCACCAGCAAAAATACCGAGGCACCCAACAACCAAGTCCCACAGCCCACCAGGATTGCGGCACTTTCTTAGCTTACAGCAATTCCACCCTTTTCCTTGCGCGCCACTCCGATGTACCGCTGATCTCCAGATGATCACACGAACGGCAAGTCCTGCTTTCAGCTGCACATGACAAGGTTTTGAAATCCGCTGCAGCAGGAGCGAGGGAACAGCTGAGGAGCTGTAAAGCCGTCCTCTCCCACGGCCCGGCTTGCTGGGAGGCTGCAGGCAGAGCTGCATCTTGCTAGCGACACATAATCTCCATCCCGCTTCCAGGAAAGGCCTTTTTGATTCCCCCCGACAGCTCCTGGGAAGCAACAGTAGGTGCCTCCTCCACAAAACGCAGCCGGTTTTTCTTCGTCAGGCTTCCAAAGGCAGGGGGACAATTTCAGCCAAGTATTTGCAAGCGTGCAGTCCACCTACCAAGTGAGTAATAATAAACCTAACGGGAATGCTGGAGTGCTATGGTGAGAAGTCATTGACAGGGTGTCCATTTCTTCCAAGAGTTGATTAATTCCCTCTGGAAACTGCAGCTGTAAAGGAGCTCTGACCATCTTCCCGGCCACGACCATGGAATAATCTAAATTAATGGCAAATACAAGCTAAAAATATGCAAAGGGAAGCCTGCTCTCAGAATCACAATTGCCACTCTTCTGAAAAATACTCCTTGATTTTGTATGACCTGTAATTATAGAACAACTTTTGGATAATCTTTCAGACTTCCTGAACACAGTTCTCACTCAGTCCTTGTCCCCAGGGTCAGACACTGCCAGCTCGCTCAGGGCACGCGCTGTTCTGGTGCTAATTATTAAAACGAATAGGACTACACGAGGAGGAAGGGGCTGCCAGGTGTGAATAGTAGGGACGTAACCTGCTCCCTGCCCACGTAACCACCAAACACAACGTCCCGGTAAGCTGGAAGTACAGAAGAAATCAAACAGGATTCACTTTCTCAGACTTACACAGCCCGATTACCCCAAATGAAACGCAACACTTGCAAATAACAGTTCTGCATATGTCCTTAACCTGAGCGTAGACACACACTCTGTCAGCTTAACTAAGACACCAACCTGATTGATTTGTCTTATACGAACTATTTAACGCACACGTTCCATAGGTGCAGCCGCGCTGTTGCAGTTATGGCTCTCAGAAGTTGCGTTATGAAACCCTATTTCACAGGTTTACAGCTCTCCTGCAACAGGGACAGTCAAGCTTTCTTCTTTAAGGCTGTGTTATTCTTCACTGTTATATCCCCTTAAAAGCTTGAAAATAAAATTCCGTTTCCTATTGACTTTGTCCTTCTCCAGACAGCAAACATTGTATTTTGCTGTAGTTTTAGTGCACCACTAGCCCAAACATGTCTCTCTCCTATTTATTTCCTTATTTTGAGCAGCAACCTGTACCATCATCATCAATTACAAAAGACAAATCTTTGCAAATCTGGCAAGGGGGGCAGGAGCCCCTGCTGGGGGGACATGACACAACTCCACGGAAGGTAACGCAAACCCCATTTGCTTTAGCCAAGCATCTCTCTCAAGGACAAAAAGCTACAAAAGCAAAAGCTACACTCGGGGCACCACACTGCAAAGCTCACGGCTTATTCCACCCCGCTAAGGAAGCAAGAAATAAAATGCAAAGGTCAGGTCTGTATTAGACCTGCTCTGTTGCGGCATTTCAGAGAACAGACCAGCGCGAGCAGCTCCCTCGTGCGCAGAGCAGACCCTCCAACAATCAGGACTTTTGCATCGTGCTCATGGAATGACCGAAAGACAAATATTTAATTAACATAGAGGTTTATTAGCCATCACTGCCTGAACAGCCTCCCCCTCCAGTTTGCTGCCTTACTGACCCAATTACACCTACACGAGGACCTGAAGACAAAAGGTCTGTGCTCCTGGGCACTGTGCAGAGCTCAGGAAGGAACCAGAGCAGCAACCAGGGCAGAAAAAGGGATCAATTATTTTCTCCATCTCACAGACACTGGCGGGAGCACAGAAGAATTCCTGCGTAGGTCATTGCTGCGTGCCCTGATATCCACAGGCACTCAGATGTTTGCCAGAAGGACTTCAACCTACCCCTTCCCTACAAACAGCAGGGCACAGGGGTATTTCTAGATCCTATTCCAGAAGTTTGTTGTCTAATTGACACGTGTTGTACCGAGCGTCCCAAGTAGTCTCATGGGACACGTCCCAAGCAACATTCTCAGACCTCAGCTATGATTTTGCAAACTCCTGCAGCTTCTGTATGTCAGCATGGCCATGAAAAGCACCACTGCCCTCATCCCTGCCCTCCCAAAATGCTTATTCTCACAGGGGGACGATTTTAAATGGTTATGATGTGATGGCTTGGCAGGATGCATCTGGCAGAACGAGGATTCGAACCCAAGCTGCCCGTGGCCCAATCCAAGCCAAATTTTCCTTTTATCTAAAATGAGCTGCGTAACTCCCAAAGGCAGAGACCCAGTCTCTGTGAGGACTGCTGTAAAATTTGGGGCCCTGTCAAAATGACAAAGGCACAGACTGGAAGGTTATACCTCCTCGGTAGAATTCCATGTGAAGATATCATAAGGGATGCTGAAAAATTAACCTCGCAGAGCTCCTCATCTCAGGGAGGATCCTAACTACTCTTTTTACTTGGCAGCTAGGCACTTCTTCAAAATCAGGGTGATATTTCTTGCCAATTTTGAAAGTAGAACAAAGTTCCATCTTGATTTCAATACCTCCTTAAATATTAAACAATTTATAACGCGCTAAAACTGTAACAGATTGCGCCCAAGCTTCAAATTCTAAATTAACACCAACTTCCCACCCACTGCCTCCCTGGGCAAAATCCTGGAAGGACAGAAGCAGCAAATTACCATTTCAAAGCTGAGCCCCAGCCTTCTCCTGCTATCGCTAGGTCTCCAGGGCAAACAGTCACTTCCCTTGCTGAGCACTCAGGAATGCAGCCTGTTCTTGTTGTGGCAAAATCCCTTAAATCACCCTTAAAGAGATACTGGTATCTCAGGGAACCGCAACAGGAGTCAAATCTGACATGACTCAGCGCCAACCTGAGAATACAGGAAACGTAACACACTAACAAAAAAAAGAAAAAATGCAAGCTAGTTAAAGATGATGACAGTTTAAAAAGATCTATTTGCTAAACCGATTCATTTTTAAGTGTGAACTACAGGCCACAGTCACTCTAAAAGGTTTTGAAACATGAGCAGTGCAATATTAACCACTGGCAATGCTCAAATACTAACAAATACGTTTTAGTCGCATAAACCACATTTTCTTTCACTTAAACACTTACTCCAAAAACAGTCACGACCGGATCCACATTCTAAGAGTCACATATTTGTCTAGTACCACTACTGCATGTCATAAAACCCATACCCCTAATTTTCCATGCCTAACAACTGGTGAGCACGCAGAACGGCTGCATTTAGAATACAGGGAAACATTCGAACGAACCAAGGAGATTCCTCGACAATCTCTGCTTTCCATCACGCACAGGCAGCTCCCAGCCCTCAGCCAGGCCACCTCCCCAGCCATCATCTCCAGGTCCATGTGTTCTGCCTCTGGAATGCAGTTCCTCATCTCCTGCTTTGCTCTGGCTCTTATTATTCCTTTTGCACGGTGTTTCGAAAGATGTCATTGCTAAAGATGTAATTGCTGGAGAGAAGAGCTGATAAAAGCCTGTCATTTCGAATTATAAACATGCCTCAAAAATTTCTGTAAGCATTCTCTAATAAAACAAGAAATGTTTTAGAAATAGTCCGAAGCATCCACTTTTAACAGCTGAGAATATTTAGTATTAAGCTCTGGATTCTTTTTACAGACAAGCCCAATTATCTGTAATGAGTGTTAAATTCATGTAATATCACAATGCTTGAAATGGAAAAAGCCTCTAGTGAAAGGAAATATTTGTAAATATACCCACCTAAAGAGAGAACCTACATATAACAAATAACAACCAGTCACAAAACCAGCGAGATGTTTTAGGTACAAATATTGCCAGGTTATTTGCTGTTATAACTGGTTGCTAATGTAGGAAGCCATTTGGGTATAGAAATATTAATATTAATCCGAGATTAATTAGTTATCTGGGAATACTAAAGCAATTTCTTACCAAACCCAGAAAGACACAAGTTATGCCTTCAAGGATGGGTAAGAAGAATGACAGTATCTTCTTTGGTGATTAAAAATCATGTAATTTCACCAAGAGAGCATTTCAAGAACACAAAGGCTTTGATATAGCAAATGCAAGTGCCGAGACTGATCTGAGCTATGCTCTGATAAACTGCGCCAAAACTGAGCGCGCAGAGATGGAGACAAAGAACACATCAAAGCTCCATTATTAAAGAAATGAAAAAGCTAAAACAGTTTGACCAGAGACTCTAGAAAAATCACAGCCTTCCCACACTGGGCAGAAATATTACATCAGATCAGCGCGGATGGATCCCTGGGGTTCAGCCAGGCTCTGAACCGGGGTAACCACAAATGCACACGCTCTTCTGAGTGGGAAATACCTGCCACAGCCACGTCTCAATTATCAGTGGGCAGTTTACCCAGGGTACGGGTAAGACAAGGGAGTAGAAGAGTAACATTGATGACAGCAAAATTAGCCAGTGAGATGTTACCGCTGTAACTCATAAGCAATAGTGAAGAGACACACGAATTGGTAAAACTGCATAAAAATGCACTTGTGGCAATAAATTGGATCTACTGTTCGCATCCTGGAAGAACTTGCTCTATGTCGTTTGTCCGTCTCAACCGTGACACATCAGCCCGGCCAGTGCAAAATCTGGGCGCACCCACCCAGCTCTGCTAGCCCAGATAACAGACATGGGGCTCATTCAAATTAGCTTAGCGCTATAAAAACTCATCATGTGCTCTGCACCTCACACACTCCTGTGGACTCTGACACCGGTTTACTCCTCCGTGCCCTCTCACAGCCGGCACCAACCAACTACGAAGTTGGTGACGGGTTTGGAGGGGAAGCCGTACGAGGAGCAGCTGAAGTCCCTGTTTGTTCAGCCTGGAGGAGACTGAAGGGAGAGCTCATGGGGCTGCAGCCTCCTCACAAGGGGAGCAGGAGGAGCAGGTGCTGAGCTCTTCTCTCTGGGGACCAGTGACAGAACCTGAGGGAATGGCAGAAGCTGTGCCAGGGGAGGGTCAGTGGGACATTCAGAAAAGGTTCTTCACCCAGAGGTGTGGACACTGGAACAGGCTCCCCAGGGAGGGGTCCCGGCCCCAACCTGACCGTGTTCAAGCAGAGACTGGACAAGGCCCTCAGACACACGGGGTGACCTGTGGGGTGTCCTGTGCAGGGACAGGAGCTGGACTCCATGATCCTGGTGGGTCCCTTCCAGCTCAGGACATCCTGTGATTCTACCAGAGCGTGAGTAGGATTTAGTGGCATTTTTAGATTTTGAGTATTTAACAGGCCTGCCATGAATGCTTCATTTAAGTAACCCAATGTACTTGGTATAATAACATTTAGTTAAGATTAGTTATCTCTACTAACATATAAACTGCTTAAGTTAGTGCAGATAAATGAGACTCAGCAACCTTTCCATGGACACCACGCTCACCACCTTAACGTATAAAATGCCCCAGAGCTCTGCAACGGGAGGTTTTAGAAACAGTCCGTAGCAGTTTTAATTTTCTAAAGGCAGCAGAGCCGCGTTAAGCGTGAGCAATCCCGGTGGAAGGAGGAGGGAAGAGGATGTGGACGCCTCTCCCATCCTCCCTGTGCGCTGAGGACAGACCGCTCAGCCAGGCAGGGCAAACCCGCCAGGAAATACACGTCATGGGACTCGCTGTCAAGCCTCAATCAGCTCCGAGACACCATTAAGACTTGGCTCATTTTCCTTCTCATTTTAGTGATTCTGGTGATAAGACTACTTGGCTCCAAACACTCCAAAAGGCCCTTTTCCATGCCACATAGGATACTGTCATGTTTTCCCTTGCAGTGTTTTCCATTCATTTGCACAAATTATCTTTTCTCCTCCTTTTAAACGACGCTAAAATAAACAATGAAAATACACAAAGGAACCTATATTTTCTTATTGAATAATTAGATACTATCTTTGAATACATAATCAAAGTCTGACATCCAATACATTCAAGACAAAGCTTCAATTATCCCAGATAATGCCCCTAAACCTGGCAGTGCTTCACAAAGATATGTAAACGTCAGCAGCTTTATTTTACATGGAGAAAATGGCTTGCTGAGAGCAGACACGGTCAGATCACATCATGTCCAAGAATCCAGACCCCTTTATCCCCAGACTAATCGGCATCTCTTACAACAGTGTTCTTCCTCATATTAACATTCAACTAGACCATAACATACACCAACAGAGAGGAAATTACCGCTAATCCTTTGGAAACAGCCGTCATTTTTCTGCAAAACAACTGAGTATACATTCATTCTGCTTATTTGCAAGTTCTGTGAAATGTTGTTCTTCTAATTAAAATATATCTCTAAAGATTAATTTAAAAAAAAATTACTAGGAAAAAGAAGTTTTGGACAGCCAAAACTAAAATCTTCGGCACTCAAAAGTGAAGTGTTCATAAATCCAAGATTTTATAAGTCTTTATCTAACTTGAAAAATAGAATTATCATTAAGCAACCAAAGGTGATGAATGTAGAGTAAGACACAGAAACAGCTGAGCTACAATTAAAGAGAGGTCCAGATACCTGGTGATTCTTTTCTGTCCTTTGGTAACATCATCTGCCCTCATAAAAGGACAGCACACACAGGGGAAATAAAACAGACTACAAGTCCATTTGCAGATAGAAACCAAAACTCTGCACTTTCTACACCAAAGCAGCATAACGAGCAGCCATTAAAGAACAAACCCAGAAATGCACACCAAGATTCGGGGAAAGCTTTGGGTGGCTTCAGCAGTAATTCGTATTAACCTCTGACAATCCACAATTCAGCTTCATGCAGGGTAAAACTGCTGCAGAAACGCGGGGAGAGGAATCGGGCTCTGCCACGCTGCAGTAACCAGGATGCAACACGGGGAGAGCGGTTAACAGGCACCAGAACACAGGGAGCTGCTCAGCAGAAGAAATAAACTCGGAAAGGAAAGAAAGTGGTTAGTCATGAGGGATTATAATAGCCCATAGTAAACAGTCCAGTTCATAAATAAACAAAGCCAATACCCCGTCCCGCAAGATGCTGGGGAATTCTGTGAAGGGAAGAGCGAGCTCTGCATAGCACGTGGCTTGCAACCCAGAATGCGAACAGCAAGGTGCAACGTACACTCGATTTATCGGTGGATTTAGAGGGACTCGCAAAAGTAACTTAAAAAAATAAACTCCCCTTCATCTAAGACCTTACAGCTCCTATTTCTCAGCAACAAACTGTCAGTGCCTTCTGTTTCGGATTTCAAAAATTAAAGCTCAGTGCTCAAGGCCTGCATCCCGCGAGGAGTCCCAAATCAGCACGTTAGGTCCTACAGAAAAAGCCTCCAAAGACTTCGGACCTGTACGTGTAGTTTGAGGGATGTGCACTTAAAATCAGCTGCTCCCGAAGTGGCAGAAGGGTGGAGGCCGACAATAATAAACCGCGGGCTCCTGTACAGTCATTTGAAAGCAGCGTCTTCTCCCCAGCTCCAGCAGTTACTAAATTAGAAACAGTTCTGGCAGTCTGCTGCTCGTGAAGCAAAAGGGAAGAGACTTGCTAAAATCCAGCTGACAGGTTTTTGCATTTATCCTCGGTTCAACCACATGTAAGTCTGTTGAGTGTGAAAAGTCCCTGCGCTGGCTTCAGTCAACAAAAAACAAAAGGCCCAAGCAAGCACAGTGCTGAGGGCGCTTCATTCAGAAAAAATATACATTTCTCCATTAAAATATCTACATTGGATTGCGTGTTATAAGGCTCTGAGGCGAATTACCACAAGCAGCTACTGTTGGCAACTGCTGATAGAATCGGTGGTGTGACCTTGTCTGGATCACAACTAGCTATGGAAATGCTTCACACCATGCGTAAGATGCACTGGGTAGGAGAGATCACATCTGCACGACCATGCAAAATCCTCCAGTTCCATGCGGCACGCTCAGCAGTGCAACTTGCTGCCATGGAATATACTCACCTGAGACTCAATCCATATCCATACATAAAATATCCATACGTTTTAGCATAAGTTGCCTATTTAAACCCACACCAGACATCCTAATCTTGGCTTTCAAACCAGTATGGCTACACAAAACTGCCATGCAGGTTCAGGGCCTTCCGTTTCCTTGCCGTAAATGTATTAGGACATGCAAACTCCTGAAATTTTCCAGAGCAAATAGCTATTTCAGCCTCACAGCAGTAATGCTTTCTCTCTGTATAATGTTTGTTATCGAGCCAGGACAGGCAGGCACCGCAAATTCTGATGGATGCCTAAGGGAGAGAAATTAACCCCAAATTCAGTACAAGCGAACCTCTGTCATCTTATTCAGCCTCAGGACATAGACTCATGACTTAACTAAATATACTTTTCCTACAGACTATCTCCTACAAACTATCGCTCCATATTAATCACGCTTCTGAAGAGCATCTTCACTCAGCACAGAATTTAATCTGACAAACTAGGAGCTAACCACATCAACCAGCACGCAATGCAGCCTGATAGGAAAGGCTCAGAGCCTGATCCCAGTCAGCATGACCTTTTCCAGGATTTTTATAGATTCTTGCACATAATTACTAGAAAACACAACGGCAACAGGATAACAAGTGACGTAAGAACTGAAGGCAGGGCTGACAATACTGTGACCAACAAATCCCACCGTGCATTTAGAATTACATGTGCAGATCGACAGGACTAAAGCTTTGAGCACATAGATTTCCATGATGGCAGAATGGAAAAAGCTTAGAAATAGAAAAAGTGGAAGAAATGATTCAGAGCAAAATGGGGCGACAGAAGGAAAAATAATTATCAAAAACACGGCTGGCTGAGGGACAACCTGGAGAGGTTCACAGAAGATACCTTGCTGTATGGAAGCAACAAGGAGTAGAAAACTAACTCAGGGAACTTGTTCCAAGACGAAACCACATGTGAGACAAGTGCGGCACAGAAGCTTGTGGGATGGGTCCTTCAAAAGCAAGGTCTGTTCCTCAGCCATCCGTTGCTGCAGGCAAGTGGATTCAATGACCCCGAGTGCCCCATCCATCCAGCCCACGCCGCTAATAGCGGGGGTCCCTCCCTATTACCTAATACCGGATTATGCAAAAGATCACGGAGAACTGCCAAGTCAGGGCTTTGCATTATCACTCCACACCCCTCCAGAGATGGCTGTGATACAGCATTAGCCGCGACACACGGCCCTGGTTAACCCCTCCTCCTGCTCGCTCACTTCACAGCTGACAAAAGCCAGCCCCCGGTGTCCTTGGGCTCACACAGCTGATGCACAAACTACAGGAATTCCAGTCCCCAGTGACTGTGGCACAGCCGGATCTCCTTCAAGATGAACTTTCAGTCTGCAGCAGAGCCATTCTTCTAAGCTAGGGATCAACTTCATCTTGGAGATCCCTTTTGAGAGGCCACAAGCTCCAAGGATACGTTTCTGCTTTGTACAAGAAAGCTTTAACGCATTGTGTTGGACACAGAGCAGGACATGAGCCGAGGAAACTCTACAGGACCCTACTCCAAACACTAGTACAGACTATCAAATTCAGGGCACATTTCCAGTACTGCCTGACCTAATCAACCCTCTTTGAAGAAAACGAGATGCTATCGTATTTGTTTCCTAAGTTGACTGCTGCAAAAGAAACTGCTGTGACCCAAAGCAACAACCCAAATCAAAGGAACACTTCCAAAAACACGGTTCCAGCCTGGAAAAGTTTGGCTGAACTCTTGAAATTTTTACCACCATGCTAAATAAATTTTGAAGGTTACTGGGAGGCCATGCAAGAAAATCTGACTTCAGAAAGGGTGATTCTGACAACATGGCCTACATTTCAGCCACTCTGCAAAGTGGACTGTAAACTTGTAAGTAAACACACATTCTTGAGGAATAACCACATTAAAGCTTCACAATAACAAAATACCTCTGAAGAGCAGATGAGCCACCACGGTCCCACTCTCAAGAGTGACAAGAAACACAAGAAAACAGCCACCTGAAGAGCACAAGCTTGCAAAGCGCTTCATGGAGAGAACCACACATGCACGTGCAATTTAATGCCCGATTTGCAAGACTGAGACCTCCAAAATTAGGGGGTTTTGCATGGAATTATTTCCTCAGTGTTATTATGGGCTGCTTAGGTCAACAACCTATCACTACCGCAACTTCTTTCCAAATGGTAATCAAAATAACTACGCACACCCCCTTCACTCTTCTGTGGTCCAAGCATTACTTACGGTTGTATGATGAGAGACGCTGCCTCCAATATTGAGGTTTTTGAGAAGCTGGGGAGACCCTCCATACTGTCCTGAGATCTGCTTCCTGACTTCAGCAGCCACCGTTCTGAAACGAGACAGGGACAACATTATCTCTGTAAAGGAATCACAACGAAGATGATATATCAAACACACTTCATGCTGCTGTTGGAATGGAACCAAATACTTAGTGCGCTGGTTGGAATAAGAGTGTCACCAGCCAGTGAGAACAGACCTTGCATACTAAATTCCTAGAGAATCACAAAATTCTCGCAAGGCTGCGTATACATGTTCTTAACAGCAGTTAAGTTTTTTTTCCTTCTGTGAACTGCTCTTTTGTGCACATCTGTGGCAATAAAATGCATGTGACACTGAGCACAAATAAACTTGTTCCCAGCAGGCTCTTTCCCATTCCTACCAAGGAAAGCTCTACGTACCCCTCAGCAGTTCCAAGCCTGGTCACACATCTCATCCTGTGCTCTGCTCTCTCATTTTCATCCCTTGTCTAACGGTCTCTACCAGAGAGAAATCCCACTACGAGGCAACTTTTGTCACCAGGAAGGAAAATCACAGATCAATCCTTCCATGCCCAGAGGGTGAGATCCACACCGTGCCCCTCTGGGTTTGCTGTTCTCCCCAGTAAGCTGCATGTTCGCTGGTAAGACTAAGAACACAAGTTAGGTAAAGCCACCAAGGGAACATCTCGGCAAAGGACAAGCACACCAGAGAGGGAAATGTTGATAGTCGAAGAGTGTTTTAACAGCCATGGGTCGAGCCCTAACACAACCATCCACAGCGCTCCATGTTGTAACCCCAGAGTAAGCCGCAGATCATTTCGACAAGTCTTTGACTGTGGTGGAAATGGTTTTGTTTCAGAAGCAACCCAAAAGCTCAGATTCTTTCCACAAAAAAGAAAAAAAAAGCTGCTGACTACCCCACTCTTCAGGACCTCACCAACACAGGACGCTCTCCTCCAGGATTCAATGACCAGTTTATTAGTGACAAACCCGCTCCTGCCTGTCATTCACCCACCACTGCGGTTCTGCTCTGTCTCCCATAACAAGATCCCAGCTCCAAAGAGACGCCAACCGGTGCTTAAGACAGACGAAGAGGCTGCAAGGACACGGGTAATTTTTTTTTCCTGCTATATCAGCGATCTTTGCAGGAGCAGCATCATGGCTGACAGACCGGCTCCCGCTCTCACTCAGGGGAACGTGCTGCTGAAACCCTGTCGAGTGAAGATGGTTAAACCACCCTTGAGCAAAACCTTGACATCAGGGTGGGCTCTTGGCTTCGGGACTGCTCTGGCAGTGAACGCTGATGTGCAGGAACGGGGACAGGTGGAGGCAACTGGTGTCAATGGAAGAGAAGGGAACTCTAAAAGGGAACTAGATGGGACAACCAGGCCTACCGTGGAGAGCAGATGTTTCCTCGGGCCAGAGGATGGGAGTAAGACCAGCTAGAGGAAGCATTTTTTTGTCTTTTGAAAAAGCGAACTGCAGAAGGAAAAAAAAACCCAAGAGTTTTATGTATTCTGGCTGCAAGAAGTCATTTGCTTCGTGTTTGCATTTATCCACAGGAGATTATGTTTTCACTTCTGGCGGGTGGCTTCTGAAAGCAGACCAACAGCTCCTGCTGGGGACGGACAACGCTCGGCTGTCCGATCGCCCTCGGAAAAAACATCTGCCCTGCTCCCGCCATGCACACGCACGCATGCAAACGAGAACAAATCACGCATGCTGCTAGCATTTATAGGAGAATTTGGAACATATTAAGATGGCTACATGGCATGGAAAACACTATGCATCTGTGGCTGATGAGACCTACAAGCTTGCCGATGACCTCTGCTTTAAATTCAATCTCTCGGTATGTGCGTGTCTTGTGAAATTTCTGACGATACGCATTTCGCCATGCAGCACAACACAGGAAAAGCTAAAAATCCTTCCATATTTTTAAAAGACGCACGCTGTTTCCAGGCGGAAAGCACAGCCAGAGGAGGAAACCCATCCTGAGCTGTGAAACCACAGCCGATGCCCAGCCACGTTCCTGCAGCTCCCTATGAACCCGAGACTCGCTCTGTGACAGACTCCAGAGGGGCTCTCAGTCCTTTCTTCCGCGTGTTGGCCCCGGCCGGGCGGCTCCGCAGCAGCTGGGAGCTGTGCGGTGTTCGGATACACCCTTAACTCCAGCTACAACTTTATCCCAACACGAAGCCGAAACAAGCCCGGCTGAAACCGTAGCGTTGCTCAGGGCCACGCTGAGTTTGCACAGACGCCATCGCGCCGCCCAACAGCATCCCCGCTGAAAAGGTCATTTGATGCAACAGGGGAAGAAACACGTCAAAACACAAGGGTGACACCGATCAGTGCAGCTTCTGACCATGCGCTGTACCTCGGTGGCAGCTCCGTGTTGCTGCCCCGTTAATAACCTTACCGGATATTAAAAATTCCCCTGAAGCACGTTCACAGTCAGAACTGAACAACCTCCAGTCGGTTTGACCAAGACACCATCATTCCTTTCAAGTCTGAAGTGGTCTTACTTCTCCAGCTTTCACAACTACCAAACCCCTCCCCACGTGAAGTAACTGCCTACTGTCTAAATCCCAAAATTCCTGAGTCTGCAGGACTTCCCACCCCTTAGCGCAAGCCTGCAGTCTGATCCCCAGCTCTTGGTGGCTCCCTTTCTGTATCACTGCATTCACAAACGTGTCCAATACCATTTCCTCCACTGGAAAGCATTGTGATATTTCGAAACCAGCTTCTAATATAACCTGATCACCAACTGTATTTATGGGTAATCTACAGCCATTTGGGTTTGTGCCAACACCCTCAGTTGGGTTCAATAGCCTTCCTCCCACCCCTTCCCACAAAAATTATCACGTCCCAGCCTTCCTTCTGCCAGGCAAAGCAAGGCCAGATCTTAGGACAGGCTTTCTGCTCCCTCCATCACCCTGCAGCTCTTCCCCGCATCTGTTCCATCAGCAATCACACCTCCTAACACGGTGCTTCATCCCCAGCACTCCAGATAAGGCTTGACCAGGGCTTGGTAGACCCAAATGAGTATTTTCCTATCGAGAAAACACCTCAGCTGATTCCTTTTGGAACTGCTTTCTCACTGCTTCATCACAGAGCTTCACAGTTTCCCCAAAACTGATCACATACTCACCTTCTCCTCCTTTTCCAAAAGCTGTTTGTCCATGACAAATGCCATCTGTTCATGACTAGTAAGTTCACGTTATATTATAACCCTGAACGCTATTTCTAACTAGAAGCTATGCTTCCCAAACCAACTTAGGTTAAAAAGTGTATCACACCAAAAGCAAACAGAAAATAGAAATAAATTTCAAAAGTCTCCAAATAAATAAATAAAAAAAATCAATTCAGCAGAAGAGTCAATAAAGCTCTGATAATTAAAAGGACACATTAAAAACTGCCTCTTTAATAACGATCTTAAATTCACACATGAAACCTGGGATCCTTAGACAAACATTCCAGTTAATTACAGCCCACGGCTTCATGAATGTCTGTGTTTAAAGTACATCTTCCTTAGTCACTTCCTTTCTGACCTTCTTCACTGGTTAATTATTGTGTGTGCGTTCGGTTCACACACACACACAAAAAAAAAAAGACAAAGGAGAGGAAAAAAAAATCCCCTTGGAACTGGCTGCTAAAGCAAAACAAGACCAGTCCTTCTCACAGCACTCCGAGCTGTAAATACCAAAATGAAACCATTTGTTTGCACTTCCATGTTTCTTTACTACGCACAAAAATCATTTCTGTTTCATTTCTACCCAGTCAAAATCAAAAATTGTCCCTTTCCTTTTTCTTTTTAGCTTAAGAAGCATACTGGAAATATCAGTTCTTTTTGTCTTCCCCAGAAAAAGCTCCCCAAGGCCTGTCCAGTTACACCAAGCACGGTCAGACGCTCCCTCTCGCAGAGGAGGCGGCTCAGGACGCAGGACACAGTCATTCCGATCATCTGCTGCAGAGATTTGAGGAAGTCTCTCTTTTCTCCATAGCGCTCCCCGTTTTGAAAGAGCAATGCAAATTGTTTGTTCCTCCCCATCCCGCTATTACAAAGCTGTTTCTCCTGCCTGTTCTTCATCTCGTGTGCCACACGCAGTGACTCTACACCCAGCGAGCTTTTGCCTCTTGAGGAAGGCAGCCTGGTACGGTGAGCATCTGCAGCAGTCCATGCAAAGCTGCTTGTTCTCTCTCAGCAAGGGAAAAAACTGTATTTACACAGTTTTTAAAGTGAAACATCTCCCTTTGTTGAACCAGCTCACTTGGGTACAACTCCGCACGCGGCTGGAGGTGTCTGTCCTGCTTTAGTCGCTGCTCTTGGGTTTGACTTCCCAAAGCCAAATGGTACTGGCCGGTTGCACTGGTCTTGCCGCTGCAGTGAGACGACCTGTCCCTCTGTCTGTCCGTGCTCCGCTGGGCTCTCCTGCCTGCGGAACAGACAGCTCCATCCAGGTTTAAACCACGGCGTGAGCGACCAGGTGTGTGTCGCTGTGGATCGGGGAACCTGGTGGAGGGAGAGCCCTGGATGGAGCCTTCCTCCCAAACCCAGCATCCCGTTTCTTTCTTTCCCTTTGAGTGAAATGGGTTGGATTTACAACCTGAGGCTGGGGAAATGCCCAGCCTGATCCTGACTGCTGCGGGGTAAGTGTGGGTTCTTAAATTAACACAGAAGATGAGCAACATGTTCCCTTTTTCCTTACCATTGATTAAAACAGAAAGCATGATACAAAGCTACCTGCGGTGCCCTTCTGGTAATACTTGATGATCGAGGCTGAAAGTGCCACCCTTAAGCTGCAGCAAAGGGAATGAGCTCCCAAGATACATTACTGTGAAAATCACCACAGGATTGGACTCTTCAGGAGAGATCAAAGTGACATCTCACATTAAAACAAAACAAAAAAACCCACAAGGAAGCCTTGTACAAAGAAACAGCTTTGTCTCCCTGCCTTCTCTTGCTTTGAGCGGTCAGAAATTTCCTTAGGCTTCCAAGAGCGCTGCTGACATCCACAACAGCCGGACAGGTAGACAATGTGACTTTCAGAGAAGATGCTCTGAAGTATCTGTTAAAATTGTTAAAAATACTTTCAATTATCCATAATAGTGGATGGCAAATGGCACCTGGATACGGGAAGAGAATAAACTGCAACGAATATCCTGCTGCAACCGCTACCTTTCTGGCCCAATTCGGTGCTCGTGGAAGCCAGTGACAGCTTTGTTATGGGCTTCAGTGGGTGCAGGTGTCACACCATCCCTGTTCACCCTCCGGAATGGCAAAGGCAGCTGTCGGTCTCTCTGACACATCGTTCAGGCAATGCAAAAGGGCTCTAAACGAACACAAATGTAAATTTAGTTTTCCCAGGTCACCCTTTACAGTGTAAAGGGAGCTTCAGCAGAAATGAGATGCGAGCTCTGAATGCAGAGAACAGAAGTGTTTTCCCCTCAATTCAAACCCATAAAGACAACAAGCTGTGATTACTCCAGAAATCTGTCCATATACAACCTAAGAACCCTGGATGATGGGATATTTCCAAATCACTGAACATGTGAGAGCAGGGTCTCCCCTATTCAGCCAGGGCTCTGCCCCCCAGCCAGTGGCACCGTGCGGTTCCCGTTCACATGGAAGCACCTCAGAAGAAGGGACTGGACCCACAAGGGTGAAAAAAAAAAGTTGCCAGACTCCAACAAGAGCTGGGGACAAGAAAACTGAAAATTCTCAGCAGGAGAATAAAGATCAGTGGTAAAAACCAGACTCTGGGCTCTGTGTGAGGCTGAACTGCACAGCAAAACAGAGGGTAGGGCAGGTATGTTATTTCAAGTCAGAAGGATCCTCTCACTGCAGGAGCAGTAAAGGAAGAGCAAAACTCTTTCTAAGGAAAGAGACTTTCCAAATGGTGATGGTCTGACCAAAGAAGCAGTTCTGAATCTCCTAGACAGCCCAATCTCCGGATGGTCCAAGAGCAATGACAAGGCACTGAGACAGGGGCTCATGAGTTTGCCTGAACTGTGTACGTTGTATGAAGCTTTAAGGGTGATTTTTTCTTTTTCTGTTATTTGAACTCTGGCAAAACCTGCACAGCTTTTCCTCTGCCTACCCCTGGAAAGACTGGAATGCTGGGATACAACACACTTCGATCACCGAGACACTGGGGAACTCAGAATTGGCCTTTTTGGTGGTGGGGCTTCCACATCACATTTCTCCGCCAAGCGGCCCCATACCCAGAAAATGTACTGGGATAATGCATCTGAGAATCTGAAGCACACGGGTGGGGAGGTGGGTGCTTGGTGGGGACGGCACAGACACGGCACTCGGCTGGGTCGGTCCTGAACACCCAGCCCTGCTGAGGGCAAACACACAACTCAGCTGGCTCCTCCAGAATAATGTAGTGACTGTTTGGTTTTTTTTTTTTTTACTGAGACATCTTAATGTGTGAATTTTATCTCTGCTGGGGTAGATCCTGCCTTCTTCTAGTCCCAAAACCACCATATGAACTGAACAGGGGTACTAAACAGAAATACATCTGTTCTTACTCTGAGACAGAAACAATAGTATTCATGCAGTTATACAGTTCTTATGATGCTGCAGAAGAACATGTTCCAATTCTGTTTAATAAAAAAAATATTACTGATATATTTCCATTTAAAAATTAACAATTACAGGCGAGATTTCAGGTATCATTAACCCACTGCAGTCAGTTTAACTCAGGAGTTTCTTCCAATGGAGTCAATAAGAATTATTATGTACACGCAACGGCCAAAGTTCAGGCTAAAAACCTCCTGTAGTTTGAAGTCCTTCCAACAAAAAGGCAGCATGACCTCAGAAAGACACCTTGTAACAGCCTTAAATTTGAAACTGTTGTAGCAGTCCCTGATAGCTGTTATCCCCAATACTGGAAGATTCCAGTAGCAATAAACAGACACTGGCCAGCACTGGAGTTCAGTGTCTACCCTTGAGGTGCCCCAAGCCAGCTGAAGAAAGCACCGGCCGTAAATCAGGGCTGTGAAGACCACATCTGTGGTCTTCCTAAGAAACAGAACAGCCGATTGCAAACTTCTTTTTCTACCACTACTGTAATAACCAGCTTAGACGCTTGCATCTGCTTGGTAGGAAGGCCTTAAAGTAATTTACCTTTGCAGATCTGAATTACATCCCGTTTGAATCACACACTATCAGGCAAACCAAGAGCAGCATGTCTGTTTCCTCTGAGCGAGACAAATGCTGTATCTACCTCGATGAGTAAGCCAAACCGGAGGGCAGAGTGTGAAAATGCGATGGATCTATTCTTCTCTAAACAATGGAACTGGGGAGGGCTTCCAGCAGCCACCAACACAGCTCTTGGGACTTCCGTGTGCTGCTTGTTGGAGCCTCTCATCCTCTGAAACAGTAATTCACAGCAGCATATTTTGTGTGAGCACCAGAAAGGCTACAGCTCAGTCTGGGCACCTCTGGGTACATCACCTCTTCCGCCCACAAGTTTTTTGCCTTCACACACACTGGATGTGCAGCCCGTGAACCAGGAATTTCTCAGAAGACAACACAACAGTATGGGAAACCCCAGTGAGAAATAGAGCAATTTTATAAATAAGCACAGAAGAAGGAGTTGACCTCACTGCAGACCACCTGGGTCCTTCTGCAGGCACAGCCTGTACAGACAGTGAATGTGACATGTTAAAAAGACCATCTCTGCCCACACACACACACACTGCTGCCGTTTGGTTGGAATCACATCCAGGGGATTAGATCTAAAGGTACACAAAGGTGGTAAATCTGTGCTACTGCCTGAGGAACTTACTGCGCTGAGCTCCTGCAGGAACATCGAGACAGGCAGAAACATCGTGAGCACCCACCATGGTCACTCCAGGGCCATTTTACTGAATTTCCTGCCAGGGCTGCAGAACACTTACTTCTAGTACTTGCCTCACATGTCACTATTTCTATGACTGCAACCAAGAACCAGGAAAAACGGTCTGGCAGCAAACCCAGCTCTCTCCATTCCCAAGACCTTGGTCTGTCACATTAACCCCTGGCTGGTGCACGCCAAACTTTGCTGAGAACCGTGACAGAGGAGCAATGTTTTCACCCCTGTCTTCAGATTTTGACTGGAGTGAGACTGATACCACTCCTCTGTCTCCTATGTACAGCCTTTTCCTTTGACTTCCTTTTTGTCTGTGACCCTTCTCCATCACAGCTTCTCTAACTGCAACTATTTGTACCTACAGTTTCCTCATTCAACGCATGAAAATTATACTGTTTTCACTACTGTCCACAGCATCCTGAATAGCAGGAGCGAAATGGATGGTTCCCACTTCCCTTCTGCTGCTAAGTTACAGCCAGGAGAGATACCAGGGTCACCAAAGGCTATCTGGTCAGACCTGCCAACAGGAAAACCGTGGTTCCCACCTGGAACCACATGCCTAACCTGGAACACAGACCTGCAGAAACTTGGTATCAGCAAGTAATTTCCTATAAATATTCCTCTTTAAAACAAACCAACCAACCCAAAACTTTGTAGAATACAGGGATGTTTAACGCTTCCAAGTACCAAACAGCTCTGCATGTCCAAGGAGCTGTGCTAACATGAACGAGCTGCTCATCGCACACAAAAGGAAAGGGACTATTTCCCCCATTTCGCAGGCAGCGAGGGGCAGGTTTGCTGCTCCCGGGTCCGGGCTGCAGCACCCGGCCAAGGCTCCGGCCGCCCGGCCCCGCGGGGGCAGAGCAGGGACGGACAGCCCGGCGCGGAGCGGCCGGGGACAAGGGCAGGGGCCGGAGCCGGGAGCCCCGCACCGGCAGGAAAACACTGGCCGCGCTGCCGGGAGCGCCGGGCCGCCCATTGTGCGGCGGGAGGGGGCTGCACAATGCGCCCGGCCAGCCTTTGTTCGCAGGGAGCTGAATTAAACAGCGCTTTTCCTCCTTTTTTATCCTCCTCCCCTTCCCCGGGGAAGCGGCACGGCGGCGGGCGGACGCGGCGCACACACACGGCCGCATCCCCCCACCCCTTTGTTGCAGCGAGGGGGAACCGCAGCCCCTCGGCGCCGGCCTGGGCGGCCCCTGCCCGGGGGCTGCTCACGGCGGGCCCAGCGCAGCGGCCCGGCCCCGNCGGGAGCGGCCGCGCCCCCTCCCCGCGCTCCGCGGCCGCGCTACCTGCTGATCTTCTGGGCGAAGGCGCGGCGCTCGGCCATGGCCGCGCTGCGGGGCTCCGCGCGTCCGCTCCTCAGCGCTGCCGGAGCCGGGAAGCCGGGAATGGGCGCCGTAATGCTCCGCGGAGGCGCGCACCCGCGCGGCGCGGTCGGCCCAGCTCCCACCCTCGGCGTTCGCCGCGCACCGCCCGCCTCCTCCCCCTCCCCGGGTAGGGGCCGCTCCTCGCAGACATACGGCGCGGTGAGGAGTGACCGGCACCGTCCCTGCCCACCCCCGCGGCCCTGGGGCGGGCTGGGGCGGCCGGGCCGGAGCCGGGACCAGCAGCAGCGGTCCGGCCTCCACCCCCCAGGGCTCGGAGGGGCTTCACCGACCGCGTTCTGTCATTGCCGCGGTGCAGGCTGAGCGCGCCTCCTCGCCCTCGCCCTCACCGCCCCGTTTTTACACGGAGGGTGGTGAGAGCCTGGCCCAGGTTGCCCAGAGAGGTGGTGGATGAACCATCCCTGGAGACATCCCAGGCCAGGCTGGACGGGGCTCTGAGCAACCTGAGCTGCTGAAGATGTCCCTGCGCATGGCAGGGGGGGCACTGGGGGAGCTGGGAAGGTCCCTTCAACCCAAACTATTATATTATTCTAAGCCACTTTATTCCCATTCAAAAATGGAGTGGGTTGGGGTTGTTACTTGCAATAACAAGGATCCCGTCGTGGCTCTTCACCCCGCTCGCACCACCCAGCATCTCACCCCTGCAGAGTTCAACCAGAGGGACTGGGCAGCAGAGGCCTCAGCTCCAAACCGCTGGCAGGGTCTCGCCTGTGACAACCCACGGAAGCACCTGGCCAGGGATGCTCCACAGCTCGGGCTGTCCGGGTCTGCACGGCATGGCCGGGTCCCTTGGCCACCTCCATCCCCACCCAGCCAGGCAGCGAGGGACACCCCTGATCCCCATGCTCCCGTACGCTCCATGTGCCTGCAGGGATGAGACTGGGCGCTCAGCCACTCATACCCTGTATGGTACTAACTTTTCCTGCAGAAAGGCTAAAAATCCTCCCTAAAAGTGCTTTAGAAGATGGCTGGAACAGTTTAACAACCATCTTCACATCCAAACAGGTCATTACTATCAGTCCCTTCATAAACGTGTTGTGTTTGAGGTGGGCATTCTAACAGGAAGATGAGGTAGAGGATGGAGAGTTAAAACTATTTTTGGGACTTCAAAAAAAGCTTGAGCCTAGGAAACATTCTAGCAGATAATTCAAAGTCAATGTTGCACGACATATGCTGTACATTAATTTAAACCAGAGAACTATTAATAGTAATCCAGGAAGTGTCCAAAAGTAGGGAGTGTTAATTCATCAGATTCCATCTGTTTGCATTGTGTGAATGTTTCTAGCACATTGCGACTGCAATCTGAGTACGCCCATTTTTCCACTCGCTGAAGCCACCGATTTCCAGCTGCATATGATTATTCTGCTTTTCTGTTTGTATGTGTTTACGCAGGGAATGTCAGGCCCTGAAATCTGCAAGTATATACATGTGTGAGTAATCCCACTGGAGTTCATCAGGCTCTGTGCATATATCAAGCAAATGCCATGCGGATAAGATTGTGGCCAGCTACAGAAATGTGCTGTCCTGTGTGACACAGATGCGCGCACACACGTGCACGCAGATGGAGATAGCACGAAGCAAAGACCCATTGTATGTCTCTGAGAAAGCGCTGCTCTTCTCCAAGGGGGAGGGGAGAAAACATCTCATAAACGTCTGCCGAGACAAAGACTTTGCTCTTGAGTTACTGCCTGCATGTAGAGTTGCACCCAGAGCAAGTCCATCACACAGAGCGGACAGGAAAAGCCAATGAGCCACGTAAGTTGTGGATGTTCCATCACTGGAAGCGTTCAAGGTCAGGCTGGATGGGCCTTTGAGCAACCAGGTCTAGTGAAAGATGTCCCTGTCAGGAAGGATGGAGTAGCTGATGTTTAAAAGGTCCCTTCCAACGCAAATAATTCTATGATTCCATGAATAAACTCTCTCACATAGTGTGTGTGCATACAAGAACAGACCTAAGCATGAGGGACCACCAGAAATCTTTCCTCTTTCCCACCCATATGGAATTTCCTTTCCATAGTTTGAGATGCAGGAGGGCTAATTTAGTCCTGTGTTAAGAGAAAACCTCACTGCCTAACTCCTTTATACAGAAATTGGGAATCCTGCATTTCTGAAAATTTCTTATCACTGCCAGAACGTGGAAAGAGCAGTCCAGCCCCAGAAGCCCTGATATAGAGAACACAGAATAGCCAAGGTCAATCAAGAGACCTCTTGGATTTTAGGTTTCATTTGCCCTTCCTGACAGATACTACCACCAACAGAACTTGATTAAGTGGCAGGACACACAAAGTCGGCTCAATGTCGTCCCCAAAAATCTATGTATAGCTTACTGAATAGACTTCTACAAGTGATTTGTTAGTGTGGACTGTTTAAGACCAAGAGTAGGCTTCAAAATGCAGTAATGACACGGGCGACTTCAGGTCTCTGATGAGTTCAACTTGGAACAGCCACCCACCATCCACACTCTGCACAGGCATCCGAGCCATGCGTCACCTGCTTCCCTGCTTCCTACTTCTCCAAAGTCCATAGCACAAGGGCTTGAGGCAACTAGTTGCTGAGTTTTGATGTCACCTTTGCTCATCTGTCAGTGCCCTGCTCTTCATTGACTTTTTCTGCAGCTCAGAGCTTGGCCAGATGAGCTCTAACAGATTTGATTCCAGACATCCACCCACCTCTATGCTGGAGGCGACCGACAGAAGGGCAGTCGGATGAGACGTGCCTGCACCTCCGCCGCGCCTGACAGATGTGCTCTGACATCTGGAGCTGCGAGGAAGGAAAGCCTGCGTGCGGATACCAGAGTTTGAAACCGCAAGCTGAGGTGGGGACGCAACTCCTGCTCTGCCACCAGAGAGGCCACAGCCTGGCTGGAGGAGCAGGACAATAACTGGGAGCCATCAAGCTTTAAGTTAACGAAATAGTCTCTCCTTGACGGCCTTTACACTAATTGTAGATCATGACTGCAGTAGGCTACACAGCTAAAATGCAGCAGGGGCCAAGAGCCCACCTCATTGTGAATGATTTGTTATTCATCTTGACGCATATAAATGTACAGGAGTATCAACAGAGATTAAAAAACCCCTCAACTCCAGCCTATCTAATGTGGACCACCTACGTACAAAAATTAAAAATGTACGTATTTTCAATTCAAAGATACAAAACAGATATAAAATACATCTCTATCAAATACAGTATATCTCATGTGCTCTCAATGGGAAGGTATTGCTTGCCACACAAATAAGCTTCCTCCATACAGTTGGTCAAAATATTAACAAACCCTCTCAAATCATTTAAAAGTCAACATCAAAAAGTGAATTTCATAAAAATCACAAAGATTACTTATTCCTTTTCAGACAGTGACAGCCCAGCAAAAGTCCACAAAGTCAGTGCCGATGACTTTAAGCAATAAGAGATCACTGAGGTTGGTAGAAATGTACACATGACCTTGTAAAGAGAATCAGGAGCTTCTGTAGATTGACTCCAAATTTTGCAGTGCATGGAGCATTACCCAAAAGAAGCCTAGGAAAAAGTGAAGTATGGAGGGAAAAAAAAAGGCAGTCTTTTACCATTATAAATCAAATAATGCCAAACACAAAAAATCATGGTATCAACAAATCCTGCCTCCATATCACTGGCAAGTCAGTATGACTGATGTCGTGGTGTCGCTGTGTTATTTCGAGTACCAAGGTAAGTGCTGCCACTGACAGGCACTGTGAGTCACATAACATTTCTGCCTCTTGTTTTCTCATCTTGAAAGTGAATTAATTGAAGGAAACATTTTGTCTGAAGAAACAAACTCATGCTTTGCAAAGAGGTGAATGTGACCTATTTGACACAGAGACCTATTACATGGAATTTCAGTCTGCAAAAAAAATTTACCCAAGCATCTCTTTAGGAACTAGCAGCTTCCTCTGATTCAAAAACAACTGTTGTATGCAATTTTCTTTTAAATTAGGGCAAAATTGTATGCAATAGATGACAGATTAGATGTGTTAGGCTGCTTATTTTTTACAAAGTTGTTTGTGCCTATGTATTGTGCTCCAGGGTGACTGGTATCTCAGAATGAGGGCAAAGACAAATCACGACTAAGTTCAGTGGAGGGACTGTGTACACTGCAATTAACACCTCCATACAGCCCAATTTAATTTAAATTAATGTTTGGATAGAGGCTACATATTCCTAGTAACCAATTTCAAAACCTGGAACTTTATCAGCATTATGAGGATACTGGGTAGTTACCCTGCCTTAACACATTGTAATTCTTCATCATGTTTTAGAACGCAAAGAAGGAACCTGGATTGTTCTATACTAGATTCCAACCGCAGAACGCATCAGTCTTTGAAAAACATGATTATTTCTGAAAAAGGAGTTATCCCACTTATGCAGCCATCGTCAAGAAGCTTCTGCTGCTCCAGTTAAGTGGTCTCAGAAGCTGGGGGGTGATCCTCACGTGTCATGGATGCAGCAGTGCCCCACAGAGATGAAGGCTGAGCATCTACTAAATTGAGAGTTCAGGGACACTGGGAAAGGTGATGGGTCTCCACCGTAGCTCTTGCATTTGCCTCCTAGTGACCTTACTGATTTGGGGGCTGGGGGAAAAGCCCAGAAATTTATCAAAACATGGACTGTCATGCTGACAGGCACCTTTTAGTCTTCTCTGATAAACCACATGACAAAAAGGCGAGGAATGAACAGCTTAGTCTACATCTGCAAGCTATATTTGGGCTGAGCACCCCTCTAAAGCTCATGCCCTACATGTGGTGTTCTATTAAGACACAAGTATCCATGGAACATCATCTCACACTGAAAAGATGTGAATGCAGAAGCATTTCAATCAATTCCCTAAGGTACCTGTCCACAAACCACATTCATCCTTTAAAATACATGACTAAAATGCTTTTGTATTGGGAATTATTTTTACTCAGTTATAATCAAATTGCGTAAACGCAACCTGTGAACACAGATGTAACTCACTGAGCCTGATAATTATAAGATTAGGTCCTGCACAAGAAAAAAAAAATCTTTTCGATTTTGCAAAACATTTTGCAAAAAGTGAACCAATCCTGTGTCCTGTTTGTTAGCAGTTTATTTACTCCATCCATTGCTTCCTTGTTCTTCTTATATAAACTTCCTCGAAGCAAACACACTGAAAACATTTTCCACAGAAAATGTGTCCCAAGTAGTTCAATAAACAACGTAGTAAATAAGGGACTGCAAATTCAGAGAGCCATCTACTGGCAGCTAAGTGAAACGAATTAAAGTCATCATGGGCCAAATTGCTCCCTCTCTTTGCAAACTATTTAAAGATGAGGAACTACACATGGGTAATGTAAGCTGCACAAGCATAATTATCTTCTCAAGACATGTATGGCAAGAGTGCAGATGCTGGTGTTCTCAGAGCAAGAAGGAGCAGCCTCGTTTGTGCAGCGCCCAGATTCTGCTGGGCGAAGGAGAAACTGAGTAAAGAAGGAGTGAGGACTCTCCGAGCGCCTACAGCCTTCACTACATCCCTCACATCCACGGTCTGTCTTGTATAGATGGCTCAAGCCGCTGCTTTAGGTGGAGCAGCTGTAGGGACCATCAGGCCCTGGAGTGGCCTGACTCCTGCAGCAGGAAAAGTTCCTTTTGAGGGAGAAATGGAATTTCCTCAACTGCACTAGCCTTTCTGCAGCCTTCTTCATGTGGCAGAACTTGATGTTTGCTTCATTTTTGCCTTTATTCTTTGTCTCCTGGCATTATTACTTTCAGATATCTTCATTTTAATAGATGGGTTCATGAATTTAAATTTCCTCAAATAAGGACTCACAGTCCTCCCAACTGAGCTTCCATTAATTTCTGCTCATGTTTATCATCTCCAGATAGTTCATGTTTCTACCCTGAGCACAGCTTTCAACCTCTCCCAGCTCAATACTCTGTAAATGCCACTAACGTGCTCTTTATTTTCTCTTCCAGATATTTAACTAAGATCTTACATGTGAGGAGATTCACACCTGGCTGGACAGGTGAGTCTGGTCTGGAGAAGGACTTTGGGGTAGCAGGTAGCGCAGTCAGACTCTGCATGCAGGTGGGAACATCTCAAGAAGCAACTTGGGAGAACCCTTTGCTCCCTGAAAGGACTCCTCAAGCACACAGCCTGCCTGCTGTGACTATCAACCTTGGAAGATCCCAATTTCTTTGCAAAACCCATGACGTTCTGGAGTAATAGGTTTGCTTCAGAGACAAAATAGTTGTCACAGCTTTTACTTTTTAATCAATAATGTTTCTCATCTTTATAAAGCTCTGTATCATTTATCTAACCATTCTATTTCCAGCAGTGTTGCTAAACACAAGCAACCCTTCCACAAGCACATCTGAGGTTTTCTTTTCATAAATGGGTGGGAGGAACCTTGTTGTAACCTGTTTTAACAAGCAGTTCTGTGAGCAGCAGAATTAACAGACCCCAGACTCCAGTGTTCTCCCTGTATCCTATTCCAGGATCTCTTTTTACCTGAGCACCTATTTCCACAAAAATTTGAGGTATTTAGTATCTCTGTGGCTCTCCAAACTTGATTCAATCACAAAGCAGTTTCAAAACTTTCCATAGGGAAACAGACCACAGAAGGCTTACTTCCCTAGCAAATTAAACTAGAAATAAATGAGGAAAAAAACCCTTCTCTATAGCTCCTTGACGCAAGGCCTGCTCTGTTTAGACAAGAGACAAACGGGTGTTTCGGGAAGCACATACTGTCAGCCAAATGTTTAATGGGCTTTTCTAAACATATTGGAGATTACTGATGAATGCTTACATGACTTCCCATAGGCGATCTAGTATGCTAGCGGTAGATAAGGGAGTAGAAACTTCATTCCCCTGACTGCCCAGCAATTTGGTGTTATCTTACCATTCTGCAGTAACTGGTGAGTAAATGTTGTGTAACCATGGAATCTCTAAGATCCATAGAGCAGAGAGCACCTTCTCTAATTTTCAGTCTTCTTGGCGTTGCCACTTAGTGCTACCCGCTTGGTTTACCTGTTTAAAAAAAAGCGAAGACAAATGATATTTTCCATGAACACAGATTTTAAACATGCCCTTACTAGGACTATATTAACGTAGCACAAATAGAGTTCAAGGTGGTTTGCATGGCCTTTATGCCATTAAAATGTTGAAAGTGTAAACTCTGTGACATTTGTTAGAAGTTTGTTGAACGCAGTGCGTTCTCTCCCACTCCCTCTGCAAATCTTTCCTACTGACACAGGAATTATTGAATGAGAAGAAAACTTCCCTTTACATGTAAATATTTGTGGTTGCCTGAGTAATCATTTTGCAAGCACAGCTTTGTTTTGCATGATTGGACTGATGCAAAAAAGCAAAAAATAATATCTTCATTCTCATAACCTGATTACCCGAGGGATTTACAATGTATATCCAGATGGCATATCGTGTGGTCTATCAAACCAGGGCATGGTTATTAAATCTCAGAGCAGGAAGGTGCAGGCAACTAATTTCAGGCAAAGGAACAGCCGTTTAACTTGACCAACTGAATAATCTTTTGTTCAGCATTTAGCCAAATCCAAGCCACGTTGTCTACTCAGCTCTCAATATTCGAGACCACGCACAAACAGACAAGCACATTCATCTTCGAGAATAAAAGCAAAGATGAAACTTTAAAGAACTACTATTTCTAAAACAGGTCATAAAATTGCAAAGGCAGGAGGCCTGTTTCCTTCTGCACTGACAGAGTCTTTAATGAGATTAGTACAAACAGCAACATGGCTTTTACTTTTAAATCTTTATCTTCACTTGGAATATAAAGACATATATGGTGTACGTGCCACTTTCTGTGTACCGCCTCTCCTTTCCAGTTTTAGAAAGGAACAGTAACTACATGTGAGTGTTCTTCAGGATTTTTTAAGTTTTATCGTGGCAGTGTTATTCCTGTTATTACTCTGCTACACAGAGATGTTTGCTCCCACATTCTGAAGGATTTATAAAAGAGGTGAGGATCATGCAAACTGATTTATAGGAACACAAAAACAAAGTGCTGTAGCAATGGCAAACAGAAAAGGCAGGGGAAGGATTAGAAAGGTGATGTCCCACATCCCCACTTCAAGCCAATTGCTAGACCTTTGAAACAAGATATTCTTCTTTGCACATTAATACCCAAGACTCTCTTTAATGATCAACACTACTACATGAAATACGTCCATGAGATTACATATCACAAACTAACATGAAATACATGAAATATCTATTGTTGGCATTTGTCCTGAAGCTTATTTTTAGATCATGTGCTATAATTATGTGCTGACTACAAAAAAATTAAACTCAGTCTGATCATCTCTGACCAGCAGAAGGCAGTAAAAATCACAAAATGGAAAAAAACCCACCAAACTATCTTCACGAACCCAAACTTGTGCCATTGAGACACAAATACAGGGAGAATGCAGAGAAACCATCCTGCTGTAGGATGTTAAGCAGTAACACCAGTTCCAGACATCGAACAAATTCAAGTCATGTTCTTCCAAAATCCAGCACTGTTGTTTGGTTGGGGTTTTTTTAACCCTTGGCACCTGATACAGCCAATGACTATTTTTAAGCAGCTTAAGACGACAGATTAATGAAGAACCTACTTTACAAAAGACTAAAAACCAAAACCAAACCAAAACCAATCAAACCAAACCCAAACCAAAGCAAAACCACACATACACACACAAAACCAAACACACAAAAACCACCCAAAACCACCTCAGCCTAAGAGTGAAAGAAGATGCAATTACTCCGGTGTATTTCTAGTAAAAGAAATTGAACCAGAAAACACTGTTAGCATGTGAATAAACACATTTGTGTTTAGGCTGGCGATATTCATATTATAGTGGCCTACAAAGAACTTGGAGATCTGAGAATCATTTTGCTGTAGCGGAGCCAAAACATACAAAATAAAATACAATTTTACAACACGCAAAGCACCTCGCAACGGCAGCTGGAGGCTCCATGAGGGGCTGACCCGGGGCCGAGGCCTCACGGCGGGCCCGCCCTTCCCGCGCAAATCCTCCGGCCTCACGGCGGGCCCGCCCTTCCCGCGCAAATCCTCCGGCCTCCCGCCCTGCGCCCGCCTCCCGGGGGCTCGTCCCCAGCCGTGGCCCCGCCCCCTCAGCCCGGCCCCCTCCTCCTCCTCCCGCCCCGCTGCGCCCCTTCCTCCTTCCTCACAGAGCGGCCGCCCCGCGCTCCCGCCGGACTACACCTCCCAGCATGCCCCGCGCGGGGCCGCCGCCCGGCCCGGCCCGCTCCGGCCGCAGTGCCCGCCGGGACCTGTAGTCCTGCGCCGTTCCCCACGGCTGAAGCCCCGGGAGGCCGCTCCCGGGCCGGCTGCGCTACGGAGCTCACCGGGCGGGTAAGCGGCGGCCCCAGCGTCTTCCGGCTGCGGGCGGCTCCTCCGGCGCCTTTACGGAGGCGGCGGCGATGGCGCGATTCGGGAAGCGTTGATCGCCCCGCGGCGGCGGCGGCTCCGTGAGGGGTGAGCGAGGGGGAACGCGGAGCGGGAGAAGCGCGGCCCGCGGCGGGGGAGCCGCCTCAGCGGCGGGCGCTGCCGGGTGTGCCCGCAGGCGCTGTCCCGGGCCCGCGCTCCGGCCCGCCCGCTGCTGTGTGGCTTGGAGCGGCTCCCCCCGAGCCCCTGCCCGGGGCGTTCGTGTCCCGGGGGCGGTTCGGGACCCCCTCCCGGCCGCCCGCTGACAAAGCCGTTGCGAGGATACAAAGAGCCGAGTAACGAGCGAGCAGAGAGGCGGCTGCTCCCTCAGCAGCGCTTGCTTGGCTTTAAATCCTCGATGGGTAAAACGATCGGTCTTTGCGACAGGATTTTTTTTTTAAAGCTTTTTTCTGTTTTTTTCTTCACCTTTACAAAGCGTCATTTCTTACTCTCTTAGTATGTGCTTACAGCTGGAAAGGGGTAACTCCTTAAAAATGCCGTTTTGGCGTTATTTTCTGTTAGAGCCTCCTGTGTGGGGTTTGTTGTCATCACTACTCGCTCGGTTTCTCTCCAGGTGCAAAAACAGTGAAAGGGGCCTTCATTCTTAAATTAATCAATAAAGATGGACACATTTGGACTTAGTTCATCCCTTTTGCTATGGTCGGTTCATCAGGTTAGGTTGCTTTTCTGTTGTTAATGAAAACAAACAAATTCTGTTGTCTGGGAGGTTTTTTGTCCATCATTATCGACAAACAGCCACCTCGCTGCAATCGTCCCCCCTCAGTGACGGGGGCTCTGAGAGGACAGATTTCATTTTTCATTGAGAGCTGTGTCCTGCCGCTCTGCCAAGTGACGTTGTCCTGGTAATGTACGTCCTGGAGAACTCCTTAAATGAGACAACTTCAGTATAAAACCATTAGCTTTAGATTTAATAACAGCGGCCGTGTTGTGCCCTTTGGGCTTGAATGTGTGTTCCTTGTGACCTTCTCCTGATGCCGTTCCATTAATTTCAGTGGAACCATTACCGACGCTTTCCTTCACTGATGGGAAGAGCCTGTGTTTTTCCAGTGGAGTAATGAATGTGCCTGTTTTGTGTTAGCTTTCCTCTTGCAAGTCCTTTTGAACTCTATAGCATAATGCTAGGGAAGAAATATAACTAGATCAAAGAAAAATGTGCTGCGATGACCACTGTCTTTTAAATTAGCTTCTTTCTCATTTCAGTAATTTTTTCCTTCAGGCCCTTTTGGAACCGTAGAATTTGTTTCATTTCTAATTTTAGCCAGAGAGAGCTTTTATAGGTGTTGGCTTTTAAAGCGATCAGTGGGCTCTGCATAAATGACTGTCGCCAGTTGATTGTGTGAGGACAGGCTGGACCAAACACACTTTCTGAAGTTGTTCATCTTAGCAGCTTTGCCAACAAGAGTCAGTGATACATGTCTATGCGAAGTCATTCCTTTTGTCTCCTAAGGAGAAAAAAAAAAAAAAGGAACAAAAGGCAAGAAATTGAAACCCAACCTTAAATGGTCTTTGTCTTCCTTCCCCCTTCCCCTCCAAAAACCCAGCTTAACACAAGGTTAATCCAGGTAGGGTTGTAGCCACTTGTTATTTTCACTGGCAAAGAAACGTCAGTCTTCCTCTACATTTGTGAGCTTGCATTGCCTGTTGTTCTGGCAAAAAGTTGTTGACAGACTTTTATGAAATAATATACTGGAACAGCTGGAGAAAACATTCTGGAGAAGGCTTGGACAGTAGACTGATGTTTTCCTTGCCCTGCCTACAGATCCCCAAACCAATACAGCTGTGTGTGGACCCTCAGACTCTGAAGATATTGGCACCCCAACATCTTCACACTCTCTTCAATTGCACTATCAGTGGTCACATTTTACTTACAATGTGCTCCCAGTAGAAAGAAGTAATGTGGTTTAGTCTTCATCCTGCTTTTGATCCCAGTTCAATGGAGAATAACACCTGGAAAAATAAATACAGTTCTAGATGCTCCTTTTAAAATAAGGTGGCTATGTATACCATCAGCGATGGTGTATTCTCCCAGTCCAAATTTATTCATTAAACCAGATAGTTCAGTTTTGTTCACATCGTCATCTGACGTTATCAGAACTTGGCTAGAAATAGGTGAAGGTTGCAGTGCTGTACCACTATTGATCAGTATCCAGTGTCCCACAGGAGCTCCTGTTGGAGCAGGAGCTCTTCATTTTTCACCTATCTACACAAGGGTTTGGGCTACAAAATATCACCAAGAAAACCTCCTGTGTCGACTCTTCAAAGCGAACCATCAACAGAATACATGCAGTGAAGGAAGCTCTATTAATTAATAGCAAAGTTCCTCTTACTAAGTGGTACAGGTGGACTACAAAGGGAGTTCTGTCCCATTTTCTCGCAGTTCTTAGAAAGAGCTTTAAAGGTATTATACTTTCTGTATTATTACCAGTTTTGCTTACTTTTAAGGTGAAGTCCATCTTGCAGTTTGGAGTCAGTAGAAGTGCATTCCCTCCCTTGGAAAATGTATAAGCGGTTTTTACAAAATTAGTCTGGACTGTAGTGATTTTTACCACAATTTTACCACTCTTGTGATACAGCTGGACTACTGGAGGTAACACGATCAAACCAGAAGAGCCTTTTTTGCACTGCAAGTGGTAATTAGGAGAGATGTAAACACTGATTTTATGACAGTATTCTACTAATCTTTTGATAGGACTACTGTAGCAAGTTAACTCCATACAAAATTATGTCACTGTTACTACACACCATTTCAGTACTACGCATTTTCTGCCTTGTACGTATACAGCAAAACATCTTGCACATTGTCTTGCAATTCCTCCAATGCTTGTAAACTCTGGCTTAGAAAATTCTTGATTAGAAATCTGAAACTAATGCTGTTTTTAAAATCAAGGTTTGTTTATTGGTGCTCAGGACCCCTGATGTGGGAAAAAAGTGCTTATTGCATTCTGTTCAGCAGAAGAGAACAGCATCTATTCTATTTAGTGAGATGCATTGTAGCTCTTAATTTCTCTGCAAATTAGAATGAGTGTACTCACGTGCCAGCCCAGGTTACACACTCTAGATCGGTTTGTTGTGCAATAGAGAGCTGTTGGAGAACATTAGATTTTATTTAGCTTTGTATAGTAATTTTATTGGTGTATATTTGGAATTAAATGTTTTTATTACTTATTCATGGAACATGTGATTGCTTCCCAGTCCCTGATAGTGGAGGATTCTGCAAGTTTATTGGTGTTTCTGGTCATGTTAGGCTTAAGTACCTAAGTGGTGATACTATACCCTGTGTTCTCAGTGCCTATGGATATGTTTATATTTTTCTTTTTACAGTAGCAGAATTGAACGTCTTACAAGACAGCGATGGCTTTTTCTCTAGAATTTGAATATGGAGGCCACAGGGACAGATGAAGTAGAAAAGATAAAATCAAAGTTTATGTCTGCATGGCACAACATGAAATACAGTAAGTGAAACAGAGTATGGTAAGATCCTGTCTCGGTCGCAATGAGCCGAATGTTTCTTGTTTATATGAATGGCATCATGATTCAGGAACTTAACTACTGTCTGGGGACATTGTCAAAACCTGAAACTGAATTCTGGCCCTTTGAATTTGTACACCATATTATACTACCCTTTTTTTGTGTCCAAAACGTGCAATTTAATTTTGTGATGAAGTATGCTTAATCAATCCCCCAGGAAAAGCAGGACTCCTCTTGCATTTTCACTGCTCAGATGTGACGCTTATTGTGTGTTATGATAGGAGTTGGAAACCTCACAGAATCAAACTATGCAGTAATGAATTCACAACAGAGACAAAGCAACTTACACTCACCTTTAGCATTTCTGTATCCTAACAATTTCTGCACAGCAGTAACATTGTATTAATATTCAAACATTCATATATGGGTAACATTGCTACTTTTAAACCAGAACTCTAATCTGTGTTTTGTAGAACTATTGCACTTTTTTGTTATTTATTAAAGCAAAACCCAATTTCAGTACATTTTCTCTATATTCCCCTAATCTATATGGATTACCTTTGGTTACCATATACAATTAGACATTCCTTTTTGGAATAGTTTAGTCACAAATTTGTAATTTTTTTTTTGCATCTATTTTAGGTTGGGTGTTGAAAACAAAAACTTACTTCAGTAGAAACTCTCCCGTCTTTCTGCTGGGAAAATGTTACCACTTCAAAACTGATGGTATGTACTTAGCACTTAACTCATTCCAGTCTTATTCAGCAGGAGCTCTGTGGGCATACTTTTAATCTTTTAGAAAGAACCTCCTTACCAATTAAAAATGTAAATACGAAAAGCATAGAAAGTACTCGTTTAAATGTCCAACACCACCACCCATGCAACCCCTCCTAACCTGCTTTATTCACATTTTACACTAAAGTCTTGTTCTTTCTGTAAATATTAGCGCTGTAATTTGTGCTTTATTTCATTGACCTATCAATTTGAGATTTTCTTTCTAAAAACTCCCGAATGAAAGAGCGACAATACCTGTACAAAGAGTCACTACACCAACACCTTTGTTATCATTGTCCAGTATGCAGGTTTTTTAAGAATCTATTTGACCATTTACATTTAGGTGAATTAAGCAGTTTTTTTTTACTTCTAATAACACAAGTGCCGTGCCAACTTATAGCTTAAATTTGTGCTTTTGCCTTACAGAATCTGGTGAACTCTCTACAGATGGGTCCAATTTTGATAAAATCAACACAGAGATTTCAGGAAATGTTGAGGAGTTTCGTAAAGATTTTATTTCTAGAATATGGCTGACTTACAGAGAGGAATTTCCTCAGATCAAGGGGTCTGCGTTAACAACTGACTGTGGTTGGGGTTGCACGCTGAGAACTGGTCAGATGCTGCTGGCTCAAGGTCTTATGCTTCATTTTCTCGGTAGAGGTAGGTTACCAGCGAAAATCTCTGTTCGGTGTTCTGTACCGAGTGTGATGGTCTTTATGTAGCCCAAATCTAAAGTGCAAGCTGGTTGTGGTTCTGGACTCCTCGTTAATACTGGAATTGTTACGTTGCATCCAAGCAGGGATCTAACTGTCCACTCTTCTGTTTCTGAAAAAGGGAATACCAAAGTGTGTCAAAGGAAGACACTGGAAACTCCACAGAAACTAACTGTGAAGTAAAATACCACAAAAATTCATGATCCCATACCTGGGTATTATTATTGTCCATGCAACTGTCCAATTCTCTTGAATTTTACACCTTTCTTGAACTCAAGGTGTGGGAATGAGTTCCACAGCGCATAGCTGTGGGCTATGGCAAAAGTGATGTTCTTTTATCAGTTTTAAGGTTGTACATTATTCAATTCTTCTAGCATTAATATATTGAGTTAATAGAAGGATTCTAATCTAACTTCAATACATCATTCTTTGTGTTGAAATTTGCACTATTTCATTTCCTCTCTTCCCCCTCATGTACTTACGGAGGAACTTTCCTTTTTTTTTTTCCTCATTGTCTATCTCAAAATGCTCTCTGTGTCACAGCTGTTCCAAAGAAATAGCTTTAGGAGACTTGGAACACTTTCTGCTTCCCAAGGCCAAGCGTGCATGTCCTCCCCATTCTTCCAAGCTGAGCCATGTCCTGCGTAGAGGTATTTTTCATTCTCATCATTAACGACCTTTTCTGTCCATCCTCTTCTCAATCCTTTTCATAACTCACCACATTGCTCCTGTCAAACAATCGGTCCTGTCCTCCGGCACCACTGCTTGTCATCAAAATGATCCAAGATACGGGCCTGAAGCCACCAAGGCGTGTTAGTTGGAGAGAATACAGTGTATTGTTTACTCGGCCGTTTGTTGGATCCCAGGAATACTTTAGTAGAAGACAGTTGTGAAAGCCCGTTCTGATAATACTTGGTACTTGCTGTGCAGATATGATGTAAGCTGTGAACATAGTCCCAAACAAGCTGCACCACAAAGTTGTCTTTCTTGGCAGTGTCATGACCGGACTGTCAGATTGCCTTATTGAATGTTCCTTTTGCTGTAGATATTTAAGTCATAAAATGTACATTAGCCCTTTCAACTGACTGCAATCATCAAAATGTATGAAAATACTTCTGCTGAGAACACAAATCCCTTAAATATAACTTTTGTTATACATACATTTGAAGACATTTAAAAAAAATCTGATCAGAAGAGACTACCTGTGAAGAAGAACGTGTAATGGCTCATTCTGAAGTAACCCCAAACGAGAAAGGTTTATATCTTTAAAATTCATAGTTACAAAGCATTCCTTGCACTGTCCCCCATGCATCCTAATTTGGAAAGTGATTTGGTGATTTCAGGGTGCTAGTGTTTCTGTGGCAATCCAAATGTGTAGAGAAATGGAATGTGTATGGTCTTTCTGGACTGCTTTTCTCATCACCTAGTCATCTGACAGCTGGTGAATTATCTTTTGAAAAGCTTTTTATGAGGTCTGGGTAGCTTTTGAAACATATTTAAGTGTTTACATGAAGTTTTCCATCGCTGTTTACTCTTTTCCCAAAGATGTTTTCATTATAGTTTAATGGTATTGTTTCTGTTACAAAGCAAAACTCGACTGCAGTTACTAGCTGGAATACTTAACACTTCCACGGCTACATGGAATGTTCCAGGTATTGCTGAATGATGTTGTAAATGAGTTTTTATTTTAAATATTAAGGTACTGGTAAGTTCTACTTTGAAATGCCTGTGTTTAAGACACTAACTTAAATTTGAAGCTGCCAGTACAGGAACAGCAAGGCCTGTGGTGTTAGGTTGAGCCTATGCCTGGGTCTGCACTGAAAAATTAACACCAGGTTTCACAGAGAGGTGGCAAGAGGCATCGATGCAGGGTGGTTGTCACACAAGAGCGGCTGATGTGGATTATGGCCATTACCAGCAATACTTGTGACATTGCTGGAGCCCTAAATTCGTTAGAATTAAAATATACTTGCCTCTGTGCTTCCTATTTGTTTCTCAAGGACTTTTACATGGCTATTTCAGTACGAATGATGAGAAGGGCTGCAGTTCTTGCTCTCTGTCAGTATTAGTTTGAACAAGTCCCTCTCGCTGCTGTCACAGCAGCGTTTGGAACCTCTCGGAGCTTCCAAAAATCTGGCTAACGGAGCAATAGCATGCGTGGGGTTTGTGGGGTGCGTTCCTTGCTTGCACGCAGCAGCCTTCCCCTTGCCCTCCGAGCTGGTGCAGACCTTCAGGGTGTGTTGTTTGCTGTGATCTGGAGGTTTCCTCACATGCTCTGTGTTGCAAGTAGTTGTTTGAACTCGTGGGAGAGACTTTGAGTCATGTGACAAGGGAGCATCGGGGTTCTCTAGACGTGCAGAACCATCACGCTGTAACACGAACGCTGCGTGTAGGGTGTGTTGTCAGAGAAACCTTTAGAAATGCAGACTGTAGATACGGTGCTGAATAATGCTTAAACAAGTTTGTCTTGTAGTCTAGGTAAATAAGTCACAAATTTAGTGAATAAAGGAATCTTGTCTATTTTTCTGCTGATCTGCTTTGACATTTTGCCGGGAAGAACTGTTTGTTTTTACATGAATAAAATTCCTCAGGTTCGCCTATTAAAAAAAAATTACAAACCAGAAGAATTAAAAAGCTTTTGAAACTTCTTGCTTGACATGGGTAAAACTTTTTAGATGGTGCTTAATAGGGAACTTTTGTATTTTTAATATATATAATAGTTCTAAGCTGTGCCTTGTAATCAGGTATATCTTGTCTATCTTAATTGACTGGGATTGTGGAGTCTGACTTATCTCAGCATAAATCGCTAAGAAATGCACTGTTGGTAATATTTCATTTTGCCTATAATTCAGCAGAAAATAAAAGCAGGTCATACTCTACTTGAATTCTTTGTTTACATTTTAACACTGACATTTGCATCTCAGCATGTAAAATACCTACTACTGGTTTAAGGAACGTCAGGGAGAAAGGGATGCGCTTTGCAAAATATACCAAGAAGTTACTATTAAGCCTAATACGCCTCTTAAAATTTCTCGCTGCAGCCTGGGTCTGGCCAGATGCGTTGGACGTCGACAGTTCCGATTCGGAATCGTGGACGGCCCATACCGTGAAAAAGCTGACGGCATCGTTCGAAGCATCGCTCACAGCAGAAAGAGAACCCAAGATCCTGTCAAATCACCATCGGGGAACACTGAAGAGAAACTGGGATGAGAGTGAAAGGAGAAATGAAGTTTATCACAGAAAAATAATTTCTTGGTTTGGCGACTCTCCACTGGCAGCTTTTGGGTTACATCAACTAATAGAATATGGAAAGAAGTCTGGAAAAATTGCTGGAGATTGGTATGGGCCTGCAGTCGTCGCACACATTTTAAGGTAAAAATACCATTATTCTTTGTTGTTACCGTGCCTCACACATTACAGGAGAAGCATTTCAAAGCGTCATGAGATTACTTCAGCTTAATTGAGCATCTAACTGTTCATTATTGGCTTTGTAAAATGTCCATATTAGTAGCAATTCTAGAGATTTTTCAGAGGCAGGAAGGGAAATAGCAGTAGGTGCAGGAACTGAACTCTGAAAAAACCTCAGGAAAAACCCAACATTCCTGTTTTCCTGTACTTTGGGCAGTAGAACTCCCAAGTATCTCTCCCAAACCTGGGTTTTTAAGTAGAACTGCATTTAATGAAATGTTCTAAAAACTAACCACTCTTTCAACCTTGGAACATGCATAACATTATAGATTTTTTTTTTTTACTGTAACCTGGGGGCTGTAATGTACTGATAGTGTAATGAAATGTCAGAGCTAAAATTGATGTTTTCAGCATTTCTTTGCACATATCAAATTCTTGTGAAACTGTAAATGTATGGGACTATTAATATTATAATTATATCACAGTAAAAGTAAAGGGTCTGTGACATTCAGTGTGGTTAAAAAAAAAAGTGGAAAGTCAAATTTCTCCATACTATGTGCCTTTATATGCCATTTCTTTGAATATTAGCAGTTTTTGTTTTGGTTTTTTTTTATGCTTATGTTCTTAGTGAATTCCAGTTTACCTATAAACTGAATCACTAATAAGTCATTTAAGGAGCAGAAGCCAAAGCTCATACATTTATCTACATACACATCAATAGAAGAATTTGATATTTAGTATAGAAGTTTATTAAAGTGAACCTGTACTGAAATAACCAGCTGTGCATGTGTGCGCACGTGCAAATGCGTAGAGTGATGTGAGAGGCTGTTTATGTGGGTTTTTTCTATTTTTTTTTTCTGATTTTAGGAATTTTCAGAATTCTTTTTGCTTGCTTTAAATTGCAGTTGCCCCTTTACCTAATGGGAGCGGGGTGGGGTTTGGTCCAGAATTCCATTCCACACAAACCCACCGGTGATTTCCAGCACTGCAAAGGTTTCCTTTCCGAGATGTCCTTTCCCTCTTACAGCAGCACTAACAATGTATAGCTCTCATAACTTGAGAACGACTGTATTAAACGATTCCTCAAAATATATTGTGAAATAAAGGGATAGTGACCATTTAATGCAAGTGTGTGGTGAAGTCAAAGGCTAATCTATTTTGAACAGTTTAATTTCTTTACAAATGTTGGCCTTGACTGATGATCATGCTTCAGTCTATCGACATGTATTTTCTTTTTAGTTTTTAGGTCCATTACTCTTACTCTTTTGAGGATAGCCTAATATTGAAATTATCTTTCTGAAAGTTTTGGTGAAGCCTTACAGCTTTTTATGTGCTAGTCTTTATTTCCATAGACATAGGTGCTAATCTGTGCCTAGTTACATGAACTGAGCTCAACTAAAGAGATCTATCAAGTTGAAAATAATATTTTTGTCAGCAAATTTAGTTTTTATTATCCCCAAAGGGTTATAAACAGAAAGAAATTAGGTAGTGAATATGAATTTCATTGTAAGCTGATGTGTTTCTTTGGGCTTTTTTTTGTGGTTTTCATTATTTCTTCTAAGTAGCCAGTCATAGTCATCTTTGCTTCAGAAAAATGTTGCTGTATATGATGAATCTTGGTATCCAGTGTTTAAAAACAAACAANAAAAAAAAACAACCAAACCAACAAACCATTAAAATCAACCTGTTTCTAAAAATCAGATAATTTGTTTCTTTTCTGTTAATTTCTTTAAAATCAGAGATGAGTTTAATAGTTTTGTGTTTGTACTTAGAAAAGCTGTTGAAGAAGCGAGAGACCCTGAGCTACAAGGAGTAACAGTCTATGTTGCTCAGGATTGTACAGGTAAATGTTGTGATTCTGGGGGTTTTTTGGCAAATATTTTAGGTGCTTCTTACGCCTTTCAGTAAGCACTTAACAATAGAGCTCTAAAGGATAAAAACAGCTCAGAAATGCATCCACATAATTGACAGCATGTAGACAAAGGGATTCTTGATACATGCAGACGTTTGTTCTCTTGGAGAATCAGACATCACAACTTGAAACTTCATACATGTCTTATTTAAAACTTTCAAGTTTTAAATTACCCCTTTTAGAAGTTTCTATCAAATGAATAAATATTTACTGGTTTTCTACTAACCTACCCTTCTGCATTTTCCTGACAATGTAGCTTATCTCAGCAGCAGCACCTGACAAAGTATTGCTGAAAATAGGGAGGAATAACACTGTTTTCATGAGTCACTTAAGAGTTATATTTCAGGAGGACAGTAATATTTGGAAGGACTTTAGTTTTAGTTTGTCAAACCAAGTGATCACGTGTTGCAAGTGTGTCTTTGCAAAAGCCAGCGCTTATATTTTAAATATTAATATTTTCGTGTGTCTCCTTTCAGTCTACAGTTCAGATGTTATTGACAGACAGTGCTCTTTTACGGATTCTGGAAAAGCAGACACAAAAGCTGTAATTATATTAGTTCCCGTGAGACTTGGTGGCGAGAGAACAAACATGGACTACTTGGAGTTTGTAAAGGTATGAAATAAGAGTTCAATCATTTTTCAAATTGTAGCACTAGGTGATATGAAAAGCCACTTCATGATGGTAATTTTCTACCTATTAAATGTGTGGTGGTGATTTTACAGTTGAAGGTTATAAAGTTTGACTTTACAGATTTTAAATTTCCCTATTACAAGATCAGACATAATTGCAGAGCACATGATGTCCCATGGTAAAGCAGCGATAACTGTCCTGCTCCTAAAGTAGCTGCCTGAAAAGACATTAATGCAGTGGCTTGAATTACAAATGGTAATTTAGTTACATATGCTATTAGAGTTGTCCTGTATTAAGTATCAGTCAGCATTTTAAAATATAGATATACCAAATTCCTTATTCTGTTCCTGATTTTCTTAAATGTCAGATGGTTTAAGGTTGTTCCTTGTATGTTCTTCCCATTTTCTTTTGGCTTTTTCATCCCCTTAACAGAAGGCTTAGAATTTTTTGATCTCTTCAGTCACTGCTTCAAGTGTTTTTTCCTTATGGGGACATGAAGATGAATATTTCTAAGGACAGTGATGGAGGAGTTGGAAGCACTGAACTCAAATAAAAACAAACTGGAAAAAAGTAAAACTCCAGGAGAAAGCAGAGAGGAGGAAGGTCTGTGCTGTCCTCTTTTTTCAGCTGAGCTTCTGCTCGTGGTGCTCACGCCTGAGGATCTACTGAAACCTGGCCTGGAGCACAAGAAAACTTTTGTTAGGGAAGAGATTGTTCTCAGCCCTGCTGCTTTAGTGTTTTCCATTCTGTTGCTTTTCTGTTTTTAAATTCTTGGTTTAATTTTTAAAATACCACAACTGAGTAGCATGTGCAAAATCCGAGAGTCTGTTGCCCCATTTTTTTGGTGACTGTGTCTTCTCTGTAAAATTTTAGGAAATATGTTTGGTTTTTAATGGCATGGAGAGACAGAGAAATGAAGCCTTTTCTTTAAGTGATGAACTAATAAATTGTTTTTCTTTCCCAATACTTTTCCTTGTATTTTCAGAGTTAGTTTTGCAAAGTTTTAGTTCTTTTCTGATTAATTCTGACAACATAGCTAAGCCAAGCCTGTAGTCACAGACCTGATCTACAGCAACGTTACTTTATTTCCAATATTAACTGCAAAAAAAGCCTTTGAATTGGTCACGTCCAGGAAAACACACAGTGCCAGGGTGATTTCTGCTGCTCATTTACCACGCCTGGTGCTGCCTTTTGCAGCCTGTTCTAATGGAAACTGTGATAAGAGGGATTTCAATTGCAGATATTAGTCACTCCGAGCTCTATCTTGAGTGTTCACAAGAAGTGACTAAATTTCTTGGGGTCTGGATTTAAGTTAAAAATGCAGATTTTAGAATGTAGTACAAGAGGTAATTTCTACAAAGGATTTCATATTTATGGGTGAAAATTGATAAATTTTTTATAATTCACTTTTACAAGAAAATTCCCAGAGATTAAACAGTTATTCGTTACTCTAAGTAGCTTTGCTCCCTTTTGGTTTCACTGGCAGAGGACGAGTCCTCCTTTCCTGTTCCAGCCTTTGCCTCTGCTGTGCCTCAATGTTCTGGAATGCTCAACCATGGAGAAGCACTTTCTAAAAAAGCCTTCTCATTCATATTTTAAATAAGCAGCATTTTCTTTTAACCTGCAGAAACCAGTCTTCTGGATTAGTGTCCCAGTTTGGGCCAGCATCCACATTTTTGGACCCAACACTCGTCTAGCGCCACAAGAAAACCACTGTGATTTATGGACATGTAAAGGCTGTTCAGTTTTCAGAGTATTTAATAGTCTTTGGCTCCAATTGCATTCGAACAGTTGGGCTCAACTTTCCAAAGTGCTCAGTGCTGGCAAAACTGAGCTCCCGCTGGAGCTGGTGAGATAACTAACGGAGAACTGCGTTAAGGCAAGGCCGAATACTCACAAAAATCTTCTGTTAAGAAACAGAACCTCATGAAAGCAAGAACAGTAAAATATGTTGAAGGGGGAGAAGGAGGAAAGTCCTCCTTGCCTTCTTCATCCCTTTGCTAAGTAATTTGAACAGAGGCATGAACAAGGTTGATTTTTTTTGGTGTCCTTGTCTGGGCTGCATCCCGAGCTTGTGAGGGACACAGGAATTTCAGTCCGTTGTACTACTGAAATGTTCTCACCTTGGCAAAATTCCCTGTAAACAGGTAAATCCTTCTCCCCAGCACTAGAAGATTTATCCATAAAATCACCATTTTGTTATGTAATGATAAGCCCGCTAGGTTTGTGTGCTAACATGGACACGGGGATTACAGAACCCAACTCTTACAACTGGAATACGCTGGCAGTGCTGGTGGGACCATGGCCCGTGGCCCAACTCTTCCTGTCCTTGGTGGCCCCAGCTTTGCAGGGGCTGGAGCAGTGGATTTCTCCCTTCACACTTCCAGGCTGAAAAGATTCCTGTATTTCACCCCATGTCCCTCTTAACTCCCCCTGGGTGGATTTGCAACGTCTTTTTCTCAAAGTTGCCATGTGCTGATGGCTCTGATCCTTCTACTCTCCCAGTCAAAATCCAGTAAGATTTATGGGGCTTGTCCATTGTGTGTCTCTCTCTCCTCCCATATTTTGAGCTGCTGTTTTTAGAGCTGTATCTTGTAATTATTCTTTCTTCAACTGGCATTTCTGCCCGTGATGTAGAAGTTCCTACTCTAGACAGACTTTTACATTTGAATGCAAAGAGAAGAGAGGTCCCATGGCCACAGAATGGATAATAAATGTATGTGAACTCTGTAAATCTGAATACTTCTCTAGCTTTTGAATAAGCAACCTGTACTCAACTTGTGTGACACTACATTTTGTCTCCTCCCTGAAAATGGTACTGCCGCTTCTCTCAGTGTATGGACATCTCATAATAAGGGAGGACTTTGAAATATCCGATGGTATGTTATCCATTTGGTCAGTTGTAAGCTTCTAAAAATTGAGTCAAGCCCCAGAAAAGCGCTGGGTTAGTCTTAAAAAATATGTAAATAAATAAATATATATATATATATATTTGCCTAAATAGGAAAGAAAAAGCAAATATTTTAATTTGGTTTAATACTTATTCTGTTCAACACTGTCCTAATTATTTAATGTTCTGCTTTACAGGGAATTTTAAGCCTTGAGTATTGTGTTGGTATTATCGGTGGCAAACCCAAGCAGTCGTATTACTTTGCTGGATTTCAAGGTTAGTGTTTTAATACGTTATGTCTGTTCAATATTTTTCTTTAAGAGTTAGGAAGTTAATATTGAACCAGTGGGAAAGAGCATGATTAAAATAGCAAAATGAGTACCTTATTAATTCATCATATCTACCCAAGTCCAGTCATTTGTCATTTACCCCATATAGTAATTGGATTCTGTAAAATGTACATTTAATTTCCATTGTTGCATAAACAAGGCATAATTTATCTGTTTCGCCAAACTTCAGGAGCCTTTGCTGTTACTATCTGGCAGTTCTTATTTACGTATTTACTTTTTACTGGTTTAAGTGGTGTTAGTTGATGCTGAAATGACAAGCAATATATTCTCCCTGTCAGGATGAAGTAGCACGATACATTTTTCATATGCAAACTCCAGAATATAATTGTGTGTTTGTAAAAGTAATTTTATCACCAAAAATTAAATGACAGTCTCATCACTTTATAAAAATTCTGCTTATACAAGCATATTTGATTATGCAAAAGTTAATCTGTCCTGCAAAAACCTGTGCTTCAGTCAATGAAGATCAGCCTGGCAAGCACTTACTTGCTGGCTTTTTTTTTTTTCAGCTGTTCTGCATAGAAATTGGATTGTAAGCAGTGTAATAATAAGGTGTTTTTTGAATTACTTGTCTTCTGTTTTGTCCTTGTAGATGACAGTTTGATTTACATGGATCCTCATTACTGCCAATCTTTTGTAGATGTCAGCATAAAGGATTTCCCTCTTGAGGTAGTGTGGATATAGACCTGGCACTGTTTGCTTCCCATATGAATCAAACACTAATTATTTAGAGATGTTCTAGCTAGCTGCATCTTTATGGTTTTACAGTTACATGTTATTTATCAGAGTTCTGCCCTTCTTTATAGGCCTATAATCAACAAAAATGGCCAGAGGTTAAAAAAAAATCAATGTGATGTTTTAATTTTGACTTCATTAATCTTTGTCTGTTTCTTTTTAATGATAAGAAAACCTCAAAAATAGATGATCACTTCAGTAATCTTTCATCAAATAAAACAGGCAACATTTGGAGATCTTAAATCAGAGTTATTTGGATTTGGTTTTGTTAGTTTGTCCTTTTGCTCGTTTTGTATTTTATTTTAAACTCAAGTTGCAATCAACACCATGGAGAGTATTACTGTAGCATTCAATAGCAGGACTCAGTTGTCAGTTTGGAACCAGAGTTCCTATAGCTTTATCTGCTGATTCTTTAGCCAGGAATTTGTAATATCTCTACACTAAAGTAGGTGGGTATAATTTTAAATGTAACTTCTGCTCCCAACAACTTTGCAGGTCACTTTTTTAGCTTCATACAAGTGGAAATTTTTGAGGCTTGTCAGTGAGGTTTATGGTTGACCAGATGAATTTTATTCAAGTCTTCTGAACTGTAATTTTAATGAGTTTTATTATTATTTTTAATCAAGCTATTTTTATGGAATAGCAGTTTCCAAGAAACCAACAGGTCTGAAAGGTCTGTGCTGCACTTGTTCTTTCATCCCCCCCATCCCTTTCTGGGTGCATCGGGATGCAGTGAGTTCATCTTTTCAGGCTACATCTAGGTCTTAAATACCATGCGTTTGGTTTGTTTGGGTTTTTTTACAATAGTGTTTTCCCCTTTCTTTAACCTCTTGCCAAATAACTTGCACTGAAAATAGACAGAGCTAGAGGAGGTTATTAAAGAACTCAATTTACAAGTACCATGGGAAAACACTCTCAGCTGCAGAAGCGTGTGTTCAATAGCCACAGTACTCACAGGAGAAGTTCTCGGTGCCATCCAGACAAATTCTCCTTCCCGATCTTGTGTCCAACTTCCACGTGAACTTCCAGCCTCCTTGGAGCAACTCTACACTCTGTAGAAACTCTCTGGCTGTATCCCTGGCTTAGGACATCATCGACTGCTCCAGGACAGGTGTTAATAGTAGTGGTTCCTTGTGCCACTGTGTTCTGAGAAGTTAAATGCTCCTAAAGATGGAAACACAGCTTCAGAAAAAACATAGCGCCTCTAAATAAGGAAGGGGAATATGTATTTATCTCTGCCACCCCTGAAATACTAGTTACTTAACGAGGAATTCTTAAAGTAACTCCTGTAAACAATGGAAGTCACACCTGCAGAACCAAGTAGGTGATTTTAATTGACTGTTGATACTTGGGATGTGATTCAGTGGTGTGGAATGAATCCTCATGGCTTCTGGTTTGTGTAGCAACCAAGAGTTAACTTACACTGAGAGCAGTGGAGAGAACTGCAATGGGCCTGTCCTTATGAAAAGATCCATTAACATACCCTGAAGTTCATCACAGTATCTTGATCAAAATACCATCAAATACTATGTAGAAAAAGTGCTTATATGTACATACATATATTTTTTATATATTTTTTTTTTAATTTAAAAATATATATATATATATGAAAGGAGTTGTACAGAGCTAATGTTAAATCCTAGGGCCGACTTAAAGCAAACACTACATATTTTTCAGTATTTATGCTTAACAAGATGCTTTAATTAGCATGACATAATATAGAAGATTCTCTAGAAAATGAGTAGGTTCTGTATTTTAAAAAAGGCACATAGCAGCAAAATGTATCAGAAAATATCCTAAGAAACGTCAGTTCTTTTTAGAGATGCCTTTAGCTTTACCCTGTTGAGATATTCGGAAGAAAAGCTGGCGAGTCCCAGCTGTACCGATTTGTGTGTGGCAGCGGCCAGAGATTATAACCAGGATCCTTGCTGCTTTATGCTAATAACTGTAGTAAAACACGGTGCCTTCTCTGAAGATTTTACAGTTTAATTGGGTAAGGCAGATGAAAGGTGGGAAGGGCACAGAGATGCAGAGCTGAAGTGACTTCCTTAAGGTCACACTGTAGCTCAGTAGCCAAGCTAAAAAAAATACACATTTTTTGGTTTCTGTTCCCATGACTAATCCTCCAGATTGTGCTGCAGGCTGGCATTAATATGAATTTCCAAATAATAATAAGGTTTTAAAATGTCTTTTGAAAGTACGCGAGCTGCCAGCTTGGCTTGATCGCATCCTAATGCTTTTCTGCAGACGGAAAATATATTGCAATTTAATGCTTAGTGCATTTAATAGTATTATATCTTTGTCCAGAAATGTCAAAAGTAAACAGAAATTGCTTTCTTAGCGTGGATAGTTGCTTGTTAGATTTATCTGTAGGGAGTATTTTCAAAATTGACAAATTGTCCAGAATAAGTTGGAAATCAATCCACTTTGTATTGGCTTCCAGAATCCATTTGTTTGCAGGAGTAGAAAAAAAGAAAAAGCCGCCCCACTGCTCTTTGTTGTACAGTGATTTGTGCAGCGGTACAGACGACTGCCCCGGGCACTGCAGTGGGGCTGCTCAGATGTGCTATGAAAGGCAGGGTCCGATTTATGTATTTGATGACTCAGGAATGAATATTCAAAATGCAATTTCCGCGTCTAAAATTTGAACAGAATTAGGAGAAAAAAACAGAAAAAAAAATCTTGTCTAAATATTACGTCTCGTCTTCGCTTGTATTTTTTAGCAGAGGTTTAAGAGAAATACCTCTCAGGTTTGTAATCACAAGTGAAGAATAATATACTTCAGTATGTAAAACTATTACACAGACGGATACTCTCCGATTAAGTAGGTAGTGCTGTCGTCTGCTGTACACTGACTTCTGATTGGCAAAAAAAAAGAAGATAAAATGGGTTTCTAATATCCAGCCTGCTCGATGTCACCTGTCGGGGTTGCTGTTGCTACAGTCGAACTAAACTGCAGGAGTTGTTCTCCTTTAGGAGGGAACTCGCTGTGTTGGTAACAACTCGCCTGCGTTGCTCCGTCCTGGTGTTGCTGTTGTGCGAGCAGCGCGCGGCCTCCGCGGACGTGGGAAAGGGAACGGCGCACAGCGTTCCCTGGGGAGTCTCCATCACTGAGGGAAGTTCATGAAAAACAAATCGGTGTTGCAGTGCAGCGGGGCCTCGGCTGCGGCGCGGTGCAGACGTGGCGTCAGCGCTGCCTACCAAGCGGTTGTAGCAGGATTGCGAGTGATTTAACAGAGGTGGGATGGTGGGTAGTCCTGCCTCTTAGGAGCGGAATAAAAAGGATCACCTTTCAGAGACTGCCTGTGGTGACAAAATAATTCCAGTTATGAGACGCTGAGCTTCACCTAAACTACAGTTATCAGGGTAGATAGCATACGCTTATCTTTTCTCTCAAAATGTGAATCACGAGTGCGAGGAAAGGTTGTTGCATTTGTTTGTTTTTTCTTATACCACGGCTGCTGATAGTATCAGTTCCCAGCACTGTCAGCATCATCTGTCATGAGAAGACATTTCACGTTAGGAAAAAAGCATTTATAAAGCAGAGCATGTTGTTTGTGGGGTTTTTCCTACTTGTGGGTTATTGTAATGTGGTTTTGCTGTTGTGCTTTTTTTGTGGGTTTTTAACCCGTTTCATTTCCTAAAGGAAAATGCATGAGGTTGCTTTATTCTGTTGTGTCTCTTTTCATAGAGGCTGGGGGAGGAGAAGGGGCAATGGGCGGTGGTAGTAAAGCAGTAATTGTAGCATAGTGCAAAAGCTGTTACAAATTCAATTTGCAGGAGAGCCTTCACCTCCTCTGCCTTGGGAATATTCATAAAGTAGCGCTCGGAGCAGCAAACCTGTGACAGGTTTCAAACTAACGCGGTGTTGTGCGCAAGTTGGGGGAATACAGCGTAAACGGCAGGAGGTTTTATACACGTGGAACAGAGTGGGCTTGTCTGAATGCTGGGGGGGTGGAAGATAGAACTTCAAAAGAGTTTTAATTCAAGGGATACGTTTGTATGTTAAAGCTGTGGGTGGAAAAAAAAAATGCATTGGCCTGTACCATTCTCAACTTTAACTGTGTATTTCATGTTTTTTAATCTTGAAACTTGCAGTCATTCCACTGTCCTTCTCCCAAAAAGATGTCATTCAAAAAAATGGATCCGAGCTGCACAATAGGATTTTATTGTAGAACTGTGCAGGACTTTGAGAAGGCTTCTGAAGAAATAACCAAGGTAGGTGTGGAAGTTACCAAATGGATTGCTCAGCCCCGCCGGCGGGCGGATAAGGGCACAGAATCAGCTCTGCCCTTCTACACAGACTCTTCTGCATATTTATTGCTGCTTTGATAATGGTTTCTCATCCCGTGCCGGTTTAGCAGCAGGGGGAACGCGGGGGAGCGCGGGCTGCGCTGCGAGGCGATGAGGAGGGTGGGATGAAGGGCCCCGCGAGGTGGCACTCGTGAAATGGGAATGTGCCTGCGCTGGGCCAGCCCTGCCGGGCGCACAACGCGCAGCCCCACGCAGGGATGGCTTTTCTTCCCTAACTGGAAGTATTTCATCGAGCCAAAATTGCCTGTTATTTCTTGTTAGCGTAAGTGCTCGTTCTGACGGCCTTTAAATGTAAAGCAGTGTGTTTGTGAGGGGGGAACAAGGCATCGCCCAGCAAATCCTTCCGCTTGAAAAACACTGGCATAGGGTCATTTAGGTCCAAATGTAATTGACTTTTTTTCCCTTGGTTAGTACAGCATGTGAGTGTATGAAATACAGCGTTATTACTATGTTTGTATTAGCAAATAACTGTGTTTTGTCATTTAAAAAAAAGAGTCTGTGAAGGGATGCAGCGGCAGCACAAGATGGTCACAATATTAATGTTCGAACCACAGCAGTTACCACAACAGTGCACAGAATTAATGTTTGTCCAGCATTTTGAATGCCCTGTTAAGTGGCATTAGTATTATAGCCCAAAAGACATTTTTACACTTTGTATTATATAAACTTTAGGAGATATTCATTTATGCTGAAGTTTTTTCTTTGATTCTTACCCAGAGAGGTAGAAAATAGATTGAAAGAAGTAGAAGTTCCTAAGCAACCGATATATCAAAAGTTTAAATAGTGAAGTTTCTATTCTTTGTTTTCCTGTTCTATTGTGTATAAGAAAGAAGGCAATAACATGGTAAAAAATACCTAATTACAAAATCAATTGCATTGGAAGTTCTCTCTTTTCCTTCTTTCTTTTCAAGTTTGGGATTAAGTACATTTCTTTTTCTGAATGTAAGTTGTGAAAATACTCATGGCTGATCTAAGCTATTATCCCAGCATTTTAGATAGGAGTTCTTTAACATTAGTGATATTATTTTATATATTTCAGGCATAGTAAGTTTGAAAATAGAGGAAAGTTTATATACAAATACAATTGAGAAACACTCTAAGATCTTTCAATCCTTCACCTGTTTTTCCCTGCTTTTCCGTTATTTTTCCCTTTATTTGCAATTTGAGTGCGATCACTTTTTAAAGCACAGCAGACTCTCAGCGTGCCCTGTGTAGACTAAAAAATTGAGGTTCTCGCTGCTTTTGTGGGCAATAAGAAGTGGGAGAAAAGATTTAGGTTTTATTACTTGAGGATAAACCTGATGAGCCATGTATTCAGTGACAGAAATTAGGGTGTATGTGTTTAAACTTTTAATAAAAACATTGATTATTGTCCATGCTGATTCTACAATAACAATCTTGCCCTGAGATGCTTAGTTGCTCCAGAATTCATACCTGTGCTTGAGGAGAGTGCTATGGTCATTAATTATTTTGTAGAGGTTTTTTTATATTTCTCCAAGAGCTTCAGCTTCACTGAAACCAACAGCACATGGAGGTGATGGGGATGGAAGAAGATGCAGAGTTAGGCATAAAATTAGCAGCTACCTGAATAAGAAATGGAAATAAATGTTTAGATTGTGCAATGCTTTTGTTTCAGTACAATGATACTAAAAATAAACCCTGCATTTTTTACTTCGCAGTCGTCATCAGATAAATATCACTACTTACTGTATTTTTTCATTTCCAACTAACGTTTGTCTGTGTTTTACATCGTAGATGCTGAAGTCTTCATCTAAGGAGAAATATCCCTTGTTTACTTTTGTAAAGGGTCATTCTAGAGACTATGACTTTGCTTCCAGTCCACTCCATGAAGAAAACGACCTTTTCTCTGAGGATGAAAAGAAGAGATTAAAAAGATTCAGTACAGAGGAGTTTGTCTTGCTTTAAGGACATTTTCCACCAGATTATTGGCAGCTGTCCAGAACACTTGCCTTTTAAAAAATAAAAGAAAATACATGTATGTGTCCTCTTCCCCCAAAAAGGCAAGCTTGGGCTGAAATTGGTCTATTTTCATAAAGATGATAATGTTTTATATGTTAATAGCCTTTAAAATGTCATTTATAAACGTCTTTACTAATTATTTTTGTTCATTCCTAGTTGGATGAGTTTAATGTCACGTTGTGGTAGTGAAGATAAGATAGTTTAGAGCCAGGTATGCTGAAATGTGCCAGTGTCCTGGCCTTGCCCTCTTCAAACGCCCGGCCAGTCCCTAAGCCTGATTGTGACCCTGATGTCCCGTCAGCTCAGGACAAATCCTGAGCAGAGGCTGCAAGAAACGTGTGGGGTTTATATCATGGACACATCTCCATGGGGTTTGAGACCGCGTTCTTTCTGTTTATAAGCAAAATTGGAGTTCTGGAGTCATGTGGGAAGGGTAGAGCTCTAATCCGCCTTGCTACGTAAGCCCAAATACTGGTTAGCGCTGTAATGGTGACACAAGAGCCCGAGCAGCGCAGAAAGGTAAGTTTGATCTGTCAGGAGTAATTGTCACTTGCAATACTGATATAACTATATAGGCTGAATTGTGAGTTAAGATACTATTTAGCAGTATGATTTTATAATGGTTTCTCATTAAGCTTGCTTTGGAGCCCTAATACGAAGGGTGAAGATAAAGTATTGCCTTTTCCCCCAGTTTTTAAAGGTTATACTATTAATATTAACTGCAACCAATCAAAGCAGCTAAAGACAATTATTAGAGGAGAAGAGTGTTTGTTTCCTGATTCAACTACTATAACGTTGAGGCTTCTCTCCTGTTAGTGCAGCTTTTAAATCAAAGCAAATGGGGGGTGGATGTTAAAAATTCTGGGCTGTGATTTATTTTTATTTTCTTTTTTGATACATGTTATTACTGTACAAATGATTACTTGACGGGGTGTGTTCTCAGATTGCAAACTAATGTACATAAAGAGTTTCGTGTTTTAACAAAGTAAATGCAATATTTAAAATAACTATTAACACTGCTTGGAAAATAAAAAAGGTGTGAAAACATTAAATGCATGTGCCTTTTATATTAATATTAGATCCTCTAAGAGTGACTATAATCCCGCATCTAAAACAATATTGTAAGGTGTGAATACTCTGTTTATTTGCAATAAAGGCAAATTTTATTGTTGTGTTGTAAACCAAATGTTAACCTATTCTAAGTGCTGTTCAGGCACAGAAGGCACAAATGTTGCCGATCCAAATAATAAGCATCACGTGTATTCATTAAAGCACCTTTTTTCCCTTTTATGAGAAAGAAGTGACTAATAGATGGATTTCAGGCAGACCTAGAGCAGGTACATGTGTCAGGGCTGGAGCGTGCATTTGCATGCGTTAATTGAGTTAATATTCCAAAAAGCCAAAATGAGATTGTGTTCCCTTGTTTTCAGGAAAAAACAAAGAAACGAAACCACATATCATTTGTCTAAATTAGTAACTTCTGCACTGTTGAATCCTACTAATAATTGCCATAATATTACTTTTAGACGCTGCATGTATGCAAGGATGTTTGGCTTGATCTTAGTATTTTTCATTAATAGCCCAGAAGAGGGAGTAAACAACGTATTTATGGAATTTAGATGTCAAAATGAGGAGAATTGTGAATGTCAGTGAGAGCTAGAAAACAGAAGATTCCTGTTTAGTGAAGCACAAGTTAAAGTAGCTTTAGCAAAAATAAAGCAAAACCGTTGAGTGGTTCCTCTGGGTAACAGTGGGCAGGAATTAGACCTCGATGATCCTTGTGGGTCCCTTCTAACTCAGGACATTCTATGATTCGATGAAGTTGTACTTTAAAAAAAAAAAGGCAATCCTATGCTGCATCACTAAAAGCTGCTGTCACAGAGCAGAGGGATATCGGTTCTGTGTGTACGCGCCTGGGCGCAGGGGTTGGAGGGAATGGGACGTATCTGGGGAAGAGGAGGATGCTCAAGGCAAAGATTCCTGCAGGGGATACACGGCTGTGGAATATTCTCCCCAGAAATGTTAAATCTCCCCTGGCCCAATGGCTGCCACGTGCACGGTGAAGAACAATCTGCATGCAGTGCATTAGCTGAATCAATAATGTCTTTTCCATTTACAGCTTCTGTTGTTGTAGTAATAATAATAAAATGTAATAAGCTTCAGAGGCGTTCATGTGCAGGAGTCTGCAATATTCGTAATGAAGTTGAAAGTGGTGCTGAGTTACATCAAACTAAGAAAAATACATAGCTGTATGGTAGACTTTTCCCCCCCAATTATGTGGTATTTTTATTTTTTTAAAGGAAAGTTACTGTACAACATCGTTATATGTCTTAGGTCACATCCCTTTCGAAAGACTCTATCTGCCCTGCCCCACTGCAGACTCTGTGTTGTCACCGGGACCAAGCCTGGCAATGGGGACGATGTCAAAGGAACAACTCTTCCCGTACTGCTCACCGAATGCATTTTGAAACGGGCAGGGTGAGAGCACAAGGATGTTTCTGGAAATACACGTGATAAAAACAGTAATGAAACTACTTGGTGATTACCTTTTGTCATCAAACTAACACAAAACTGCTCAGGCCTGATAATTCCCCAATTTTCCATGCCCAGGCCTCTGTACCCATTGGCTTTTTGTGCATTTACAAGTAAGTACCTCACGGCCCGCTCCGTCCCTCCGCAGTGCAGCAGCGTTAGCCCAGGCAGGAGCCACAGGGTGGATTTTCCTCCTTCTTGAAGTTCAGGTACCTCGGAAAATGCCACGTGCACATACCCAGCGCAGCCAGCTGTGTCTCCAGAAAGGAGCTGCTATTCAGGAGACCTTGGCTTTGGTATTCCTGGAACTGAGACGGACAAATGGAAACAGAAGAGCTGTAGTATGTAAGTGTGAAAAAGAAAAATGGAGTTCTGCCATCCCAACAGCAAACTTCTCTGGAAGTTCCATTTGTCTTGGTCTTTTTTGCAACTTGTCGATTAAGAAATGTAACAGTTAAAACACCTTTGCTGAGTTTAAATAGTGGATTTCCCCCCCCTTTTTGACTAAGGGCAAGAAAGGCTTCAGTGCTAGAACAGCAGCTTTAATCTGTTAGCAAATCCTGTCATTTACCACAGTGCTGTTTTATTTGAAACCTGCTACAAATAGTTTTCAAAAACTAATGGCTATTTTCAGATATTTTTTTTCTCCTGTACAAAGCTTAGGCACAGACAAGCCCACACATTGCCCTGGTGAACTGGTGTGCAGTGGTGACACAAGCTAAATTACCAAGTTACTAGAAATTAATGTTTTTCAGTAACTACAGGGGACTTTAATTGGAAACCCTGTTAATCGCATAGTAATTCTCTTTACCTCGTCTGCATTATCTCCTGAAAACCATGCAATTAATTTGTGTCATCACTGTTGCTGCTGCTGCCTTCAAACACAAACCAAATGAGCATTAGTTACTCACACACCCAGCAGTGGCCTATTTTCTTAAAGGAGCTCCACAAATCACTGCCTGCTCACTCGCTTGCCTAACAGAACCAGGCTGCATGTACCGCAGAAGGTGGCAAATAGTAGCTCTTTGCAAAGTCTGAGCTTTTAATCACCTCATAACCTTTTTTTTCTTTTCAGCCATTTCCTTTTTTCCTTAGAAGGAACATTTTGTGTATGTATAATATCTAACATTAGCGTGACACGACCTCAAGACTCTAAGTGATCAGCGGGGACTCTGCCTTCCCCTTCTAGCAAAGATCTTGGCCTCATTTTTCCAAACTAATGAGAGACCTGAGTCCTCTTTGAGGACCTGGCCAGTGACTCAAACCCCATCATACCCAGTCAGATGGTGTTTGCAGAGACAACTGACCTCAGAGAGAAACAGAGCCTGGAGAACTGCAGACCAACCTCCAGAAGGCCTAGAAACAGAAAGGTACTCCAGACCATGATTAAGTTAGTGCCCATCTGTGGCTACAAGGTGAATCGCTTGTTTGTACTGCCCTTCCTTTTCTCGAAGATGGGTTTTCTCTCTTGCCAGCCCCCCGTGCTTTAGCAGAGCTGTAAGACTGAGGCCGCCCTCCTTTGTTCCTGCAGGTCTCCAAGCGGCTCCGCTCCTGCGAGAACAGCCAGGCCGGAGTCCCAGGGACACCTCCCTTGGCAGGCACTTCTTCTCCACAGAATTAATGAGACCGCCCTAAATGACAAGAACATGAGCAGGCCACTGCAAAAACTACGTACAGGCAGCTGCTACATCTCATAGAATCACAGAATCGCTTTGGTTGGAAGAGACCCTTGAGACCATTGAGTCCACCCATAACCTAAATCTAGCACTGCCCCATGTCCCTGATAACCTCATTTTTGCACCTCTTCAACCCCTCCATGGACAGTGACTCCACCACTGCCCTGGGCAGCCTGTTCCAATGCCTGACAACCCTTCCCGTGAAGAAATATTTCCTAATATCCAAACTAAACCTCCCTGGCGCAACTTGAGGCTGTTTCCTCTCATCCTATCACTTGCTGCTCAGAAGAGACCTTACAGGTGCGGTGGGAACTGGTGTGGAGGTGACACCACGCAGCCCCTCACCTGATTTTCAAAGGAAATGCTGCCTTGGTGTTCCGAAAAAAACCCGCTCCTCCCTGGTTCCTGCACAGGGCAAGACCGTGTGAGCCTGGATCTGTTCATGGTGAGTTCACACGACCTCAGACTTTTAAAACAACGTGGTAAATGCATCGGAGTGACATTTAGCATGGTGACACGATCCTTAGTTAAAGCAGGAACAGCAAACAAGTGGTTGCTCTACGTACATTAACTGGCACTGAAACATCAGGTTTATCTATCTGCAATCAGCATGATAACAGGGATTGTGGATGTGCAAGGAGGAATCTCCCTCTCCCCTGAGTGCTGCCTGGTTGTGCTCGAGAGGCAATAACAGGTCCTGGGTTTGGTTCTTCTCCTTGTCTTTGGCTTACTTTACTATAAGGTAGGTCTTTTTGTGTTTTTTTTGTTAACTTACCCCTCCAAACCCAGAAGCATTGGTAACGGGAAGCAGATGAGCACTTCAGTTATGCACCATGCAGCCAGAAGGACACAACAAGTTTTTGGGGAGGCAGGGAAAGGATCTCCCGTTTGCTATTAATTACAGTTAGAAAATGGACTCACTCTGGAGACCTGATTTATTTCTAGAGTTATTGACAATCTCTTAATTCAAATGATGGAATGAAAAGCAACCACTGGTGAGTTATGAAAGCTCAATAATGCCACAAATGAGTACAAACAGCATGTTTGAAATCCAACCCGCCCTGTGTTCTATTTATGCAACAATTTCACCCAAGGTGATACAGCTTTTTGGGGGACACTGGAGCCCCAGCTCTTCTTGTGCTACCAGGAGCCTCCAAAGGGGCAGAATCTTCGGGGTTACTTTATGTTCCTTTCCCACCCTGCAGCTGATTACTGCCGTGCACGTCCCCAGCCCGCGGAGCACAGGCAGGTAGAAAACAGAGCGGCATTTCAGCCTAACGCTCCTCACGCCATCCCTACACCAGAGCCCCTGTTTCAGCCTCGAGCCGCTTGTTGGCAGCACAAAGGTGCTACGGCCTCCCACTGTCTTCGTTAGGCCGTGCCAACATTGTGCAAAGGGGGCTGAGAATGCTGGGAACTTATTTGCATTGACAAAAAGATGTAAAGGGGCGTTGGAGGGAGCCAGGATTGAGCCCTGAGTAATCATCGCTTGACCCCGTGACTGGGTATGTTCATGAGATGGTTTCTGTTGCCTAATGGGATGAACTGAGTTTCACAAACAGCTCCTTTCCCTGTTTGTAAGCAGTTCACGGGCAGCTGTAATTGTTTGAATCCACAGTGTGAATAGTAAAAAGAGCTTTACTTAATGACTGCAGAAGCCCTTCTCGTGTGAGAGCTCGCTGGTATTTATTCACACCAGAATTCACGAGGCTTTTGTTTTCTATGAACGCTCCTGCAAATAAAAACTTGCTCACTCTAATGTTTATGAATAAATGTGGTCGTAAATGCCATCAAAGCAAATCAGCAGGGTTTTATTTATGCAAGAAGATGCGCAAATAAATGTTTGCTGGTTTCGCCTAGCTCTAGCGGGTGTTTAGGCATGTGTTAAAACCAAAGCTTTGTGGGCTCTCTGCTCAGCATTCACACGTTGTTCTTATTTTCCACCTCCTTTCTTACACTCTGATCCTGCCAGTGAATTCCTGTGCCTCGAGGGAACATGATAAAAGTCAATGTTTTAGGTATTTAACCACATCCAGCAGCAAGCTGGGCCAGCGGATAAGGACATGCAGGGCGGTGGGATCACTCCTAGGATACCCCGGACAAGGGGCTGTAATCACAGCCCATGCTGTTTTCTGCATGGCACGCAGCACATCCCCACTCTGGGTGTTTTTATTGGCTTTACTGGCACGTGCTGACCCGCGCAGCAAGGTGCCGCGGGTTTTGTGTCACACAGAAGTAGTGCGGGAGGCTCGGGCCACCCCGTCTCAATCAGGGCCCTAATTAAATAAGGAGAGGATTTTCTTTTTGAAATGTGCATGTCAAGCCTTGCCAAAGAAAATTAAAATGCTCTGAAATTAATGTGGTAGGTGCTGTGGAGGTGCTTAAGCTAGAGTATCTGTATTTATTAGGAAAGGAACTAAAAAAGGACGTATTTTCTGATCATAGTCCAGGCCAGGGCCATTTGTAAGTTACTTATAGAATATAAGGATGTTACGCAAGTTTACAAATTTCCCTTCAAAACCGGCAGTTCCAGGGGTGAATTCTATGTCCCAGCCTCTAAAAACTATAAAGGAATACAATCTGAGACTCACCTCTTTCCAGGATTTCTCTGTAAATTCCCCTTCTCTTAGCAAGGTTTGTGCTGGCCACACGTGCAGGGAGTTGAAAACTCAGGTCATTCCCTTCCATTCCCTTGTTTCCTTGAGTTCAGCAGAGAACAATAATACAGAATATTAAAAATTTACATTCAGTAATACAATAATCCCCATCTACAAATAACACTCTAGAAAGGCATCTGACTACTTCACCCCACAGAGAGCCTGAATCAGAAGTATAAACCACAATTTGCGACAGTCAAACCCAAAGTCCTAGATGTTAACGCATTAGGATGGGGAGTTCAAACAGAAAACTGAATTTTTTTCAAAGGCTTATAGAGAAGAGCTTCGGCTGATCACAGAGAGACGCTTCAGCTCTGAATCATGATCTGAACCTGAGCAAGGTCAGAACTTCAGTTCAGACACATTTGTGCCTCCCCTGGAGCAGGTGAGAAGACGTGAAGTTTTTATGGCAGTGTGGAAACACAAAATAAAGTATTTGTCAAATACAACAAGCTCATGTCTTTGCAAATATACAAAGTTCTTTGGCCTCCACAGTTCAACCAGTGGTTTGTTGTTTTCATGCTAATACAAATTCTTGTATTAATAGGAGCATGGCCTTGGGTTTCTCCTTCCATATGGGAAAAAGTTACTTGTCTGATGGTAAACAAAGAACAGAAGAATTGATTCACTGTCTTCACTTTTAAAAAGACGGTATGAAGCAATAGTGAAGCAATTTTAATTGTGACTGTGTAACACTTGCAATCAGTAAGATCATTTGTGTTCTGTTTTTAGGAATTGGGGTACTAAAGAGTACATAGAGCATTAGAAATGCAAAACATGACCGCATGTTCTCAGGATTTTGTCAGTGTTACATGAAAGAGCACTTGTGCTGGGATGCTCAGCTCTGAGGGTATTCTCTGTTCGGCATGTATTTACAGAGATGTATGAATATTTGATTAATGAGTCATGGTCTCTGGAGAAATTTAATAACTGTACTGCTGTACAAAGCCAGCTCCTTAACTGTTAACACAGCTGCCAATAGTGTCACTGACACTGAAGCCCTTTCTGCATCTAATATATTCTGTGGAGTAAATTCCTTCGTTACAAGAGAATCCATGGGACACATTATTCAGTTATCTGTTTTGAACTGTTGCAGGCTCAATTTACAGACCCTGGTTTGTAAAGATTTTTCCAATGGAAACAAGCAGCGACACGTGAGCCATAAAGCAGCAGTTTCATGAGGCTGTGTTGGTGCAAAAGTTAGTTGGAATGTCAGTTCTAAAGAAGAGTTGCTTTAAAAATGATTGCGTGATTGATAATAAAATAGGTGTTACTATTGTCTGAATTTCTATATCAATCAAATATTTTTATAACATATTGTAACAGCATATTCGATATAAAAACCGTCAAAGCTACTGGTTGTTCATGCGCCTTACATTTATATAATCCAGTTTATAAAATGTAAAATGAACAATGGATGAAAATAATGATGCATAACCTTAAAAACAGTATTCAGTGGGACTACTCAAGCAAGGAAAGGTTGTGCAGGGGTGTGATTTGCAGGATGGGGCAGAACTTTGCTCCCCCAAGATGCCAGACCAGAAGCGTTCTTCGTTTCTGCTGAGCGGATTCCCAAGAATAATTCACTGCTAATTTTATCATTTCTCCATTTTTTTCCTAATACCCATGAAGAGATCAATTTTCACTTATGAAGTCAGGTGTATATTTTAGTGGTGTTACTCCAGTTCAACTGCTTTAAATAATAGGGGGAAAAATGTCAAAAAAAGATAAATTTAGTGCAGAGGCTTTCACTAGAAGCTTTAACTGCAGGTTAGAATTATACATGCTATGCAGAATTTCCTGCAACACTTCTCCTTTGGGCCACAATGCATTACAGCAGACGTATAATGAAGCTGCTATAAAATCCGTGGTAATTAAGGGGGATTTGACAGTAATTGCAACAGTGAATCAACTTAATTATTACCTGCTTCAAAGAGAGCTAACCTGATGTTATAATCTAACCTTTCCTACTTCTAAAATGAGAGATTAAAGAAGTATATGTAGCATTTAAGAATTAAATCTGTTGAGATAGAATTATATTAATATACTTTTCATATACATTTTTTATATGTGTGTGTATAGCTGCAAAGCAGCAGAAGGAAGAGCACCATAAGCTGACAAACTGCAGATTCGCTGTCTGTGTTCAGAAAATAAACAGAACTGAGTCTGCACCAGAGGCGAGGCAGCTTCTCTGTTATTTGCTTCAAGCATGGGGACCTATCCAAAAACCGTGGCTATAAAACGCTACGACACACATAAGCCTAGTTCCTTGAACAGCCTTGTAAAGGGCTGTGATGGATCTATTGTCTTCCTGTGCTTAATTTTAAGCAAACTATTCAGAAATACATTTAAGGTAGGCTGTAAAGCTGCACAAGTGAGAAGTTGCTTGAAGACTTGCAGCCCTGCTGCACATCACGCTGGTGGGGCTGCTCTGTGACCCCTTAAAGATGAATATGCAGCATATGCATCTTTGGACATATCCTTTGTCCAAAACCAGTTTGCTGACTTGCCCTTGAACTAGAAAGATGCTTCTTACAACGTCTTCCAGTCGCTTTGAAACTGGGACCTTGGCTAGAGAGCTGCACAATTACAGAGCAGCCATGTCCAGACCTCCAGGTGCTTTCTTACCCTGCCTGTTTATGAATAAACACCTGGGAGAAAGCACCCTAATATAACATCAGTCTCACCAATTCCAGCACAGTCAACACAGCTCTTTATCAGGTGTATTAAAACCCCACACCACTCCTCCAGGGTCTGTCAGCTGAGCCCGTAACTACAAACAACCCTTTTCCTTGTGTTTTCAGAGCTTTTGTGATGTATTACCTGAGATCAGAGGGTTGCGGATCCAAACTGTTCTCAGAACTCTGCCCCAGTGCTGTAGCTGACTGGTACCCACAGCGCCGCGTCCATAGAGGTGCAATAATAAAGCACTAGCTTTGAAAAAAAAGAGAGAAATGGGCATTATCATCATCATCACGAAAACTTGCCACAGCAACTTTCCCATTAAATTCATCTGCAAAACTGACAAAATTGGCTTCAACTCTTCTCTGACAATGGGTTTGAGGACTGACTCTCACGTGCCCTTAAAATAAATTTGCCATTGTTCACTTCTGTTGTGAAACAATAAATTAGGACTTGTTTGGTTTTTCATGTTCTGGCCCATAATATGCTACTATTAATAACTAATTTCTATTATCATAAGCCCAAGTTTTCAGGGAGTTATGAAGCTGAGAATGTTGAACAGACAAATAGGTTGAAGATGTCACCTGCCATGGATATGTAATTTAGCTGCACGGCAAGAACAAAGTCTGAAATTGCATTAAGCCTAAACCATCCCATCTTTAGGACACATGTTCTTAGAAGATTACAGCTGTTGAATCTGCCTGTAAAGTAAACTTGAAAGTTTGCCAGGCTTTGAATAGTGTTGTACAGTAAAAATGGTAGAAAAAGCCAATTCAGCTTGGCAGTATTAAAAAAAATAATTCTATTGCTATTCTATTCTATTGTGATTGTAAATTAAGAATAAACATCTGACTTGCAGGGGAAAGCAGGCTGTGATTTCTCTTTAAGTACAGACAACATAATCTGTCGGTAATTACACCGGCAAACTGTGGAAGCCTCAGGGTACCCGGCAACTCATCCTGAGACATGTGCCCTAAGTACATTGCACCTGTACCTGGTAGAATCATAGAATCATTTCAGTTGGAAGAGACCCTCAGGATCCCTGAGTCCGACCATAACCTAACTCTAGCACTAACCCATGTCCCTAAGAACCTCGTCTAAATGTCTTTTAAACCCTTCCAGGGATATTTCCAGAAGAAACTAGGTCGGGCAGGAAACATTTAAATCACAGAGGTTAACCTGTGAGCAACCTGCACAGAGCTGCCATTGAATTCCTGGTTGTGAGGGGTTCCCCAAAGCTCAGGAACCGCGATACAGCCGCTCCGGCCCCAGCAGCCTCTGCTCAGATGGTCCTAACGGCACTTCGGCATCACTTTACCCTTGTTCTGAAAAACACAGAATCATAGAATCGTTTCAGTTGGAAGAGACCCTCAGGATCATCGAGTTCAACCATAACCTAACCTAACTCCAGCACTAAACCATGGCCCTAAGAGCCTCATCTAAATGGCTTTTAAAACCTTCCAGGGATGGTGACTGCCCCGGGCAGCCTGTTCTAATGTCTGACAGCCCTTTCAATGAAAAAATTTTTTCTAATATCCCATCTAAACCTCCCCTGGTACTGAGGCTTTTACCTGAGATGCCCCTTCCTAAAACCACAGGGAGATCTTCTACACCTATTATTCAGTAAAGGATAAGATACTTCAGGCTCAGCTTCTTTCATAGGATACACAAGCCAAACACTTCCAACCTGCCCTCCATCAGAGGTGCATTTCTCTAGTTCTTAGTGAGCTGGCCCTTTGCAAAGTTAGGAACAATGGGCTGCTGGGAGGAGAATGCCCATGGACCAGCTGCTTATGATCATTAACAGCCTTCAGCTGCCATGGACAATCAGCACTTAAATATCCAGTTAAAGAGCTATTTGCACCCTATAACTCTGTAAATACTCAGTTTCATTTGGTGTGTGTCTGATGTGGGGGTGCAGTAAATCCAGGGCAGCGGGTGTGAGGTGCTCAGAGCCCCATTCCTGTGCATCCCCCTCTCTGGAAGCTGCTTGAGCACAACATGAGCCAAGTGCACCTTACAGGGTACCAGGGGCCGTTGTTCTGTGGCAACAGTGGCTCTCTGCTCATCTGTAAGTCGAGGAAATGGCAGACTTTAAATAACAAATTTTCGCTGATGCCTTTTGCTATTTTTACAACGCATTTTAAAATAAATGAGAGATTAACACAGAAAAAAGTACTTAAGGTGCATGCTTGGTAACTATTTTTTCATAACGTTTTAATGGATTCAGGGTTGAGCTCCACTAAAATTTGGATTTATTAGAAACGCTCCATGCATTTCAATGGAGTTTTTTCTCATGAATCTAGATATTTTACATTATTTCAATAGAGCTGACCCTCTGATTCATTAGAAATGCTCCAATATAACCAATGGAGCGTTTCTAATGATTCTGGTTTTACAGCAAATCCAAGGGTCAGCTGTACTGAAAACAATAGTGCTAACCTCTAGGTTTATTAGAAAAAATGCTTTGTGTCTCAATGGAGCATTTCTAATAAATCAGATAAATAGAGATCTCCCACAAAAATGTTCTACTGGTGAAGTAGACAAATGGATTTGTTGTTATTGGGATTTTTTTAAAAAAATTGTTTAATATACATTATTGTTGCTTATACTAGTGTAATCCCATCCTGTCTAGAATTTAGGCCTTGACCATTAAAATCTTGGTGAATATTCCTCATGATGCCACCAGGCTGGGAAATAGGCTTTGCTGTCTCAAACTGTTGAGCATTTTTCACTCACTGAAGACGACTCCGCGGCAGAGCGGCCTTGCGGGGTGCGGGAGCTGTGGGTGCCAGGTCGGGGTCAGGGGTTTGCTGCTGGGATGGGTCCCTTCGCTGCTTCTGCGACAGAAACAGGGAGAAAGGGTGAATGATAAAACAGCTCAGGAGGGGGTACCACCATTGATATCACCACTGGGGCTGCACGTGACATTTAGCTGTAGCAGCTGGCACTGAGATTTTTAGACCTGTAAATATTTAAAAAAAAAAAAAAACACAAAAAACAACAAACCAAACCAACAAAAAAATAACTTTGCAAGTTTTTCTAATTTCACATGAAGAAATGCCATGGAATGCAGAGGCCAAAAAGGTAAACACAGTAACTCTCACATACCATCTCAACACACCTCTTCCCACTGCCCAGAGTCCACTGCAGTGTCACGCGGTGCAGAAGTTACAACTTCTGGGCTGAAGCTGCAGAGACCCGTCGTTATCATCTCTTTTTGGACCATTCTCAACTGCAACCGCTCTCCTCCTCACGTGCCTGTGTACCAGTGAGGGTTCGTATGTACACATGGGCTCTCTGGAGGGTGTCGGGAGCATTTTCTGTGCACGGGGAGGCCGGGTGGCCCATGGAGGAGCCGCAGCGTGAACCTGGCCCGAGCTCCCCTCTGCATCTCCGATCTTTCTCGGCAAGAGATTCCATGGGAATCACAGACCTGCACTAATGAACTCGTGTGTTGATCCAGTCCAGGAGGAGTAAATGCCTCTGCTGTGAAATACACAAAAAAAAAGCCTTGGTAAGCTGAGACAAAGCCTTCTGTTTAAGAGGAAAGGCCAATGAGATAATTTCAATGACTCAAGATTTGGTTAGAATGTTCCATATTTATTGAGTGTATTCTGTACTGTCCAGATATTTCCCCACGGTTCAAATGCCGTACATAAACCACAGTCACTGCATTTGGATTCCCTGTTCCCTCCGTGTGAATTGCAGTCCTTGGCTCCAAGCCAGTCTCAATTTGCACAGTCCCCTTCCCTCAACTCCCCAGCAACTTCAAGAAATCTGCTGACCCGTTTCTCTGAAAACCAGAAAATAAAACACGCTGCAGTGGTGACAAATCCACAAAACCAGAAACGCCGCTTTCAAAATGATCGGTGTGTCTGAGTGGGTCTCTTTTTTTTTTCTTTTTTTCCTTATCAAGTTAGAGGATTTTACCCAGCAGTGAAAACTGACAAAGTCACAATGGAATCAGACAAAAGGAATTTTACCTATGGGATGCTGGATGTCTGCCCATCAGCCTGGTGCTTGAATGTAGGATTGTTTTGTTGCCTGAGTGCGGGAAGATGCTGAATCTCTCCGTTGAAGTTATCGAGAGTCCCTCCTGAGGCTCAGGTGTGCGTGGCCACCACCGATTCCCCTGGTCGTGGTTTCTCCCGTGCGCACGTTCACGCTGCCGCCGCCGTCGTCATCTAAACCATAAGCAAGTTCTTTAGCAAAAATTACAGGTCGTGGGGATTAGAGCAAAACCAGTGATGGGATTTCAAGGTTTTTCCTACCCAGAGGCTCTGGCAATATCACCACCAGGCATCCTCCTCCCCCCGGCCGCTGGGATGAGCTCCAGCAGTTCATCATGTCAGGCGCTGCGGCTGGGGCCTCTGGCTGTCAGAGCCAGGATTTCATCTCGGGCTCCCTAAGGCCATATCGAGAGCCTAAAATGTTCATTTACGTTTCTTATTGTCTGGCCAAATCTGTGTGTGCTTAGAAAAGATTGGGAAGTTTAAAGGCTGATCCCTGATTATCGTGGTCTAGAAATTTACTTGGCGTTTTTAAAAGTTAAACACATTTATTATTGTAAACAGCGATGCCTTTGTCAACTCCTAGTTATTCTACATAAACTGTTTATATATGAAATGTTTCCTTCTGTGACGGTACTTCCCGAGATCAATCTCTCATTACATTTTGCAAAGTAGCTCCATTAAAGATAAATATCATTATACAGGTCTAATTCACAGATACATCTGTAAAGATACATGTAGTGCACGAGTACTTATGCATACGGAAATTTGCACCTCGGTTTATCAGATTTTATATATATGTTTGTGTGCATATATGCTGAAGACAGTATTGCTAAAATAATCAGCGTGGGTATATGTGTTTGTAACATGTGTAGATTAATGCACTTTATATATATGCAATGTATGTGCAGCCATAATTTGCTGTTCAGAATTTATTTCAGCTTTCCACATGAGCTCTTTTAAACAACATTAATTGTTTCAGAACCAGAATCATTGATGATAACTCTTTTAGGAATTGTCATGTTGTCTATAAATATTTAGCGACTGGATTGTATTTGCCAATGTATTCCTGTATTACAGATGAAAAGGTAGCATCTGCTGAAATTAAAAGTGGCCACATTTTCGCTGTAGCTTAATTAAATGCCAAAATTTATCTACATTAACAACAAAGTGGTGAAATTTATTGATCAATTCACGTGATATAAGTTGACAAATGGCCCGAGCAATTTCCATAATTTTCTACACGTGTTAAAATTTGTAATGGGAAAAAAAAAAAAAAGAAAAAAAAAAGAATACTATATTAAGATGAGCTGTGAAATGAAAGGGGGATTTAGTGAGGGTGCCCCGGGGCAGGGAGCTGTGTGTGCCCTGGCCAGGCTGGAGCTGTGTACAGATGGGCCTTTGACAGTCCTCCAGCTGTTCTCCTAATTGTCCATTAAGTGTTCTATTGATTCTCTGATTCCAAGTACATGTCTTTCAGCTCAAGCTATCGTGTGAAGTGGCAGACACATTCCTCCTAGAATGACAGAGCTGCTTGAAACCTAAAAATGTGGGCTGCCAGTTTCAATTGAGGAGCCCGCTTTCAAAGGACCGGGCTCGCTTAGAGGAGCTTTGTAATAGCTGCTCAGATTTTTCGTTGCTAAACTTTTAGCATCAATCAATTAAAGCAGCAGCAGCATGAAAAGTTTTAATTCCTTGTTAGGCGTTACGGATTGCGCCTGGTTGATAAAGTGCTGCCTGAGGATAGCGGGGGGCAATAATAAGGATTAGATTTTGTTCAGCTGAATGTAGTTGTTTTGTTTTTTGGGTTTTTTTTTCTCTCTCTTTTTTTTTCTCAGACCTCCTGACACGTGTAATGATATTCTCATTTGATTTGCAAGTTCACTTTCAGCATTTTTTTAAAGGGAGATCATCTGCAATTCCAGATTATGCCAGTCAGAAGCCTGTTTAAAATCATCTTCCTTTAATCTGAAGAGTGAAAGATAAGATGCGGATCTGTTGCAAGGACCATAAATCTTCAAAGAAACAAATAGCCACAGATAAAACTGTAAAAGTTATTTAGTTCTCTTCCGAAAGAGGTTTATTAATCTAAAATTTCCAGTCCATTGTGTCACGATTTGGTTATCGCTCTGTATCTCATTTCTTGCAATTGTATAAGCCTTGTGTATCAAGCAAAGAGATGAGAGCCTCAGAGCTTAAACCTGATCACTTGTATTCAGATATATCACTAGAGCTAGGAATATAAAAAAAAAATACATCGAAACATAAAAAATAGCCAGCTGAGCAGAGATTGGGACTGTGCAGGAGTTTTTACTCAGAATGTTTCCTCTTATTTTCCTGAGATGTGTATGAAGTGATTTGATTATTAAATTTAAACTGAATTTTAAATTCTTGTTTGTCTTTTTAAAGCATAATTCCTGGTAGAAAGAACACAAACAAACAGTTTATAGACTTACTACTTGGGAACAACCCACAGTAGCTGTGCACAAAATGAGCTTTTCCCATATACCAGCAGTTCTATTTGCCTTTATATTTTTCTTTTTAAAAATCCCCATCTTTTAAATGAGACATGAAACTGTTTCCGATAAAGCTTAAAATAAGGAGAATTACTTCTCTTCAAGAAGACTTTTATCCTTTATAGTTAATGAAAAGCCACTCTCCTGTGAATGTTTAAGATCTGCTTCTTCTTTACTCATTCTTCCTTCTATCGTTGCCCGTGTTAGTTTTTGCACCCTGTACCTTCGCAGGGTTTTATTTCCGATAACCTCTACCTCGGGATCCCCGTTGGTGGTGGTTCCGTGGTCACATTCACCGACGCGGTGGCTAACAGATGACTTGGACCCATCAATCAAATTACTTACAGCCTTTTAATTTAAACAAGAAGCTTGCTGATTTGAACAGAATTAGATTTTTTTTTTTTAACCTTAACCTATTTGTCTTTGGGACATCGAATTTCCAAGCAGCAGCAAGGTTTAATCCTAAGAAGTAAAGGCATTAAGTAGATGGGGGTTCCAAGAATACAAATAAAATTTCTAGTCATGCATCAAAGGCAAAAAAAGAAGAGAAACAAAAAAAAAAAAAAGAAGAAAAAAAGGAATTAAAAAAAGAAAAGGGTATGTAAGGGGAGGCATTTGACATTTTATAACCAGAGTTTCTCTCCCTAGACCATAAAAAAGAATGTGTGTCAAATTAAAGAAGTAGTGTGGGAAGTGGTAGAATACGTTACAAGGTGCCTTTTTCATTTTAGGAATGTAAGTTTTGGGTGTGAGGCATGGGACCAGGCACTAAAAGCCCCTTGCATGAAGGAGACAGCAAGCCACACATTTGTTTTCACCATCTAAAGGAGAAACCGAAGAGCATCTTTAATACAATAAACCATATATTGATACCTGCAAAACATTTTGTAAATCTACTTCGATTCCAGCGCTTTCAATTACACCGTTAGCCAGTTTTTTAAAAAGATTTTTAGAAGCTTTCAACTGTAGACTTTTGTCTCGTTGAATGAACTTCAGCTACACTAAATTTTAAGTAAATTTGTGATGACTGAGCAATATACATTGGCTGAGCTAGAATCCAATAACCCACAGGACAAATTAATTTTCAACAAAAAGGGCAGAAACCTCAAGTGCCATGAGTATATGGAATCTCAGTCTATCTCTCTGGAGCCATTTTTGCAAATCACTACAGCTATTCATAATCTAAATCAGTCTCCTTTAGCAGCAGAAAGATCTTTTTTCATGACAAAACAGAAGATGACATTCATTAGTGCCTAACTTGCATAAGCTACCTTAAATTTATTGGTGCTCTTATACTTATCTGGGTAAGAATTCCTTTGTCTACAGCTATAGGAAAATTCCGGACGTACTACTTAAAAATATAAATTGTCACTTTTATCAGAACTTTTGGCAGTTTACTTTATTTTAGAAGTAAAACTGGTGGTTAAGGTTTTAAGACTTCCAATGGGCGTTGTTTCAATCATGGTTAATATGCACCCAGGATAGCAATACCAATATAAGTGAGCATTGTACAAAAATCCAGAGAACTGTCACTGCCTACAGCACCAGGTGCTAACTTTTCCCTCTATTTAAGTACAACTTACGGCATTACGGAAGAATCCTATGATCTACGCGCCGATTCAGGGCGGAAAGACAAACCCTTGGCTGGGGTGGCTGGTGGATCGCTATGGAATTGTCTGGACAGTGTCTCCTTCTCCTCTGATGGACCATTTCTTATATGGAAGATCTACCAGGCCGTACCGATCCACCTGCAAATAGCACATATCCTACAGAAACTGTGGAGTCTGATTATTATAAAAATGCACATTCAAGTCAGTACATAGGAAATAAAATGTAAATGGATTTGCTTTACTGTGATGCAAGTGAATACTGGTCTTCATCCACCTGTTTTATAAACTCCATTTCTTGTCTTGGGTACAGACTGTTAATTCTTAAATGCCTTTAGCTTCATGTCTGCTGCTTGAGATACAACTGCAGGAAGTATTGTGACCTAAAGATTGACATACATGTCATTTGTACAAGTGCTCCTTATTTCTTCATGCAGAAAAAAGTGGAATAAGCATTCGTGGCAGCATTTGTTAAAGCCTGGATAAAGCTAAATGATCACAGAGTCGCTCTAGCCTCAAAACATAGGAACATGCTTCCAATTACAATTTATTTTGCAGGGTGAAAGTGGACAGGGATGTTTGAACGACAAATGAGAGAGATAAAATAATGAGAATGTCAGTGGCGATGCCTGCTCTTCCCTTCTGGGTGGAATCACTTCTTGTGGTAGGTCCCACATTGTCATCAGGAGATGGTAAACCTACCACAACACAAGCAGCAGGCGTTGAGGCTTCAGAAGGTGCGGACGCAACCTCAGGTACAACTGCTGTTCTGGAGCTGTAACACGTAAGTGTCAAACGCCCACAGATCTGCTGTGCTGCTCAAAATGCTTTCTGGATTCTGTTTCTGCTTCCATTACTGAGAACAACCCTGAAAAATAAGTTCTGAAATCCTTCCAGCCCAAGATAACGGAAGAAACACTTTTCTCGGCGTTGCAGAAGCTGCTCTGATCCTTATTTCTCCCAATGAGCTCAGATCCTGGCAGCTGGTTGGGAGCAAATACTTTGTAACTTGTAGGGGATGGACCAACACTGCTTGGGTCCCAAAAGAAATTGCACCGTAATACATTTCAAGTGTCCTTGTTTTCATTTACCCTCAGTTGTTGTCATAATCCTTTGCGATTATTTTGCTTTAACTAGGAAATTTCCAGGAAAAATGCAGATTCATCATTTTGGATCTGTTGCAGGCTGTTTTCATAGGTAAATGAGACTAATACCTAGCTACAGAAAACATATCAGAATTATCTTTAGGTATCTGTATCTTCAGAAAATCAGGCTAAAAGAAAAAAAATAAAATTACTTAGAAAAGAATCCTACCAGGAGCATAATATCTGTTGTATCCACTCATCAAGTACAGATCCTGTCGCAGATGGAGTGAGAACGTTCAGATTCAGGGCTGGAAAATGTAACAGAGTTTTTGTGGTGTAGATGAGAAAACTCTTATAAACTGTTTTACACGTTTTTCCCCCAAATTTGAGTAAAAGTTCAGGTGAGCCCTTATTTTGGGCTATCTTTCTTTGGAGAAAAGGCAGCTGTGTAATTCTTGTTTTATCGCCTCCACGCTGTTCCCGGCTCTGCCTCAGTGGATGACCTTGGCCAGTCATTTCCTTTCTATAAAGTGGCAATTGGGCTATTTACTCCCTTCCCATAGGTGCTAGGAAGCTTAATTAATATCTGCTTTGAGATCCTCAAAAGGTGCTAAAGTGTTACTATATACTAAAAACAATCTTTGTAGCTCTAAACATCGAAGAGAAAAGGGACTATTAAGTAGCTGTCAGTTTGGAAGGTGCTGTATGAAGCGTATAGGGTGAGTGTATAATGTATTGCCTCTGTTCCTGAGAGCAGAGACCTTTCTGCAATGACCCTCCTGCGTGACTCTCATCTCTGTAAAACAGTTTTCCCATCCAAGCCCCAAACACCATCCAATCTATTTTCTTCAGGAAACAAGGGGAGAACCCTTGTAACGGAAAATGAACATCACTTTATAGGAAGGAACACAACTTGCCCCATGAGACCTGAAGGTGGAACAGAAATCCTGTTGCCGGAGCTTCCTTGGTGCTCCTGCTCACCTTGGACGTGCGATCTGCGGGTTTTTATCAAGCCATATCGATAGATGAAATACGGATGTCTATGCAGCGGTGCCTCAGTGCAGCTCGGCCATGCTCTGCGGTTCGCTCACCTGAAGAATGTGGATGGAACTCATGGTTAGCCAAGAGAAGCTGCCAAGCATCCTCTGACATATAGTACAGGGATTGCAGTGCAAAGAACTTGTAAGAAGAACGAAATCAAGTTCTTGGCCTCCAGGCATTACCATGTATCTCAAACTACCCTTCAAAGACAGTTACTACACTGGAGTGAGAGCAGATCAAATCAGACTGTAATGTTTGCTTATTATTGTCAGTTTTCAAACTGCAACCTGTGCTTTTGCTGAGCAATTTGTCCTTTGATTTGAAGCTGATTGAGAGCAGAACAAAATGGCTCAATTATAAAGTTACCATAGCTGGATCTCTTTAAAAGTGAGCCTAACTTAATTTCAGCTCTGCCTCGTTCTGAGGAAATCTCTGCTGTAATTTGGCAATCGTCTCAGGATGGTCCTGAGGGGGTAGCATAAAATAAGAAGGCAATTCACTTCCACCAGGCTTCTGGGTTTGCAGCTTAAGCTGATGGTATTGAAATGAAGGTGAGATTTGTTTAAACCTCTTCTGAAGTGAAGCCGTTTCCAGCTGCTGCCATATCTCAGCGTGGAGCGGCAGCAGAGAGTGGGGCCGGAGTTCGGCTGCAGGCGGGATGAGATGATCCATACAAAAATTCAGCGTGTTCTCCTGGAGAATGGTGAGCTTCTTGAAAACTGAAATTAGAGTGATCCAAAGTGTTCTCTTCGGAGGATAAGAACCATCTATTCTAGGAAAAAAAAAGGATCGTCCCCTTTCCTGAGGGAGCTGCCATTGCCTACTGTCCCTTTGGGCATCCGGAAGTGTCACTTCTAGCAGCCAAGATGCCAGCGAGATTCCTGAAGGGAAAGCCAACAGATACACGGAAGCATGGAAGTGTTAGAGAGCAGGTACTGCGATGAATGCCACAGAAACCTGGCTTTTAGCCACCACACGTGCTTGCCATTGAATTTTTGCAGCCTTTAGACAAGTGAGGTAGCCCACACTGCCCACTCGCTCTCTTCTTCTGAAAGATTTGGGCAAGCGACTAAAAGCATTAATTAAAAATTTAATAAAAGCATTAATAAAAGTATTAAAAATTAATCAAAGCATTAATAAAAGAAAGTTGTTTCATCTCCAACATTTATGTTAACCTACAACAGAGCTCAAGTATTTCCCAAACATGAAATACTTCAAATACTGCAGCAAGAAAAGAAAGATTTAGCTTAGGAGGGTGCTTGGTACGTAGACAGAGTCTAGGAAAGCACTGAGGTAATTCTGTCTTGGGTGCTACAAACTCAAGACTACTGAGCCTGGAAATGAAGCAGCTCTTTCGACCACCAAAATCGTCCCTTTTGGTTAAAGATGAGGCTTGTGAGGTGCACAAAGCTGGTGCTGGGCTGCCAAGCTAATACAACAACACGCTGTGCACTGCACGTGCCGCAGGACGGGGGATACAGACTTGGGGGACTGTGGTGTCCGTCAGCCTTTCCCTTGAATCATCATGTTTTTCAGGGTTACGTTGCTTCCTCCACAGTTTGAAGTGGTTGTTCCTCATCTCTGGCACAAGGGCAGTACCAGAGTGAAACGATTGCTCTGCTGCCTGCAGGCTCCATGCGTTCGCCTACTAAAGGTTTATTTTTTCTCTCTCTTTATGCTACAGTTGCTCACTTTCTCTCCCACTTCTTCCTAAGACTTTTCAAAGCCTTCAGAATCAAGGGACTGAGTATTACAAATTAATTAAAAAAAACCAAAACACAGACACAAACAAAACCACACCAAAAACCCCAAACAAACAAAACAAAACAATAAAAACCCCACCACACGTACCAAAATCAAGCCATGAAAATTCAGTGCCCAGGCTCCTCTGTGCTGTGTCTCATCAGAATGACACAAGGGGACAAATGCACTTTAGTTCTGGGCTTAGCTAAACCTCGCCACCTTAAAATAAAGATCAAGGCATTATAATAACAATTTTTCACTGGGTCATTTTCCTAAGTAACATGGAGAGAAAACTACAAAGCCTGGAGTGAACATCAGAATAATCAGATGATATTAAAGTACATGGAGAGATAAAGGTTTTGGCAAGAAATACTTTGTGTGTGACCCAGACTGTGTGTTACCTTCACATACGTTTATTTATTTTTTTTACACTGCCCTGTCAGAACATCCAGAACTTGACATCAGACATGAACCAAATCTTCGCAGAGAGGTGAGCTTTTGGGATAAGAAAAATAATCCTTTGAACTTGTGACCACGGTTAACGTGCACATTTCCTTACACTTCACAAGTGGTGGATGAGAGGTCTGATTAAACATGAAACAAAAAGAGCTTGCAAGTAGCACTGTTTACTAACATTTCAATTTCTATGCCTCATTTATTAGACTTAGAATAAAAAGGTTAGAGGGGTGTTTGGGATTGTCTTTAACCTTGATGATATTTCCACTGAAGCAGCATAATGGCTCTTAATTGCTTAAGTGAAGAGAACATGTTGACATGTCCTTCTTTGTGCTTAAAGCCCTGTGCCTAAACCATTATGCTAATTCAAGCATTATATACACCAAAGTATTTATGGGACTGACACAAGTGATGTTGCAGGTAAAGGGCTGTGAAATGGTCTGTAAACAGAGAGAATTGATTCCGGGCCCAAAGCGATGCTGTTAAAGTCACAGACATTGAACAGCCAGCCCTACAATTTCTATCCAGATTGTCAGCCTGGGTCAGGCGGTGGCAGCAGGGCTGTCAGCAGAGATCAGCTGGGTGGCTTTAATCACACGGAAACCAACCACAGAAACGCAAATTAACATGGAAGCAATACAGACTTGACTGTGTCTTCTTTTTTTCCCCTTTTTAAAATTTTTTTTTCTTTTTTTTTTTT
>VWYH01004752.1:167500-171368 GCA_013399365.1 Pampusana beccarii | reverse complement strand
TTTTCCCCTGTGCGCAGCAGTTTTGGTCATAGAATACTCAGTTGTAACATTTGCTAAAACATTTAGGTGTTCAAAAAAAAAATTTTAAAAAAATCAGTACGTACATATTACCGCATTTTTCTTAGTCAGGAGAGCAGCGCTGCAGTTTGAAGGGATCACAAAGAATATGCACATCGTGTGAATCTCTGCACAAAAATAAACAGTCCAGTTAGGGGGATGCATGTGCTTATCCAACATTATTTGTATTTTCCTCTTTGGGTCTAAGGCTCACAGTGCAGCTTTATGTTATGCTGATATAATCCATGATCTTGCTTGTTTTATCACAAATAACCCGTAGTTTTTGGCACTGAATAGGATTTTGAAAAAAAAAATCCTTTAAACCTTGCATCTAATTTATTGTTTGCATTTCACTAATTTTAGACAGCTAAATGACTCTGATCAGCTCTGCCTTTATTTCTGCTTACTTTTATTTTTTGCTGTGGAGTACTAGGACTGACACTTTTCTGTTCGGTTTTAAAATGATGCAGAGTAATGTCTTAGTCTCTGTATTTTTCTTATACACTCAGAGCAGACATTTCACTGATTTTGATTTTTTAAATGTCATGAGAACAGTATCATTCATCCCAGACGTCATGTGTAAAATGTAAACCTCAGAGGGAAGCCTTATATTCACAGCAGTCTATAAAACATTATTATACTTTGGTGATTATTTAAATGACAAAATAATTTAAGTAAATACCAAATAACAGTTTTCGTAACAACTCTTTTTGTAAATAAAATAAAATAAATGTTTACCTTGAATTTACTTGAGTGTCCCTTGAAGCTGATACTTCAATAAAAGAGAAATATGAGATTCAACAGACCTGATTATAGATAAAAATCTAGAAAAATATGGAATAGTCGTACCTATTTCTTCATAGCAGAAAAGCCATGTATTTTCCAGCAAAGCATACCTTGGTCACGCATCAGTATTTTTTCTTTTTTCCACTCTGGGATATTTTTGATTTAATGTCATTTTATAGATTGCTGCATCACTAAAAGAATTACACTGCAAAAACATTACCTGACCATGCTACTCAAAAAGACTTCGGAATTATGCATCTGAGATGAGCATGCCCATTGAGATTACCAGTATATTCACTGTATTCTGACATTTCTTGGATCAAAGACATAACATCATAACAAAATATTTGATGAGTGTGAAGAGAAGTATTTTTTAGTTTAGATGTTGGAATAGCAGAAGGTGCTGGGGCCATTTAACCCCAGGAATTCCCTTCGGTTGTGAAGCGAGTAATTTTGCAATATTCAGAAAAGTCAAATAAATGGATGAAGGACTTGTAATAACTGAAGGGAAGCATAGTTACATTAAGAGACTGCAATAGGATGCAGGACCCAAAGTGGTATCAAAGATTGCCTTTGTGAATTTGAGCAAGACACTTAATCTAAATCTCACTTTTCAATCTGTAAAATGGGACTGACAGTATTTCCTCTCCTATTGAGATAGCTGGACAGACAGGGATCGGCCCAGCTCCTCGGCCACTGGGTTCTCCCTCCTCTTACTACCATTCAAATATCTGCACGAGGCTGCTAAACTACTTCTCACAAATATATATGTATCACCCAAAACGGCCAACTTGGAAAATGGGTTTCCAAAACATGACAGAAGATATTTTTGGCTGTGTTTATACTAAATGGCAGTATGTTCATTCCCTTTAAAACGCTGTTAGGTTATTTAAGATTTATACGTTTACTGAGTGGTCACTATCAGGTTGAAAAATGATATGTATTATCTTCAAAAGCAAATTTTCTTGCCTGCTATGATCAACAGCCCTTGAACTGTAAGAATTCTACCAGACTAAAATATGTTGCAACATTTCTTTAAGCTACTTACTTTCTGTTTTTCTCTCACCTTGGGAAATGAAAACACAATAGTCTGCCTCACATTCACTTATCAACATTTTGAATTTCAAGGGGTTTCAGCTTTTCTTGCCAGTGTAAGATGCCAAATGGGGAAATGAAGACTCGTATAAAACAAAACAGTGCAAACTGAAGCAAATTCTTCAAAAAGAACTAGTTCAGATCCATTGCTTTTTAAAACCATACCATAGTTGTTTGATTTTATAATTACGTGACATGTACTATGGTAACACGTAGCGTGACAAACAGTAAAGTCTCCAGTTTCCATTTTTAATTGCGCTGTGGTTGAAGGTAACAGCGCTGTGGCAATGCGAGATTCCCAGGTGCTGAGAATGACACTCGGTGAGCTGTGGGAGGCACAGGGGTCCATCCACTGCCCCACTGGATTTTATTCCCTGAATGAATCACTTTCAGGGAAACACTTTGGTCCAGGAACTGAATGAAACACAGTTGATGAACGAATGGAAAACTGAAAGTCTGCAAAAACCCCTCCAAACTGATCTGGGCGTTCACATCCTAGAGGGAAAACTCAGGAGAAAAGGGTTCCGGGAAGAATCACAGAATTGTACCATCATTTTGGTTGGAAGAGACCCTCAAGATCATAGAGTTCAACCATAACCTGACTCTGGCACTAAACCACGTCCCTAAGAACCTTATCTCCATGTCTGTTCAACCCCTCCAGGGATGGTGTCTTCCCTGGGCAGCCTGTTCCAATGCCCAAAAGCCCTTTCCATTTCCTCAGAGCGTTACCTCCAGCTTCCCCTGGTACTGCCTTTGATGGGGAGACCTCTGCGTTTCAATCCAGTGGCATTAATGTGCAGACAAAACCAGGTGCTGCCACACGGCACAGGCCAGAAGCCGGACATCTGCATGTCCCCATGGCACTGATCTCCAAGGGCTCGGTCTCCCTAGGGCCCCAAAATCCAACATCTCACCCCATTAACTCAGCTTCTCCATAAACTGCTTTCTCTAACCCCTCCAACCTGGGCAGAAGCCACCACCGCTCGCAGCCCCAGATCTTCACGAGTTGTTAGATCTGCATGTCCATTGCTGAGTCTTTGGTTCCACTGTGCTTGAGAGGTGAAGTCTNAAAAAAAAAAATCCTTTAAACCTTGCATCTAATTTATTGTTTGCATTTCACTAATTTTAGACAGCTAAATGACTCTGATCAGCTCTGCCTTTATTTCTGCTTACTTTTATTTTTTGCTGTGGAGTACTAGGACTGACACTTTTCTGTTCGGTTTTAAAATGATGCAGAGTAATGTCTTAGTCTCTGTATTCTTCTTACACACTCAGAGCAGACATTTCACTGATTTTGATTTTTTAAATGTCATGAGAACAGTATCATTCATCCCAGACGTCATGTGTAAAATGTAAACCTCAGAGGGAAGCCTTATATTCACAGCAGTCTATAAAACATTATTATACTTTGGTGATTATTTAAATGACAAAATAATTTAAGTAAATACCAAATAACAGTTTTCGTAACAACTCTTTTTGTAAATAAAATAAAATAAATGTTTACCTTGAATTTACTTGAGTGTCCCTTGAAGCTGATACTTCAATAAAAGAGAAATATGAGATTCAACAGACCTGATTATAGATAAAAATCTAGAAAAATATGGAATAGTCGTACCTATTTCTTCATAGCAGAAAAGCCATGTATTTTCCAGCAAAGCATACCTTGGTCACGCATCAGTATTTTTTCTTTTTTCCACTCTGGGATATTTTTGATTTAATGTCATTTTATAGATTGCTGCATCACTAAAAGAATTACACTGCAAAAACATTACCTGACCATGCTACTCAAAAAGACTTCGGAATTATGCATCTGAGATGAGCATGCCCATTGAGATTACCAGTATATTCACTGTATTCTGACATTTCTTGGATCAAAGACATAACATCATAACAAAATATTTGATGAGTGTGAAGAGAAGTATTTTTTAGT
>VWYH01004752.1:120000-160000 GCA_013399365.1 Pampusana beccarii | reverse complement strand
TCAGATACAATGTCTGCACAGGGTTCAGTGCCTGAGCCAAATGTTAAAGTTATTTGTTCTTGTCAATAAACTAAACTTTACTGTGACCCTATATTTTTATTATGCCACGTGTATTTTAAGATAGGATGTTATTGCTTGGACTTCTACTGAGCCCTGTAAATATTGTTTGAGGGGGTAGGAAGCAAATATTCCCAGAACCGGTACCGTGAGCCTGCCGGTGTAAGGCAGCTGATTTTCAGGGGCTATATAAAGTATCGGTCCCTTCCTATCATTGTGTGTGTTTGAGTTTTAAAACCTTGCAGGCTTGCCGTAAGGCCCCTGATCAATTTGCCCTCTGGGCTGAGGTTTTCTCGGAGGTGGGGGCAGAAAAGAAATGTGGTGAGAGGTAAATTCACATCTGAGATCTGCCATTCCTATGCGCAGTTATTACTGCTAGATGCCCAGCAAGGTGGCACGATGCTTTACAAGTGCAGAAGAGAAGGGCTACCCCTGGGAGGCAGCAATCGCGGCCACACAAAAGCAATGGAAGCAACACATAACCAGCATAACTGGCATTGCTAGGCTATATGCCAGCCCTAGATCTCAAAATATATTTCCTTACCCCCATTTCATTGAGGGAACAATGGGGCACAGAGAAATTTTTGCAAGCTCTACAAGCTCACAGAGACCTAGGAACAATAATTTTTAAAAAGGCTCTTCAAACTTTAAGCCATCTGTGCAGAGTTTCAGTGTAATTTCCCAATTTAAAAAATAATGGCGATCTTCCCTTGGAAGAGTTTTAACATTACCTAGTTCTTCCTACCTTTTGAGCAGATTTGGTATTTGGCAGGGAAGTGATCAAGGGTATATGTTCTGGCATTCCCACAAAAGCCCATCTAAAGTTGGTTGAGTTACAAGCTTTTGGAAAAAAATAATCAGTCTACACAAGCTCAGGAGGCATTTAAATCTCTCTAAATTTCATGAAGATTCCACTTATGCTGGGCATAGATCCAGCTTGGATGCTCCATGGTTTCTACTCTGAAAGCTTCAGGTAGTGCCAGGTACAGAGATTAGGCTGCAAAACCCAACAGTGAGGAGATTGTCCCTCACGATCTCCAGGAGCCGACCCTGCCTCTGCAATGGGACTGGGAGCTGGGGGGACAGAAGATGTTAATTTGCTGCCATGGGGGAATAAGAGATGGGTGGTTGGACACTGTGGTTTGCTACAAGAAAGAAACTGGAGTAGAGTAAAATGGATCAAACCTGGGAGTAGCGTGAGTCACACATTTCAGAACTACTGCATGCTAACATGTCATGTAATCCCCTTCCTTCCTCATACACTTCTGCCTGAGTCAGAAACATCTGGCCCACTAGAACATTTTTTTCCCTAGATCTTGAAACAAGGTCTGGCTTGCAAGGAAATAACCTGGAAAGTAAAACTGACCACATGCTGGTCCATGTGCATCCTGACAGGTTACCACAGCTATATTTTCTTCTGTTTGCTTTGTGTGGTGAATTCAGGGTTTCATCTGCTGGTGACCTACATAAGGCATCAGTAGGAAACCACATGCTGAAGCTCCTGAGTTTGCTTCATTTTGGTTTGTTTAAGAGAAAAAAAAAATAGGAAAGCCCATAAGTGTTTCTGAAAAGACAAAAACCTAAGTGAATAAAACATTATTCAGGGTACATATTAAAGTATCCTGAAGAAAACAATTCCAAGTCACCTCTAGAGCAAGTTAAATCTCTTTATTGCCTCAGGCAGGCATCCTGTGGAAAGCCCACAGTGAGGTGATAAGGATAACAGGGACTGAATGAGGCACCAGTGAGTCAAACCAGCATTGCCCAGAAAACCTCAATACTTTTTCCTAACTTAAATGCATTTCATTATGCAACTTTAATAATGAAGTTTCAATACACTGTGTGCACCTGAACATATTTCACATCCAACGGCTATAGTATAATATACAATTAACACTAGCAGGGCTTTCTGCATGAACTTCTGTCTCATCATCTGTGGGAAGTCGGGTGTGGCTAATGGTATAAAACATACTACTTTCTGCACATACCACTTGAGTGCTGGGATACTATTTTTAATATTACATCCCATCGGCAAACAAGTCTAAATTCTGGGCTTTAAAACTGCAGAAACGCCCTTGTGTCAGGGCTCTCTGAGCTTTTAAGTGCAATGTAAAGCTTTCTATAGGTTAAAAAACCCACAGGCCAACAAAAGAAGTGTTGGAGTTCACCTCAGATCACTTTTGTTGAAGCCACTTTGCCTGAGGAGCCTCATCCTGCAACTGGAAGGATGCGGTGAGGGCTGGCATGGCTGAGGGATCCCACTCAAGTCAACAATGGTTCTACACAGCCACAAGATGCTGCTCACCTGGATCTGATTGCTGGATTAACTGAGCAGAAGGCGACAAACAGTACCACTCTTCAGGAGAGCTGCTCTGGAATCCTTGGTGCTTCCAGCTTGTCATGCAGCAAAATCTTCCTGGAGAGCCCAAATCAGACAGCAGAAAATCTGGGGGATAGCAGGATGAAATGTGCCACCCCTTTCCCTTCCTAGAGTTGAAAGAAAAATATTTAAGTTACTGAAATAAAAATACGAGTGGTCATTAAAATTTGTGGAGTATGTATTTATTCCCCATAAAAAGTGTGAGCTAGAATTGGACATTGGAAGGCTGCTCCATAAAGAAAATTGCTTCTTCTTTTGGCACTCAGCTGTTTTCTCTGTAGAACTTTTCCATCAAAGCTTTGAAGTGCAGTTTTTCAAATACCCATTTGCCTCCCCTCTCCCTTCAAGCAACTGAATGCCAACTGGGATTCACGCCCTGGTAGAAATTTGAAGCTCTTCACTATGGGGTAAAGAGCTTCAGACATCACCCGGGGGCTTTTAGGAGCAGCAGAAACAGAAACCTCAAGGAGGATCTGATAAATCAGAGCCTCCCAGACATCCAGTCCCATTTCTTTCCAGAGCACTCTGCCTGCACCTTACAGAAGCAGTCGGTCCTGTAAGTGCTCAGGGAACCAGAAATGCCGTCAGGTTTTACACATTCTATGCAACAAGATTAGGTGACACAACTGGATCCAATTATTTGGATTACAACTGGATCCAATTACTTGGATCACAATTTTAGGTGCTACAAAAACACTTGAAGGATTCTCCCTGGACCCTGAATGGCTTTCACTCCCATAGAACCTCACTAATTTCTGAAAATCTCCCTCTTCTTCCTTTCCCCTCAGCCTCACCGGTGGCACATGCCCTGGTACAAGGAACAAAAGAAGGCCCTTTGTTAAGCCATAAACTGTTTCTCCCCTCCTCCCTCTCCAGTTCTGGCAGCCCAAGGGATCAGTGCTCCTTTGACTTGTATTTCCCCAGCCGCTGCCTTCATTCTCAGCAGCTACATCTCTGTCTGACGCTGACCACATCAGGGCCATTTATCTCGATAAGACGGCTAATTTCCCTTGGCTGGTAGATCAGAAGTGCCAGTCGGGATCTCAGTGACACCTGTATAAATCCAGATTAAACCCATTTTTACAAGTAGAAGGAGCATTTGACCTGAAATCTTCAGGGGGTTCGGGTTTGTTGCCTAAATCACTGTGTGGCTAATTTACATTGCAATATATAGACTCTTATTTTGTGGGTCTGTGTATGGTTAGAGCAAACAACACCCTTACTAACACTTGCTAGTACAGAAGGGATACTGCTCTGGATGACCCATTTGTTGTGAAAGCTAGAAACTAGTGGGGGGGGGAAGGAATTGTGAGAGTTCGGGGGTTTTGTTTGTTTGTTTTTTCATTTTTAGAAGCAGCACAGTGAAGTCCAACAGCAGAGACAGGGCTGATGACAATGGCTGCCGGCCTTCGGCGTTTGCTTTTGAACCCTAACGCAAGAAAATGCCACTAACTCCTGCAAAACCTGCAAAAAACCCCACTGAGGATGCTTTGGCCAGAGCTCAGCATGGTGTTTACCAAGTCTCAAAAAGTTCTGAGCAATTATTTTATTTGTTAAAATGTTCAATGTCTGTTTTATAAATTAGACTTTAGGGTTCCCTGATGAGCTCAGGAAATAAATATCATGCACCTTGTGGAAAGACAGTAAGTGAAAATTAACTGACTTAGAAAAAGAAGCAATAGTGGAGGTCAGGTCTGGATTCACGGGCTTCAGCCTTAAGTTCATTCTCTCTGAAATCTGGATCTGACATATCTCCACAGAAAACAGCACAAAACCTGATCATTTCAAATTTGGGTTATTACAGTTATGTCTTCCAATGCATGATTGTTATATTTGTACACTCTGTTTTCTCCTGGTGTAGGCAGATACAATTAAAAAAAATTACCACTCTGTGCTACAAAAAGCAACCCAATTCTAAATATTAGAAAACAAAGCTTAGGAGTGTGGGAATAAAATGTAGCACTCTGTTGTTGGGGTCATCTGTGACACTTCTGTCTAGCTGTCTGTTGTTGGTAAATAGATACACAGATGTTAATCACGATGGTCATGAATGTTGATGCTAGGCCAGTGGTGATGCTGCACAAACCAAGAAGCATTTTACGTCTCTTTTGCAGTGTCAGTACAGACGGTCTTATCAGTCATATCAATATTTTAGCCCAACCAGGACTGACAGCCCCTCATCTCTGTTTGAATCCACACTGTCTCACAATGTTGGAGTTCTGATTTTCGAGTTAATATGGTTCTGACCAAACTACTTCACAACGAGGAGGAAGGCCCAGCTCTAAAATAGAGAAGCAGTCATTCTGATGGACCTTGTAGCATCAGTTGTATTATATCCTACAACACTGAGTCCCCTGCTTTCACTTCCCACTCAAGACTTATGCTCCAGGTCTTTCTTTAATCCTTCTTTCTAGTTTTGTCCCATTAGCCCTGTCAGCTTGCAGCTGACTGGCCAGGTAATCACACCAAGGTTCAAGTTAAATTTTGATGTCAGTAGAGCAAGGAGTACGATTTCAGAGAAGATCCGACTCATGTCAGAGCATGTTAAAGCAGGTGGCAGAGGTGGGGAGCAAAGTGGTGGGTGTTGAGGAACACATTGAAGTATGAAGGCCTCCTCCTGCAAGGCAGAGGAAGGAATCTCGGTCTGACGTATTCCTTTCCACCTGCACTTGACAGCAGATGTTTGAGCAAGCTGCACAAGGCCAGCAAGAGCAAAGAGGAGCTAAGTTTTAAACTGAAGGCAGTGAGATACAGGACAGACCACCAGCTTTGGACACGCTCCAGACTAAGGTGTGATTAAGACGTATTAAGAAGATATTTTCAGGTTTCTGTGTGAAGATAGGGCCAATGAACAGGCTAGAAGTCAAAAGTCACCAGAGCTGAGTAAGTGACTATGCCTTATTGCTCCTCAAGGTGCATGTAACTACAGACAGGAGGGATTTCCAGGTGACTACTGACAGCATCATCTGCTATGGAGGAGAGTTGGCATATAAAGAAGATTTTGCTTCAGCTAAGAGCCATTGGTTTGGGTCCCTTTGCTTAGTTTCTCTCCTCCTCATCACTCGACATCCTCTACATGGACCCAACAGAGAGTCTAGGTGGAGGAACAGCATAACAAGGCAAAAGGTTACTCGCTCACGTTAAGTTCTTAAAAAGGAAAGGAAGAGCTCGGGACTGGTGCTATAGCTGCTGTGGATTAATATTTAAGCATACATCCCACCCTGCAGCTTGTCATACTGCCATCTGCAACGCTGTGCTCCATCAAAACCCTCTTTAAAGCTTGCTGCTATGGCTGATGAGCCAATCTCGGCTGGATGAGCCGCCTTGCAGGAGAGCAGCCCCAGGCTGCAGGGCTGGCCTTGTCCCCAGAGATGTCCTCTCCTCCCTCTGGGGCTGCTGCAAAGTTGATGCAGCTAAAGCAGAGCAGCTCATGCGCTGGGTGGAACAAACGCGGCGTGTGGGCAATCCTGGCAAACCTCCGCATAAACCCAGCAAGAGGGCAAGCACCTGAGATGTTTGTAGTGTTCCGTAGGTGTTTCCCCAGGTTCATCACCGTTTTGTCATGCCTTCTGCTCCTCCAGGGAGGTCCAAAGAACCATCTGCACCAAGCGATCCACCTCACCCCGGGTCCTAGTTTTGCTTGTAGTTCAGTCCGCACAATTCAGAACACAGATGTGCCACAACTGGAAAAGCCTTCCCTCGATCTCTTGTGATTCCTGGCAGAAGTGAGACGGAAAGAGAAATTATAATTGTCTGGAGGTGAGGCCCTCAGTGATTCAGTCATAGGAATCCTGATCTACAGGAGAGAGAAGCCTATGAAAAACCTTGGTTAGATTCTGGAAGGCCCTTACTATGGACTCCTCAGGACTTTCCAGAGCACGGAAAAAAATCCAACTATATTATTTTCTTGATATCAGCTCCTGATACAAAGGGTCTGAACACATGTGTTTGTGTCTGTGTGTGTGAAATCCAACAGCCTAAGTAGGATGTAATTTAGGTACTTTGGCACAGCAAAATGAAACAGAATTACTTTTCCTATTATCTTCCAAAAGTTATTGAAAATGATATGAAATATATTCTCTAGGAAAGAAAAAAATCAAGTTTTTTTAAATGTAATTTCTTTGGCAGTTTATTCATTCGTTATTCATTCACTCTCTCTCATGTTGCGAAGGCTTTCTATTATGAAACATTGTGTGAAAAAAAATGAACAAAAAAAAAGTATACTACTTCTTTAAAATATATTGCAAGAATCCTCATTTCCAGATTTTTATTGCAGCACTAGCTGGTATTCTTGCATGCAGTTTTGTAATTTATTCTGAACATTCCACTTAAACCTTTTTTCAATAGCATGATTTTATTAGAGTCAGCTCACTGGACTTTCCCAAAAAGGTATTTAAGATCAAATAAAACCAGTGCTTGGAAAAATATCATTACAATATGAAAGCAGTTACAAAAACATTAGTACTGCAAAGTTTTATTTCAAATGGCTGAGCCTGCTGTACCCCAGGTTATTGCACTTCTACTTCCTCAGACACACTCACTGGAAAAATGGGAAAAACTGTCATCTTAGCAGTTTTTACCTGTTTCTCAAAAAAAGCACCCAATTTATAGAGAGGCAGCAATCTTTTTCAGCAGCACCATGAACAAGAACAGCAAACTGTCCTTTGTTCCTGCATCCCTTGTCTGTGCAGAGGTTGATCCCTTCATGACTTGGCAAGCAGCCGTTCCAGGGACCTCAGCAATTCCCCAGAGTGAACAGATTTGGGCAAAACGGCGGCTCCCGTGCCGTGAAGTGTAGCTTGGTGAGTAGGGCAAATCTGCTGCTGATGCAACCAAAAATGGCTCATTTAAGAAATACGTGCGGGTTGACTTTACCTGGATTTAATAGAAAATACCCTCTGGCCTTTACCGTGTAGCTCCTGTTCAATGTCACCGCCAGGCAGCGAGGGCAAAGATTTTCCTTCTTCAGTTCTTATTGTCATCAGAAAGGAGACAACTGACAGCTGGCACTGCTGGACCTGCACTTCAAGCTGATGTTGTTTGGAATTGTTTCATTTCATAGGATATGTTTTAAAAGAGGTCTTTCTGGGGGGGCTGTTCCTGCTCATAACCTCCCTTTAAAAATCAAGGGTGGTCAATAGAAAAAAAAATATCCTTCAACCCAAGTAAATAAAAATCTAATCTAGAGTATAAATGAAAAGGAAGAAATAAAGGAAAGCACAGAATGGTTGGGGCTGGAAGGGGCCTCTGGAGATGATCTAGTCCAACCCACCGAAATCTTGACTGTCGTATCACCAGATTCTGGCACAGTATTTTATTTGCTGTTCTTTGTATGTTAATGCTTGTATGTATTTTATGGGACAAACCTGAGGGGCAATCAGTCCTTTGAATAGTATCCCATGGAAGCAAGTTGTGTTCCCCTTTTTCCCAACCCTTTTTTTGGTTATCTTTTTCCAAGCAGCATGTGTAGGAAAGCAGCATCCACACACTTAAGTTTGAAGATTAGGTGTTCTGTGTGGACTTTTAAATCCTCTTTTAAAATTGCAAGTTACTGTTCATATTACTTTTCTAAGTAGAAATATGCTTAAAAAGTAAAGTCTTTATTGCTTCTTAAAAGGCGTAGTGCTCTGTGATAAATTCTCATATTTTGACTGTTAATATGTTTGAATGAAAATTATTTATACATTTTGGTGAGGTTGAATGGTTTTCATTTGATTGCTGCCTCTGGAAATGAAAGCAGAGTAGCAGGAAATTTACATGTCATGCTGTGATGTATATCCAGATTATGAGATGATTGTGCAGCAGATGAACACCAAGTAAAATCATTTGCATCAAACTGTGACAACTGCAATTCCTGACAAGGCCTCTTAGTTTTTTGGGCTATTATCATTGTACAAGAATATAATCTATTGACAGCAGGGCTGTTTAATACATTTAAAGGCAGACAGTGGAAGAAATCTTAACTGTTTTCATTCACCACTGCACAAGGGTGCAGATCAAAAGTGAATTATATTTAAAAATATGCATGTATGATGATAAGATGCATGACATTCATCAACCTGTTTAGTCATGGTTAAGCTGCGATGGTGAAGATCCAATATTACTGCCATATGTGGTCTGAAATAGAGACGTGAGACTGAAAATTATATTATTGCCCAGTAGAAGTGAATAAACAGGGGAAGACATTTTTTCTTAATCTTTCTTAACCTTTCTTCTTGGATTAAATTCTGCCCTTTTGTACTTTTGTAGACGTATTGTGTCTTAACTTCAGCTGAACAAATTTAAGCTTTTTAAATCTGCTGGGATTTTATTCCCTTTCCTGTGGCAAAAAAGCATCACTGTTTTTTTTCCATAATAATAATCAAAATTGTTGCCTTTGTAGGACTTCTGATATCAACCAGCTCTGGATCAGGGTCCAAATAAACACTAAAGAATTACGTTTTCTGTGTCAGGTATAATCTTTAATATTATCGGGCTAAATAAATTAAGGTATGAAAAGAGAGAATTAAGGCACAAGACTTCTAAAAAACATATTTTGGTGCTCTTTACAAAATGCTACAATCCCCTCCAAGGTCCAGGGCAAGCAATTCATGATCGGCTTGTGTTTTGGAGCATTTTAATGTGAAACACTGATCTTGGTGCGCAGCCTCATGCAGGAAAGACCTGTCACAATGTCCCTTCAGGGCTGTGTGCACCACAGGACTGCAGCACCACAACTGAACTGAAAAGATTCAGCATATTTGTATTGTTATTAGCTCCAGCATTAAGAATAAGGAGAACTGGAACAATTAAAAAAGTGCTAGCCTTTAAAAATGGCTTTCTTGAATTTTCCTTGCAACAGGGATAACATTTTTTCCCCTTAGGCAAAACAAGGCTCTCATGTGGGCATGTCTACAATTCTGGAGGCATTTTGGAAAAGCAAGGAATTACTATTTCTGAGATCTTCAATAAAATTGCAAAAGTTGGCACCTTAATACTGTGCACACAGAAATGGCAGGAGATTTTCAGGTGCAACGGCTGGATATACCAAAGTTTTCATTAGCGCATTATGTTGGAAAACTAAGCAAAGACAAGGGGCTAAGAACTCCTGGATTCTTTTTTCCCTCCACTTTTGATTTGTGTGATGTAATACCAGTCACCTAAGCTAACTTTTTGTCAGTCCCTTAATGATAAAAGGGGAAATACGCAGTATTTCTTACCTCCCACAGCTGCCAGCAGGGTTGATTCACGTTGACAAAGGCATTTGTGGGGTGATATGTAGGAGCAGTTGCTCTCGAGCCACCTCGGTCCAGATTCCCATCATCAGCCCATTCCACCCTTCGCCTGCACGTTCTGGAGATCCCTGTGGGATGCTGTAAGCTGTAAAAATGATTTGAAATAAAAGAGTTTAGTGATTTTACAGAGAGGTGAACAACGATGCATATGTAGTTTTGTCTTTACACTAAGAAAATTATCTGCCCTGCCACTATGCAAATTCCATTCGGATTAACACTTGTTTTGCTGCACCGAACACTCTAAATGCAGGTGGCGTTTCACCTTCTGCTGTGTAGTGTTTAAGATAATGATAAAAAGGGGTCATTTTCCTGTGGATAGAAGGCTGTATTATTCCTGCTTCAATAAAAGGGGGAAAAAATCTGTCTATGACAAGAAAAAATTACCTGTATTTGTTTTGGCAATAAACATGCACAAATTAGTAAGGACAATTGGATTTTGCATCACCCAAAAAACAGAGAGTCTTTTCCATGCATTATCAGACCTTTCTTTCTACCCTCATCCTGAGAATGTTTTATTCTATCACCAGCAAATACCATCGTTTCTTCCTGGTACCAAACCATTCTTTTTTTCCATTGTAGGTGCACACCTTTCTTCATCAGTACTCAGGCAATATAAAGTTTCTGTCCCTAATACTACAATATTACAATCCTACTTCTATAACAAAAAGCATGAGACTGTCAGCAAATATCTCCTGATCCTTACAAAGTGTGAAAAGCTGACACTGCTGTGTATGGATTGAAGTCATTCGAGTGCCCCAAGACTTGTGGTTCTGGCATCCAGCCTATGGTAGAATCACAGAATCATTTAAGTTGGAAGACACCCTCAAGATCATCAAGTCCAACCATACCCTAACTCTAGTACTAAACCATGTTGCTAAGAACTTCGCCTAAATGCCTTTAAAACCCCTCCAGGGATGGTGACTCCAGCACTGCCCTGGGCAGCCTGTTCCAATGCCCGACAACCCTTTCAGGGAAGAATTTTTTCCTAATATCCAACCTAAACCTCCCTTGGTGCAACTTGAGGCCATTTCCTCTTGTCCTATCACTTGCTACTTGGGAGAGAAGTAGCAAATGCACTGAGGTTTCACACAGGTGGAATTTCCTTCATTTTTATTACCATTATCAACTCATCTGAGACCAAGATCCAGCTCCATGCGTTGGGAAGATCACACACAGAGCACGGAAAACCTCCAGACTCAAAGACAAATACTGAAGCAGCACTGCCCTTTTCCTTTTTCCATAATACCCGAGTTATTCCCCATTTCTTCCCCTGGAGAAGAGGATACCCAACCATGCCTGTCACTGGCACGGCCTGAGCGCCAGTGGGAGCGAAAACCCAGCGCCAGGTTGTGGTGCTCGAGAACATTTCCATCTCCTGAACGGAGCTTTCTGCGTGTTGCTTTATTTCGATGTTGGAGAGGTTGCCACATTTGGTGAGGCAGCGAAACACCAACCATTTGGGGGTCTTTCAAATGTCAGCGTAGCGCTAATATGAAATCAAACCTGTTTTTATTAGATACTCCTGATTCACCAGAGAAAACCTACAGATTAAAAAGTTATCAGGTTTATGATGTCGTCCTTTTTGGAGCTGAGGAGCAGCTGTTGCTACATAACAGCTCTGAGCGTGATGAACATTTTGGGAGAAGAAGTAATTTTTAAATAAAAAAAAGAATGTAACTATTCTGGAAGGAGATCTGGCCACTAACTTCATTTGACATGTGTAATAGACTGTGATAGTTTTTCGGGGACTGCATGATGCAAAGTAAAACGAAGCTGGTAATAAGCAACTTGGCATTTATTCTTTATGTAGGAATATTTGTTCCTCAAAGTCAGACTATGTGGAATATTAGCATTTGAATAAATTATTCAACACTTTCTAGAGAACGCAAGGGGAAAAAATCTTTTCAGCATTATAACATGACAATCTACAGGGTAGTAGAAAAAGAAGGCTGTCATTTTTTCTTCAATTACAAAAGGCAAATATTTATTATTTATAAGTATTCGCCTTGTATAGGCTTAAATGTTATTTATGAACCTGTTGCATAGTGATTTTCAATGTAACTCATTATTTTTAGCCTTAGGGTGTTGTAAAGGAGCATGGATATATTTAATGACACTCTGCTAGTCAGCGCAATTACACTGTAATCATTATGTAAAATGTGCTATTAATTAAACCAATTTCTAGTTAGAACATTCTCTTCTGCAGGGCTTAATCTTAATCTCCAGCAATCTTTCTCTCTGTTTTTCACCCATTAATTATATGATTACTTTTAAAGTTACATATGATAAAATACGTTTTTATTTTTAAGCTTAATATGCTCAATTAATTGTATTTATCACGCCATTTGCCTGAATTATTGAAAAGGCTTTATTTGCCAAAGAAAAGAAAAAAAAAACATAAAATCAGGCAGTTATCTGGGAGTCAACAGTAGTTTGATGGTTGGCAAATGTTTCTGATATTTGTTTTAGATGTTGTACGGCTGAATTTAATTTTCAGTTCAGAAACATCTCTTCAGTCTTCTCTTTTTAACATAATTACCACATAGAAATCTATACTTGTTTTGAAACGCTTCATTTATACACAGAGGCAAATCTCTGTATTTTCCTCCATGGGACTTGCCCTTTGTGTTAGTATTTTGTTAAAAGAAATGTAGTTATACGAAAACATTGCTCAGTCTTAATGGCGTTGACGTGAACACCAACTGGATAATTATTATTAAGGCATTATGATATTTTTCAGCTACAAATGAATACCGTGAACAATTCTAGTTAAAATAATTGCATCTAAATGTCTACTACGCTTCAGAAAAGGAAAAAAAATATCACCTAGTTTTTGAAGTCATCCTCGCTCTGCTCTGCAATGACCCCTTGTGGAAAAAAGACTTGAAAAGACTTGAAAAGAGGAGGAATCGAGTCCAAAGTCTCTGCATATTCCCCGGAAATTTGATATCAACATGTAAGCGCAAGAACTTTTTGTTCCTGCAAAGCCTGATGGTCAGAGATGATGGACTAACAAACCCAAAAGGTGTTTGGTCCATTTTATCTGCAGTCTCCAGCTTTTGGGAGGTCCCCAGGTCGGGGTCTCTTGCAGCCTCCCAAGGCAGCTCGTCCTCGGTCCAGATGCAGGTTCACCACCATCGTTTCTCCACGATGCTGCCTGGGAAACCGTCTCTCCTGCTTCAACTTTGCTAAAGAACTCATAAGGGGCGGTGTAAATCAGAAATATCTATTTAAAAATCCATCACCCTCTGGATTTACACAGGTGTAAGTGGGGGGAACAGGGCCCTACACGGCGTGTGCGCTACCGTATCTCATCCCGTTCTGTGAAGGTTGTCACCTGCACCAGCAAATAAGAAGCAGATGGCCAAGAATCACATAATCATCAATCTAGAACACCCACTTAATCCAGCAAACAGTTGTCAAGGTGCTAAGAGGTACCCAGCAGAAGCTCAGGGCCCTGTTCCCAAGCGACTAACATGCTCTGTACTCCAGCTTTACTTAAAGAAGTAAAAACTTCTGGAAAAAATGTTCCCTAGTCAGCTATCAAGGTTTTTCAGTTTGGGGCAGAGCCACTCTATATTTGACTCTATATTTAACTTTCTCCTTGAAAGTATGAATACAGAGGGATGTCATAGATTCCCTGAAATAACCTTGCATTTTCCAAGAAAAATTCAAGTATAAAACAATTCTGCAACCTGCGTGCAGCCTGAGCTCATTCGATGGCCGAATCCAGCCAAAGGTTGATTCTGCAGAGTGAACAGTCCTGAGTTTGCCAGCAAATCTGTGATGGGAGGAGCAAAGTCTTTGTGTTTCTTAAAAAGAGAATCTTTATCCGGATGAAGAATTCATGCTTCTGGTCAGCACTGCCATTTCTGTAATATCAACATCTTCTCTACCGCTGCTGTTCTGACTTGAGACTTGTTGTAAATAGTGCAAGTCAACTATTAGAGGCAAAAAAAGACCCCAAACCAAACTGACGTGGGACTGAGCCATTTTCCTGGAGCAAGAAAACAAGTCTTCCTCATTAGAGGAACTGATACCTGCTGCTGTATTCGGCTCCCACTCAGAAAATTGGACTTAAGAGCAACAAACCCTTTCAGCTTCTCTTACAAGGACACAACACGGGCAACTACATCTGTCTGCCGTGTTCTTTTGCTTGTATTGGCTTCCAGCTCCTCTGCCACATGGTGTCTTTGCTAAATATCCTTTAAATGCTGTTTTGCCCATGAGGCGGCAGCTGCAGAGGAAGGCAGCCAGAGAAAAGCAGGTTTGGAAGGTGGAAAGAGGACTTGAGGCACCACGTCTCTCATTCTGGAATATTTCTTCAACAAAATCCCTGCAAGACCCATTCCAGCAGTTCACTGGTTTCTCAGTGGTGCCTGAGGTGGGAAAAGCAGCCGCAGCGGAGCGGAGGGGTCAGCCCCAATGTGTGTCGCTATATCCCCAGGACACAGTCACAAAGGCCATCAGCTCCACGATGGAGAAGTAGGAACGATGGCTTTGGGGCGCAGCGCGTCCCCATCGCCCATCTCCCCAGCGTAAACCTGCCCGGCCTCAGCCTCATCTCACACGCGGGAAATCCGTATGTCAGTAGGAAAATGTATAAGAATAATGTCTACAGACAGTCCATAGTGTAAGTAGGAGAGCGACCATGAGGTCTCATCTGGGATCTCACTTTCCATTTCATCGAGCTGTTCTCCCCTGTGCTCAGGGTGCAACAAACAGCCGTGGAGCATCTGTATTTCTTTACAATTCTCTCCCATTTTTAACTCTATTTGGAGGCTGCTCTTTCCTGGATGAGCACAGGCTTCTCCTGCAGGCTCCTGGGGAGCCGTGAGCTCGCTGATCTGGCAGCTGGGAGCTTGCACAGAATCCCTGGCGAACAGTTCGCTGCAACTCTATTTTTAATATACATTGCTGACCCTAATGATGGTCTATTGAGATGAGGGCAAGGAATGTCTGATCAAGTGGAGATTAATTTTTGACTGTGCTGTCTGGAAATGCATGAAAATGCACTCCTTTTTCTATTTAGACTCACAGGATGCTTTGATTGATTGACTAGTTTACAAATGAAGGTGATAAAATTAGGTTGAAGACCACATACATTTCTTAAAATGAGTCTGGCTGGTTGTGGAGACAATGAGGTTTGGACAGATTGTATTGCTGGTTTAGGCAATCTTCTGAACATGTCAAGATTTATAGACCTGTACTGTAATGTTACAATTGCGGCTCACTGATATAGGTTTCTTTTCAAATTCTTTCCCATTTTATTTGAAAAAGGCCATTAGAGAGTTATAGACTATTGAAAAAGCTTTTTCTTTGCTAACCCTTAATAAACTCTTCCAAACAAGGACTACTGCATTTTTGTGTTAAATTTAGACCAAAATCTATAAAACATGTACTCCTAGGTTTGGATAATTTGATTATTATTATCTAAATGGAGTTATGGTTCATATTGGCTTGCAGTAGCATACACAGTAAATAAAAGGTAAGTTAAGGTTTGTACAAGATCTTAGGACACTGAGGATTTTTCACTCTTCATTTGGATTACTGGATTTTGGGAATGGTAAATATATTTCCCCAGGTTGAGAAATTATAAAAATAAAATCCTCGGAATGCGGTGCTGAAATTAATGTTGCATTGAGCTAGAAACAAATTACTATTAACATTTCCTTCTTCTTATTGTTGCACAAATACCCAGAGAAGCCTTGGGATTTTCTTAATAAAACAGACAAGGTTTACCAAACAAATGAAAACAGATGACGATAGGTTTCATGCAAAATTAAAAACCATGATGACATTAAAAATCATTACAAGAGAAGAGCAATAGATAAGATATCAAAGCTCTTTATGAATTAATAATAAATTCTATTTTATACATTTTGCCGTCAGACTAATGTTATCCAAGAACTTTGTCAGCGATGTCCTAGAGAGGGGGCCTGGGTACATTTAAAATGCAATGTCCTAGATTTTGTTTTCACGCCTTTTCCACCTGAAAAAAAACAGTAAAATGTGATGCTTTCATGCGTTCGGAGTGCTTGAGGACTGGGAAGACAGGATCATGGTTCAAACAACCAGTCAGCTATACAGGGCTCTCAAGACATCAATAAATATCATAAATACAGAGCTTGGGATGTCGTGTCTCGCTGGGGAGAGGGGTGATGATGCCCCGACACAAAACGAGCCGGGGTCCCTTTCCTGGCATGGAGGATATACCTGAGGAGTGGGTGTCGGGCTCTGGAGCAGCAGAGGAATTTCGGGGTGGGAGCCTCAAGGGAAATGCTGGATGGCACCGTGACCCAGCAGGCTGATGAAAGAAGCTGCACTAATGAAAGCCCCGTGGAGCATTTCCACCTCCCACAGAAGCTTAGAGGTGGGAGGATCAAACACTCCTGGACCGCCTGTGAGCCGCTCTCATTCCCCGGGCTGCAAAAAATACATCCTTTGTTGGGGTACGGCAGAAAAAACCCAACCCCATCCGCCTCAGGGCAGGCTCCTTCCTCACCCAGCAGCACCTCGCTCCAGCTTTGGCAAAGCTCCTTGTTTGAGCAGCTTGTTTCACCAGGACCTGCCGGGCCACAAGGCAGGATTTTCACTTAATTCATTTACCTGTGCCTTCAGGGGAGATTCGCCTTCGCACAACATAAGCACGGCATCCCTCCCTTCAGAGCTCATCCTTACAAACCAAACGCCGGTGGAGATTCGGGAAGGAGGTGAGGATCACAAATCCACGGAGGGGTGCAGGAGGTGCAGAGCCACACGTGTCAGAACACAGTTTCTCTGACCGTGGGTAGTAAGTTTTTCATTTTCAATTCTCAGATGAAGAGCTGGGAGGGAAGGAGCAGCAAGAGATGTGCCCGGAAAGTTCACAACATCAAAACATCACCCACGTAACGTTCGGGTGTTGACACAGATGGACCACGAGCTGCTGCTTCTACCCTTGTCCCAAGCCCTCCGCAGCTCGTGGGATGCTGCTCTGCAGTCTCTATTTCAACCAGCTGGCCTGTGGTTTCTCTCACCCTGGCTCCAGATTTCAAAAGAACTTTGATATGAGAAGAAAGTAATAAATAGAAGAAGTCTGAATTCACCTGGCTGCTGAAGAGCCAGTGAGCATGTGGGCTGCTTTCTGCAGGGCTCTGACAAGCTAAATAAAGGTTATCGGAAGAGGGGATTTCTCAGTGCTCTGAGCTTTGCACCCTGCTGCAGATGGTCCGTGGTGATTTTAAATACAAATAAACCCCTGTCTATTGAGGAAAAAGCAGCATTAAGCAATAGAACAAATGCTCTCTAAATCTAATGCTAGATTTCTGATCACAGACCAGCTAATTTTCAGTTTGTTGCTTCTGATGCATAAAAAATAGATGACCTATTAAAAACACAACATCAAAGCAGAAGAAAAGAAGCTGGCAAATCAGAAAGGGCCTTGATACTCCTGGTTTAGCCATGATTACTTCACTCTGTCTATTGTAATGCACTTGAAAGCGGGTTTACTCTCCTCCCCACCCACCGTAATACGAACAACTCCTGTAATAGCTCTAAATGTTTTCTAGGAATGTACGAAATCTTCGAACAGAGGTATTTAAAGGTTTAGATATGTTTGAAATACGGCTATTTTTCAACCTCTGAAGCCAGCCAATCCAGGTGCCTGTTAGTCTACAAGTGTCTGCCATCTTTCTGGGCTTGTCACTGGAAATGGACTGATGGATCACTTCCCTGTGTCACTGCTCTCGACTGGTGACAATCAGGGAAATGATTGTGTCTGCCTCTACACATATCTGTAATTGATTGCCTAAACCCTAAGACTCTCTTTCCCAGTTGATATGATGGAACATTGGACTGAAATCACTCTCGATGAGGAGGAGTCAGGACCATTTGTTATTTACTTCTTGCCTTGCGCCTTTCTTCTACCCGGCGTGAATTGTCCCACAAGAACACATTATGGTAATCAGACAGAATGTATGTATAGGAATCAATCAAAAGGAAAGCCGTCACAAGAGTTATGACATTACAAAGTCTGTTTGTAACTTTTGATTTATGGAAGATTTTCTGTTTTATAAATTGAGAGTGAGGCATGTTGGGATGGCTTAACCCTTGAACTCCTCGGAGAAGATAAAAAAGCAGTGGAAAAGGAGAATTAATATGGAATGGGCAGAGACAGTCTTTTCTTCCTCATAATCACTTGATTATAAAATGAGACTAGTGTTATTTTCTTTGTATTTCAGGCTTGTAAATATTATTATATGAAAGAAAGATGCTTTACAGGAAAACAAATAAATACATATCCTGCCAGAAGACTTTATAATCAAAGGCTACGAGCCTGCTAAGACTATACATACGCTTAATTTTTGTGCCATGGCATCCAGCAGCAATCCATCCCTGTTCACCAAAACATATGCTTAACTTCAGCTCTGAGCCTTAATCTTATTGAACTCAATGGGTTTTAAGCACACACTTATCTTTAGACTTTAGGAGCTTTGCTAATACTGATGAGCTTCAACATCTGCTTCCCATCACTTCGCTTTTCACCTCTGCATAGTCCCAGTGCCACCAGCCCTGAGACGCCGTTCTTAAGCACGTGCTTAACTATGAAGAGACAAACAGAAAAGACGGATCAAATCAAATGCACACAGAAAGGTGTGCAGAGCTGGGGCATAAACATAGAACATGTCAAATGAAAGCTACAAAAGGTGTAGAAAACATACATTAAACAGCTTACGTGGTTCTTCACATCTCAGGAGGTGCGTGTGCATTCATGAATGGCTCTGTGTGTACAAGAAAAATATTTATATGTATATACTTGCATATACTTATTGTCTTCTTCAGTCTAAATAACTGCAGCATTACCCTTTGGATGTCTTAAATACTTTTTTTTTTAAGAGGGCAAATGGAAACTCTCAGCTTGTACCGCACCCTTATCTATCACTAACTCTTCCTCGTCCAGGACTTCCACAATCACCTTGTTCCTAATCGAACACAGCGCTTGGTTACTCTGATTTAATTTCTGACACGAGGCTGTCTGAGCTAAGCCGTTGTTTTTCAGAGGGAAAATTGTTTTTCCGTGACATTTTGCTTGAACACATCCTCATAAAATAGGTCCTGTTAAATAGCTGCTATGTTCTAGATGGGAATGGATTTCAGCAGGGGATACAACGGCTTCTGAATGTGTGTATACAAAAGTCTAGTTCTCAAAAAATGTGAGAAATTGATGTCTGGTGAGACTTCAAAAAGTATGTATCTAGTTCACAATATCCATCTGTTCTCTCTCCCTAAAACTACATTCTACCTTCACGGAAAACATTATGGAAGTTGTTTTTTGGATCCTTTGCTTTGTGAAATGTATCCAAAACACTGGAAAATTCTAAGACTGGAAAGATGAGCTGGACACTCATCATTTTCTATATGGGATATTGTAGCTCTTAGCACTTATAATGCGTAGAGGCACATCAGAAGAGCAGAATGGACAAAATGGAGAGCAGCAGCATCACCGCTATTTGGAAAGACTTTGTGAAGTCTTTAGGGGGAACCGGGTGTACAGAGGTAAATCACCAGAGTGAAGTCACATTGCACTGAACTCCAGATATAAATTTGGAGCCGCTTCATGCGACTTCAGTGGGATTAGAATTTTATTTTCTTTATTTACTGTGGCAACAACTCAGAGCTTTAGTCAAGGACCAGACCCTATTGTGCTGAGAGCTGGATGAAACAAAGTACAAAAAGGAGAATTCAAAGAGAATATCAAAACCTGTGGTTTACAGTGGAACGGCTCCAGCTTTAAAAGTCATCCCTAAGAGCAGCATTTAGCTTACCCACATTCAGAAAGTTGCACAGTTTTCAAATATTTACCTGATAATCTTGCTATGTCATACGTTTAGCCATTCTGCTGACAGCTGTACTCATTTTATTGGCTAATGGCTAAAAGAAATCAGGTTTTCTTTCTAATAGCACAGCAGTCCTTCTCCGCTTAATCTCCTTCTTCAGCTCCAAACTGAAAGCTAATCAGATCGCGGATCCCACTGGGCACACCCTGTGTTTTTTTAATATATTAGGAAACCTCTATCACTATCACTGGGAAACTTAAAAAAACATTTTTAAAAAAGGAATAAATTAAAATGTTACAAACCTGGAAGTGTTAATGAAGCCATTTTCAAAGAAAAGGCTTTTTGATCCAAAATAAAATGCGATGTCACTTATTGAGAGATAATACTTTTTCCCTCTAAAAAAGGCTCAACAAAGAATTCAGAATCATTACAAAATTTAAGCAAAATAAATGGATGCTGTGAAGCTCTGCTGCAAGCTGTTACAGGGAAGTTAAGTATCGAAAAAAGACTAGTATGATATTTTTATTAATTTCTCTGTCTCAGGATATCACCCTTGATCTTTTATAGGCCTCCTTCACCCTCATGGACAACACAACGGAGAATAATTCAACCTCCTTCTCATCACCATTATTTTATCCCTCTTGGACAAGCACTTGAACCAAAAATCCAGACCAAGTCCTGAAATGTTGACTTTTTCAAAGTTCAAAGCTTGATTTGGATCTAAATGTTACCACTAGCGTGAGTTACATGTAATGATCCCCAGCAGTCCTGTGGTTCTGAGCCTTGATGAAGGACAGACTTAGAATCCTGATTTTACTGATTGGTCAATGCCTAATATTTAGTAAAAAAATAATCAGGTGTTGAAGGTTGATAAACCTTACGAAACATAAGAAAACCATGACAGGACTTTGCCACCCACCAGTAAACTCCAGTTCCTATAGAGCAATGGTTCCCAGCAGCAAATGACAAAAGAAACCTCCAGAGGTCCTAGGCTGTCCCGTGCCATCGTGTCCTCCCCCATGGACCGAGGGTTGTGACAGCGGTTCCTGCTTGTGACATCCTCAGACAGGTCTAGGAAATGCTTTGAAAAACGAGCCCCTCGTCCAAATAAAATAAAATAAAAGGCCAGGGACACAATCACATCAGAATCACTGAACGAAACGGCAGCATCAGAATAATTTACTCTCAACCAGAGTATTTTCCTCTTCTGGTGCCCTGCCCTGCTGTGATCAGGATGCTGGTACAACCTACGGAAACAGGAGCTGCCCTCTGTGGTATTTCATCTCTTTTTTTGTTAGCTTGGGGTAGCAATGAACAAGTCACAGCAAAGTGAATTAATCTCTCTGGCTCTCCAGAAATGAAACTTCGTGTACAGCAATTCGGTCTTCATTGCTTTTTCACAGTGTCCTTTCTATAAGATTCTTCATTAAAAAAGTAAAATTAAATTAAAACCAATGGCAAGTGTGTTTTAACCACTCCAAAAATGCTCGTAGGTTTTCCATTAGGCACACACACATTCCAGCAGCATGTAAAATCAGGTGTCTGTGGTAAGCATATTGCACATCATTTAGACTTATCAAAACAGATACTCCATGTTAAATTAACCTCACCAGCTGGCTATTCCATAACGTACCTGGGGTCTGAGCACGGCCATAGCAAACTTGCATTTATTGCAATGTGATCAGGAGCAGTGTGAATTAATCTCAGCATGAAGACAAGCCCAGTCAGTATAACTAGAACAACAGTAACTCTCCATTAGCTGACCAGGTTTGAGATGGCACCAAAAGGCAGCGAGGAAACCTGAACGCCTGCTGGATGGCACAAGCCCTTTGGACTTTTGCTTCTTACACCCTACCTATTGCGTGATTTTTCTATGTTTTTTTTTTCTATTTCTTTTATCATTCTGGTATTTCCTGGAAAATCCAATTGCTCTCCACTCAGCAGACCATTTAAGCCCCAACTCACCTCTAAGCACGTGAATTATCCCATGCCTGTTAAGCACATACTGAATTTCAGTTGCTTGAATGTTACGTTGATTTAAGCCCCGATAACCACAGAATAGGAAATGTATATTTTAATAGTTAGTTAGATCAATTAACCCTCATTAAACCAGTTGGTGTTTCATCAACATAAGCCAAATATAATAAATATCTCCAGAGCCCTACTGTATATTGAGTACATGCCAATTAATTAAAAATGTAGTATTAGCGGTTTACCAATGACGGAATAAATATGTATCTATTACATCATTGTTAATCTCTGTAAATATGTTTTTAATAACCTCGTGGTATTTAGTCAGCATACAATAACTGTCTCATTAAGCTTAAATTAAATGCATGGTTAAGCATATTAAAAACACTTAATTTAAAACGTTGCCAACGTTCTCCATAGTAGGTTTCAATGTGGCTACAGCTTTTCAGGACTGTTGGTAACTGCTCAAGTTCAGTGAAATCGCTGGCCCTGTGACTTTCTCCTCATGTCCATTAAGAGTCTGAGTCATTTAATGCCATCATTTTATAAATCCAGAGCCACTCAGTCCATGAAAAACAGGCTAGGTTTTATTTATGGGAAAGAATGCTCATGTGCCAAAGCAGACAGAAAGCTTCTAGCAGATAAAATGTTTTTCAAAAAATAAAAGAGGCTCAAATACATTTAAAAAAAAAAAAAAAGCCCTCTGTTGTAATAACAATAAAGGGAATGTTGCCGTACACGAGTTTTTCATTTATGGATAGTTGGAGACATTAATACACTTGCCTATGGCTTGTGCATTCCTATTCCCAGCTATGCAGCAGGAGCCGGTGATTTACAGCCCCGGTTCACCGCTGTCTGCCTGCCCCGGTTCACCGCGGTCTCCGCCGGCCGTGGGTTGGTTCGGTGGCTCCGGCGGGACGGCGCCGGCCGTGCCACAGCCGCACGGGCAGCAACACGGGCGGCGGGTACGTGCGACCTGGGATTTGGGGGTTTGTGTACCCAGCAAACCAGTCGCCGGGCAGAGAGAGCAATAGCAGAAGCTTTTACTGCTCTACGTCTCCTCATCGATTCCCTCGGTAACTGATTATATCACAGAAGTTATATAAAAAATACATTAAACGCCAACTAAATCAAGACTTTTCATGACTTTTTTCGAAAGCAATGAAATTCAGGACAAACACTATACTATGCACGGAGATCACCACCTGGAGAACAGAACTCTTCATTTCACACCCTGTCTTTCCAAATGGAACTAGAATGAAGTCGTGTGTTTTATTCATTTTATTATTTCCTGCGCTATTTATATTGGCATTTAGAAAACACACGGCAGAAAATTCAAATTTACAACAATACTCTGCACTTCTGTGTCACCATCCATGTAATGATCTCCAAAGGCTTTATGAATGTGGCTGCACTTAAGCCTTATATTCTGCACTGGACGGTTCATAGTAATGTATGTAAGAATAAACAGCACCAGGAATTATGATTGGGGTGACTCTAAGAGGTGGGGAAACTGAGGGAGAGGAGCGTTCAAAGACCTCGTGTTAGAAGAGCTCTGATGTTCTGCTGCTGTTTCCAACCAGCTCCAAGAGCAGCATTTCTCACCTCTGAGGATCAGGCCCTCTAAAAGATTTCCACATCGTTTTGCACGATGTCAAGGAAAATCTGAGTCTAGAGATTGGGTATTTCTGTATCTGTGCTTCTTTACTGATACGGCATAAAAATTCAAAATCTGATTCCTTGAAATGTGCTTCTTGTTCTCAGCTGAGGCGGTGCTGACGTGGTCTGTGAAGTTCATGAACATCACAGACTTTGAACAGACTTGGGCTGATTCAAGTTTTATAACAGAAGTCTAAATAAGATGAGTTTTCTGTGAGTTTAAGTTTCATTATAAATTTCCTGTATACCTCAGTCCAACTTAATCCAGCTTGATACTTTAGTTCTTCTGAGTCTGTTGATTCATTACTCTTTAAAACAGCAAATACAAAGTATTTTTGAGCAGGATGACCTAAGTCAACGAAATGACAGTTGGACAGGCAGACAGGTTGATAAGAACCACTTGAGATATGGGGCTTCTACTGAAATTCTTATTAGGAAGAGTTAATTCTGACAATTTTGAAGTCATTCCTGTAGCACAGATAAAGGTTTAAGTTCAGTATAGTAAAGTTCACTTTCTGCTATTTGTGAAAAAATATCAGAGGAGAAAGAAGGAAAAAAAATCAAGGAAATACGTCACAACGTGTCTTCCAGTACCTGAGGGGGACACACTTGTTTGCACAAACAGGATCAGCTCAACAGTTTGGTGGGGAAGGAAATGTCAGCAGCGTTCACACCTCCATATATATTATTTTTGTAAATCTGAGGTGCAAATTGTTTGTAGAATCTCAATTACACCCCTTATAATATTGTCATTTGCAATCAGCTCACTATGAAAACAGGGCTTTCAAAGGGTAAGAAAATCATTTGAACTTGTGATCTACAATAGATTTGAATATTCAGATAAGGTCAGTGGTCAGAGCAGAGGTGACAGCTGCGGTCAATAAATAGGTTCAGCGAGACAAAATCTTTTTGTCTATGTGGGAATTGCCTGAAGAAGAGGGGTTCTCAAGAGGGATCAGAGAGATTAAATTTAGCTGCGTCACCATTTTATTTCCAGGACACTTAAGACATGATGGAAGCCTTTGGTGTGGCCACCACGCCAGCGTGCTGATCCTGCTGACGGTGTCACTCCGGTGCCACCAGGTCAGATGTTCTGCTTCGCTGTGAGTATGAATCTGATGGAAAGCGATGTCTTGGTTTGGCTTCCTGCTGATTGACTTTTGACAGGCTACAAGAAGACTTGAGCAAAGCCAACTATAACAAAAATGACGAGCGGTTTTAATGTCCTTGATGCCTGGGTTCTCGGTGTGACATCTCTTTAAAGAGCCCAATAATCAGAAAATGCTGAGACCTTGGCTTCTGACAGCCAGGGTCCTACGTGTCACGGCTGAGCACCCAAAAATAGGGCACCCAGCACTACTAATAATATTTTAACATCACGACTTCCAACATCAGTGAGGAATCTGTCTCTCAATTAACTACAACCCACAGCACTGCTTGAAATTGGCTGGTGAGCATGAGCAGTACTGTTAAGATCACACTTAAGAAGCTAAGGATGATTAACCTTTGCCTAGGTTATAAAATGGCCCATTTAAGAAGTGTTGCTACTGAATATATCACCTTGATATCAATTGGATTATTGAGTGAGAAGTTATAGGTGATGTTTGGTAGGATGATATATGTACGGTTACAAACTGTTTATGACAAGTGGAAAAGCCAATAAAAAATTAATGCAGATTTAAATAGATCTTTCCTCTTTACCTTCTTCTGGGTTAATTTATGCATGTGTAAGCCAGTTTTCATAGACTTTAGAAAGGTGCCACCTTTCTAGTTGTACTAGAGACGCATCCTGCTGATGTTATCAATCAAATTACACGGGGGCCTGAGTGGTGACATTTAGCTTCTATCTGCATTTCCGCAATGACTTCGTTTTACGGTTTCAGGATAAACTTTCCCAAAAGCTACTGAGACCAGGTTTCCAGCCCAAACTCAACTTCCTCCACAGACATTTATTAAAGACACAATACTTCATTTTCCGAATCGCAGCTATGCTTTCAGCCTTTGAACACCCCCGTTTCAGTGCAATTCGTACAGATGAACGTTTACCTGCCACAGGCATTAGACTTCAGGTAACAGCATAATTGTAATTTCTGGACTAGAAGAGCCATTTCAATGGATTGGGGGCCTAATCCTGACCCTGCTGCTCACCTGGGTGAACTGCACTTCTGTTTCTCCTCACAATCTTTTTCTATCCAGCTTATTTCTCGGGAGGGGAACAGCCTCCTCCTTTGTGGATTTCATAACAGAACTAATTCCTCCCGGTAAAAACAAAATGGGATAGCGACGGTGCTGTGATGCTCGGATGAGGTTTCCCGTCCTCTCAAAGTTCAGGAAGGCATCTCAAAGGCTGGATTTTGGTTCAGACCCATCTCTGCTAATATGTACAGTCTTAAAGCTTTAACAAGACAGTCTTCTTTCAAATTTACAACAGCCTGTGTTTAAAAACCTGACAAAACCAAAATGTGCTCTCCATAAACTATACTGGCACAATTCGTGCAGCTGTAATGTAGGTTGTGTCAGCATTTCCATTATACTGTACACCGCTATTTTTCAGGGGTTTAGATCTTGGCTATAAAAATCCACCTGGGGTTGAGAGTTGGCAAGTTGGAATTTCAGCAGGGGAATGATTTTTTTTTCAACTAAATTTGAAAAATAAAATCCATTAAAACTACAGGCAGCCCAGAAGGGCAATGTTTGCGTATGCTTCTGGTTTCCACCATTTCATTAATATTTTTTAAATACCAACAGTACTTTTTAACCACCTGTTTTTCACATCCAGAGCTAGATTCTTTCTGGTTGGAATTCCATTCACTTCCGTAGTTTCACATCTAAAACTATTTTGTTCCCATTTTTCTTACATAAATAAATACATTTTTAAGACTGCCTTTTATTTGGCTTGTCCCTACTTCCATGCAGAGATGGCCAGAAGGTAAAGAGGGTGAATCCAATCATGGCACTGGAAATCCGCACCAACCCATGACCCAAATCCCGCACCATGAGGGCAGAACAATGTCAGCCGCTAACTGGCCAGGGAAAACACAAAATCCTCAATCCTCAACCTCCCTGAAGACATTTCTCCTCCTCTTGGCTCTCCTGGGCTCATTCTTTTTCTAAAGAGGTAGCAGGGACCTGCAGCATCGGCTGGAATGCAGCATCTCTGGAATGACAATATATCTCATATTTCACACTTTTGCATCATTGTTTGCAGAAAGTAAAACTGCTCCCCAAAGCCTGTGTTTGCAGGATTCGCTAAAATCTGCTTGTCCAGGCATCGGCTCTGGGTTTGCTGCCATTTGTGCAGCTTTTGGGGTCCTTGCCATTTTATTTTCCAAACCAAGAACTACATAACCATCCAAACCAAGAACCACGTAACCATCCAAACCAAGAACCACATAACCATCATGTAATATGTATCAGGTAACACCTATTTTTCTTCCACACTGCAAGGGCAACCAGAAGTCCAAAATTAGAAAAAAAAGGAACAGAAAATACAGATGAAGAAAACTCTCAAATTTACTGATACTTTCAGGCAACATAATACCCAGCTTGTGTTATATTTTTTTCCACTGTTGATCCTTAGAGATTGTGAAACTGTCATAACTACAAGTAAGGGGCAGTAGCTCCTGCTTTCAGTTCCAGGGGACTGGTTAAGATGAAAGGGATTAGAAACACTAAAATCAAGGTTCACAAACAATGAGCTATTAGCTTTCACTATTAGTCTTTTCTATGTTAACGATACCCCTCCTCCTCAGTGCTTGATCAGAGATGTATGAAGGCAAACGCAATGTAAATACACAGAATAAAGTTGTCCCTTTTGATAAAAAACCCCACATGTTTCACATCCAATTGCACCTAGTGACTATTCATAAATTAGTAATTTTGAAAATATTCTTTTGTTCATAGTGTAATATCCAAACAGCCTCTTGGCAGAGCCACAATCTTGATGACTTACCTACCACATTTCCAATTTCCATTCTTCAATTTTAGAACAACTCACATTCTACAGTTTCTGCCTTCCGTTAGATTAATATTTGTGCTTGATTTTGGAACTACCAGCATTAGGATACTTCATTTAGATAACGGATCTAAATCTATTTTTCCCTTCAGCAGACTTCAATAACTCCTACCAGTGCTGCAGGTGTGGAAGTGAAGGATGACTCCGTGGAACTCCTGCCGCCGAGGTCTCCGCTGGGCCCCAGCACAATTAAACACGCTCTGCAAGGTCAGGATTTTGTCTTAAAGGCTGGAAGAGACGAGTCAGCAGAAACTCTTCCAGGCCGTGGAGAACAGCAAGTGAAGTGCTCAGAATAATGAGCTCCTCAAGCCCCGTGATGGTTTCTGTCTGATTCATTGGATAGATAGTCAAAATGCAGATCCACAGCCAAGGAACACGTTTTTTTTGGAAGGGATCTGCTCATAACCAGAGAAAGGATTAGTCTCCCGTGTGGCCACAGACCTTGGCGAGCATCCTCGGGCTCCCCTCAGAACATTGCAACCAGTTCGGGCTTGAGTTTATTTAATTTCTTCCCAAATCACAGGCTTAGGTTTGCTCGTACTTGCTGTTCACTAGGCCCCTTTGTCATTCTGGATTTACACAAAAAAAGTGTATCAAAGCTGGCCTAAGTAGGAATTAGCCCCGTTCTTAGCCTGCTCTCCTAGCAACACCATTTACTCCCACCTGGCCTTCTAAGAACGCACACCACTTGTAATCAAATGACATCTACTCCTGCGGCGCCTTAAGATGAGCCCATCTTTTACCTTGAATTTCTAAATAAGACCACAAACTATGTAAATGAACAATCTTCCTTTCTCTTCAGGCTGCTGTCTATATAGATTTTCGAGCGCCATAGCTATATTCCATATAGCTGCATCTCCGTTCACTTGGAACGGATGGAAAAACCTTTTCCATTAATGGATTTTGCTGTGTTGGAGACTTACAGTGTATTAAACATGCATTTCTCTTACTATAACAAAGTGTAAGCCAGAATTTACATAGAAGGGTGGTGGAAAAGCGTTTAGATGATGGGAGAGGAGAATGTTGGGCTAGACAGAATGGCAGTGGGGTATGAAAGCAATAAATAGAGAGTAGGGAAAGGACAGGTAACATGGGCAGCTTATTACTGATAGCAGACGGACGCAGCAGAGAATAAATGAACTGGAGTTTTTACTGGATCCCAACTTTCCTAAAGTATCTTTCTATTCAGGGCAGGACTCTGGGTTTTTCCTGTTATTTCAGAAGGGAGAGCTAAGAAGATACTGCAGGAAATAAATCCAGGCAAGAAATGGGTAGAAAAGGGCTGCAGGTCACCTGGCTGGAATGAGAAAATAAGGAGGTAAATGAGGCAGGAGCACAAAGGCAGAGCTCAATGGGACTGGTGTCACCTGAAGCTGCTCCCGTAACCTTGTGTTCCTAACCAGGACAACAGCAGGAATCCTCTGCTATTTGTAACGCTCAGGATAATTCAGTGCCATGCTGAAGAGCTTCTCACTGTCCTGTTCCCCTGAGACCGACGCATTGATGGGGTCACAACGGTAACGTGTCCCTTTGCCACAACAACCCGTTTTACACAGAAGGACTCTTGCCTGCAGGCATGTCATTGCCATGAGTAAAGCTTTGTAGAAAAGGAAAACAGCAACCGCTGATGCCGTAGCAACCCTTGCAAGGTGGGCTACACCAGTTGAAAGGTGCCAGAGAACTATTAGGAAAGTCACAGCCTTGCAAACAGCCCCGTTTTCTCATAACAGCAGGTGGCAAGAGGTCATGGTAAAATGTTCCCCTTGCCCTCAGAGTAGCTACAATGAGGAGAAGCAAAGATCTGAGAGCTGATCTCATAGACAATAACAGTTCCAGCAACGGTTTGGTTCCTGGAGCTCGCTCCCCAGACAGGAGATGAAAAGCAGCAGCACCAGACAGTGACGGAACCAACCCTGTGAGTGAAAGTGCAAACTGCTCAGCACCACATCTCTGTGTGATGCTTCACGTCTTTATCGGTCCTTACCTGAAAAAAAAAAACCCAAACTAAAAAATTCCAAGAGACCAAATCAACTTCAGTAAGTTTTAGAGGTTCTCCTTCAGGCTAACATGTGACTGAAGGGAAGCAATACCAACAGCCAGGCACTTCTACAAAGGATGTCTTTTCTTAAGCAAAAAAACAATTATCACAGTCAACTGAATATTTCAAAAGAAGTAACTTACTCATCATCTTGCACCATATTTCTGTTCTTACGCTGCTCATCAGTGTAACAAGTGTCTGCACAGAAATGTAATCATTACTCCTGATCTCCGTCACCCATCATCAAATAATCACTCCTGTCCAGCAGATCTCTTCTGTACAGTTGTGCTGGTTCGCTCAGTGTGTGGTGGCGTTTCTGCTCATCCGATGGCTCATCCGACTGACCAACACGATGGCACTACTTACAAATTTAACAGGACGGAGTTCTGAGCAGTGTGCTAGGTGAATTTTCAAGCTAAAAGTTTAGGCTGGGGTAGCTGATAAACTGGGGATGGGGGGCAAAAGATCATCAGTGTTTGCAAAATGCCTGAGGAACATGTCTGAACCAAAATTCCGAGTTTGGCGTGAACTGGGAAAGCAAGCACAGGGCATAAAGCTGCACCCTGGCTATCGCAAAGGAGTTTCATTTGGAAAGAAAACACAGAAAGTCTGAACACTGCCTGGCAGTGGGTTTCATTCTGCGGCCGTGTGTCAACTAGTGGCTATCAGAATGTAAAATGCACCTCCAAATGGCATGGCTGGCACTTCAGGGATGTTCAAAATGTCCATGAAGTGGCTTCGAACCTCTCGCATCCCTGGTGTCGGTCGGTCGTTGTTCCACTGCATTCACGGCACTCACACCACCCTGCGGCCGCTGCGAGACCAAGACCTGTGGGCAGCACACCTCCCATCACTTCCACCGCTGCCAGCAGAGCTTCCACAGGTCACCTGCCTTTTTTTCCCTTTTTTAAGGTATTTGACATAAAGTATAAAAAACGCTAGCCAACAATATGTGGAAAAGCCCCAGTGCTTCTTCCATCCTCCGCTGAGACGGGTTCAAAATGCAGATTACAGGCCCAGATTAGAGGCAGAATTTCCCTGAGGACGGTCGGTGCTCCTGCGCTGGGTCGCAGCCCCTCCGATTTCCAAGAGCTGTTAATATTTCCTACCACCTCTGGCTCTTTCCTCTCCACGTGGGAATACAGCCTGGTTTCCAGGTTTCTCTCCTAAGAAGTATTCGTTTTAAAGAAGACTTGCGCAGCTTGATGTTAGGCTGGGAACACTGGTCAGAAATTGCCGCTCAAGGATGCCTGTTATTTTATAGCATTTTCTTTCCCCCTGTAACACAACTGGATGTTTGAGCCAGCGGCGGGAAAGACCATCATCTACCACATTTGTCACCAAGCTTGATAGATAGTATTCCCAAGCCAACGCCATAAATGCTGTTTGAAAATTGCAAAGCCAGGCTGCTGCCGCTGCTGGTCTGGCCAAAAAGAATTAATTTATAATCATGAATATAAATTTCATAGATAGTATTATTGTCATTCTGCTTGTGAGTTATAGGACATATGGGGAGTGGCTTGTGGAGCAGAAGCAGTGTCACCATAATTCAGTGCAATTCCGATGACAATCGTTCTATCTATCACGCAGATATAAATCAATCAATTTCCTCCATTAAAGGGACAGGCCTCACCTCTCAGAAGTTCGGGGAGAAGAAGTGGGGTCCAGGTGTTATTGGTTATGCTGACTAAGGCTGGTTTTATTGCAGATATCAGCCCTGCTTCATGAATGTATTTCCACTGGACTCTGAGCAACTGAATGCTGCTTTACCATGTGGCTCCACGCATGTTTGGGAAAAAAAAGTCACACATCATTCATTCAGGTCTGTCTTCCATCTCTGCTGCCCTCTGCTACGCGCTAAATTACCGGACTTCCTAAATGAATGATAGTTGACGAACTACAGTAAACTCACTGTCCTGACTGAAATGACATTAATTCAACTGGAGCCCGATATATTCAAAGGTCTCTCTGAAATGCCATGAATTAGGGAGCAGATCTTTTCTATTAATGCGTCGTAGTCCCTCCCAAAGGCTCCCGGCCTCAGGGAAAAATAAAAGCCAGTAGAGCCTCAGTGCCAGCGAGCAAGCAGGTAATGGCTTTGTGAGCAAACTGCTGGGCAGGAGAAAGCAGGACCCTGAGGAAGCAAAAGCTCGTGTGGGGAGGAAGAGCCTCCGCCACCGATGCAGAAGCATTTTGGAAAGCTGAGAGTTAGATAGTTAAGCAACCTATTGTTCCCCGTAATGAAAAAGCATGACTATTCATGAGTGTGTTACAGTGTGGAGTCTGCCAAGTACCCAATCAAGGGACATGCTCATTCAGCCATGAGTGAGGGCAGTACCCATAATATTTTATTGCTATTAAGCCTCAACTTTGCATGTTTTTATATAGACTATAGGGTGTTTAATAGCCATGCAAAGCTATGACTTTCTTGCATACATTACAGATGGACATAAGAGGATAAATCCTACTGCAAGCTGCCCATGCTACCCTTCCTTTATAATTGAAAATATGTAGCTGTGCAATATTATGTCACTTGGAGTTGTTTGAATGGGTCGTGTATGCAAGATCTCATCCGTTTTGGGAAAATGTTAAAAAGCTCTGCAGGAGGTGGTGTCACAGAGTCGACCGCAGGAATGGAACATTTGGGTTGAAATAAAGATGTCATTTTTTAAAAGTCAGGAAGGAAAATTATGTTTTTAAATGTCCAGAAAAATAAACAGTAATCTAAAATGGTAAAAGAGAACGAGATGCTTTTGGCAGAAGGAGATTTAAATACACTCCCATAGTTTCGTGCCATCCATTTGGTTTTATAATTGCAGGGAAAAATATTTCAGATACTAATATCCTCAGAGAGAGGGTCAAGCTATGAAAGCTGCTTTCCCTCTGAACAAGAACCATAAAGATGTGTGTGTGTGTGTGTGTGTGTTCTGAGCTGCCCTCCTGGACCAGCTGCCTCTGAGAAGAGGAAAATTCCCAGTCTGAACGGGGATCAGGCAACTTTGAAGCCTGGGGCTGTTACAGTGGGAGGTTCTGCTTCGCGTCCCCTACAGTTCATACGTTAATTCACCAGTAGCCTTACACACAAAACTGAAATGCTGTTTTTACTCTCTGGTATTTATACTCTGGTATAAACACGCACGTTTACACTTGTTGATCACTTCTGGGAAACGTGTGGTTTGAGGTCTGCCTTCCTCTTTAAGAACGGGGCAATTCCGATACTTGACTTCCCTGCAGTGCCAGGTTTTTCCTGCTCCTTCACGGAGTGCAACCGCTCAATGGTGTCAACTATTTTGTGACTTTGATAAAAATGTATTGAGAGTCAAGATCATCTCTTAATAGTTCACATTTCTATTTAATAACCTGCTGCGATGTCAAAAGATCCAACCATCATATTGCAGTTCCAAGAAGTATTATGCACTGCCACCCTATCTATTGATGCACATCAGACATGTCCATGTTATTCCATATTCTGTCCATTCCAAAGAAAGGCTAAAGGAGACAGAGGGTGCAGATCTTGTTAGGTGCAGCCTCTGACACTATCACTATCAATTGTCTTTTGCCAGCACTGATCATCACCTCAATTATCTGGTGTCCAGCCTACCTGATAGGTTTTTGCAAACTATAACTCTTCTGCCGATGAACATGGAATAATGACAGCTCGGGGCAGACGGACAGAATACAAAAGAGAGAAACCCCGAAGTATCATACGCAGATACACACGCAAACATCCGCCTGCGTCTCTGAATTCATCAAAAGCTGCAACAATTCAGCACAGCCTATCATTCTCTTAAGATGTAACATTAGAGTATGCAAACCAGAAAGAGCTGAGTTTAAAACGCCCGGAAAGGTTCTTTTTCTTTTCCTCTTAGTTCATTCTCATGTACGAAAGGTCTTGGAATACAGTAGAATACAGTACCTAAAACCACACCTGGTAAGTGTTTGGCACATCGTGCAGAAACCATTCTTGTATTTTAAACAACAGGAAAAGAAAACTGGTTCTGTAAAAGTAAGCTTGACGTGACTTTAATTGAAAGGATTTTTTTTTAACAATCCCAATACCACAAGCTTGAACCAAGGACTGAAAAAATCAAATGCAAACTAGTAGATAGCACGCTGCCATTGTAGCTGTAAATTTGTACCCAAGCAACACTCCCCACAACACGGGAAAATGGATTTTAGTGCAATATTAATTGAAGTTTTGCCACTATAAGGTTCATGAGGTTAATTTGAAGAGAATACATTACCAATATATTTCTAGCATTTAAATAAATTAGGATTACACTTCACACATCAATAACAGCTGTTAAATAATATTTTTATTCTATGTAAATTCTATCCATTCATCTCTGTTGTATAACAAATGACCATAATTATGGGGCTTCATTGGTAGGAAGGTCATTGGTAATCTTGTAATTTCTCATTGGTGTAAAAAGAGAAAACAGAACTGTTTGTGATGAATGTATTCAACCTTTTGCATACTTTGGAGCTTGGGACTATGCATTAAAATGCAGCAAGAAATTAAGTTCTTCACTTACACAGCATTTTTAATCTAGTGCTGTTGATTTGTTATAACTAAGGCATTCACAATGCTTTCTCAGGGGACTTTTTCCTGTATATTTCGTACTTTCCTCCTTAGAAACTAATACGGTCCAAACATTCGCAACGTTCCCTCCTCCCAAAAAGCCCCACCAGAGCCAGGAGTCACAAACTCAGAACAAGGAGAAGTCTTTTGTTTGTAACTTGCAGCCCATTTATTTTGCACTACTGAAAAATAATCAAGATCTCAAAATCAAGTTGTAAAGAATGCATGGACAAGAGTGAGAAAACAAACTACTTTCTAGTAGTCTCTGAATTGAGATTACTGACACAGACTTGGAGACTGAGATTTTTTTTTTTCCTAGTTCTGTCTTAGTTTTATACAGAAACCGGCTTCTTACTTCCAAAAAGGGAGGAATCCCAGTGTTTCTTAAAGGACTCAGAATGTATTTAGGAAGATGCATTTCCCTGCTCTAAAGTAGCGAAACAAGATTCTAAAAATCATGTTTCTAAAATCTGAAATATGATTCCTGTAAGAAAATCTTCTGTATAACTTCTTAAAATATACAATATATTGTCTAACTGAAATTCAGACTTTTCTAATTCTCATTGTATAAAGAAATTCTGTTTTCTAGTGGAATATACAGTGATCCTATGGCCTTACATATGGGAAACGAAGATGGTATACTGATTGCTAATTCATAGAGAGAAAAACGGTAGAAGGAGCGGTGTGCTATACCTGGAGTGTCACTGCAAGCACTGATGCTGGAAAGGTCCTCAGAAGCAGGGATTCATGCAAAGGGAATTCTTTTTAATGAAGCCTGATTTAATCCCATTATTCTAATAAAGTGTAATCAATCGAGGCAGAAAATCTGAAGGTCTAGTTCAGCTGCTGCTTAGAGTTTGGTTGTTTTTAAGACAGCGGATACAATGAAAGAGAAGTCAGTTAATAAGCTTTTGGTCTGCTAATCCACACTTCCCGGAGCGAGTTTGAGTTTTGAAGGAGAGCAATTTGGAAGCTGTCTTAGCATAAATCTAAAGCAAGGCTGTGGCTGTCTAGGGGGAACAAGCCCCTCAGCATTCACCAAGACACGCTTCAAGGAGATTCTACTCTTAATCCAATTTACTCAGCCGAATAAGTCCCACTGCTTCGGCTTGCCAACAAATTAAAATCCAGCTTCATAAAAACACCTTGAATTTGGAAGGTATTGGCTGGGCTGCTAGACTTGAAACTTCATTTATTCTGGCTAACTTCTCAATTATCTTCCCAGCAGTGGAGATGTGTAAAAGTACAAAAATCAATAGGATTCTATTCCCTTTCTATTGGAAAGGGAAAAATTAATGAGATAGGACACTCTCTTAATCAGAAATAAATGTTTTAATTCAGATAATGACATAGTTTTCCCTCGCTGAAGGATGACAAATGCTGGGCTGCACCCCCAGCAGAAGCAGTTTCAATTTTATTGTAAATATAAAAGGTATTGATCGGTGAGATGCACAAACCCTATTGCTTACAAAAGCCATTCAGGGGGACTGGGAAAACTATTAAGCACTGGGTCAGAAATCAATAAACAACACTGAAATGTAGCAGAGGTCGCCCTAAGGCTTCGTGGCATCTTAGAAAGCCAAGTGGCAGAAATAGTGACAGAAATGTCTCTTGTGGAGCAATGTTAGGGATGAAGGGGTCATGCGTTTAATCTCTTCGGAGCTTTGACAGGTCTGCGGAACAGAACTAATGTAGTCTTGCCTCGCTCCCTTTGATTTAAATACATGCTGATTCATCCGACAGCTGAGTGCAAGGATTGTTTGGAGTCCTGCAAATATATTGGCTCGGAAAATATTGTAGGAGTATTTGGGTCCTGCTCTGCTTATGTAAACGGGATTTTAATTTGAGCCTTGTTTGTCCTCTTTAGAAAAATGCGCATACAAAAGCCTGAACAAAGAAGTCTCTGAAATCAGGATATTTCAGCATGCAATTTTAAAGACAAAATTAAGGGTAACATTTAAAGAGGTAAGATTTAGAGAGAAAAATAACAATTAAAAACCAGAAAGTATTTTTGCACCGTATAAGTTATCCAATCTGCCATTATTCGGAACAGTATAGTGAACAGTTTATTTTTTCCTTTCTGCTTAAAAGACGCTTTCACTAAAAAGGTGACTTCCTGTGCCAAAAATCACTTACCATCACTGAACAAACCAGTCACCCCAGTACTTGCTCTCTGCTGGTCTTTAGTTTGAAAATGCCACGTCTGATCCCACCCTCAATCTCCTAAAATCCACAGAGGACCACATTTCACATGCACGGCTACTGCTCCGAAAATACCCAGCGGAACCCACCCAGAATGAAGAGGAAGCCCGGCAAAAGCAGTGTCTCTTCACCCAGGTGGGAGCTGATTTTTCGCGGAAGACATTGATTTGAAAGGCTTAAAGCAGAGTATTGAAACTTTTAACAACATCATTCCAGAAGCAGAGTCGGAGCCAAAAAAAAATAAAATAAAAACAAGTGACTGTACCTTCTGCTCCGGGAAATGCAGCTTCCCCCTTGACATGGGTATGATTACAAGATTGGTTAGGGTCAGGTTACCCATCAGTAGGTGAAGTGTTCAGGTGCTGAGGATTTCAGTTTCATCTCACCTCAGATATTATGTCAGCTCCATGTCATTTCCATCACGGGGAATGATTTGAGGGCTTGCTGTGTCCCCTGTTATTGCGGTCACTTGACCTCAGATGTAACTTCTGTTTAATACCGGCATTTTAACAAAGCCGAGGAGCAGCACACACGACGAGCCACCACTTGACCTTTCCCTGTCGGGAAGACGCCAATTGGCTCCGGCCTTGGGTTCCGCTGCCCCCTCCATTTGCAACAAATGAATGTTAAGGCCTCAATGAATTGACTCACATTTGAAGTTACATTTTTTCATTGCCACAAGCATTTTAAAATTGAATCCCCTTTTTATATTTTGTCCTGAAGTAATGGTATTTTTCCTGTTGCATTTGGTTTGGAAGCATAGAAATGGGTTTGTTCTTAAAGACAATATTCAGCTCCACCATGTGCTAATTTTAAGCACATGGTATTAAGGGAGGACATGTAAAGAGCAAAGAGCCTTTGCTTGATAATAAGGATCATTTTATGTTTCTTAATGAAACTGTTTCCTCTTCTTTATTAAGCACACCTGACTAAATCTGGAAAGTAAATAGAAAAAACTTTTTAACACCACGAAAAAGTATATGTTACTTTAGTCACAGCAGAGAAGTTAGTAATACAGTTCCCTCACTTACACAAATATGTTGTTATCACCCAGGAATTCATTAATCACAGCCTGTGTCATATAAATATGTTGCTAGAGTGGCTTCCCGAGACGTGGCCAGTTTAAGTGAGCACCACAGGCTTTTTACTTTCATCGTTATCCCGACTGCCATCGCTGCTCGCGCCAACAGCCGCTGTGGGATGTCCCTCAGAGCTCCTTCTTTAAGTGCACCTTCCCATGCTGGACAAGGCGCTGTGGTTCACATCTAGGTGCTGTGAAAAGGCTGACCTGCTTTATCACAATTTTTCCACGCCTCCTTGCTTAGAAGAGTGAAGTAAATGTTTATGAACATGGAGACACAGGAAGAGTGGAAGCGGTTTTGTTAATATGATGCCAATTAGTAAGATTTGGCTGAGATTAGTAGCCTGATTTTCAAAGGTACGATAGTCGGGATTCTTTGAAAATGAGGTGTGTGGCCATGGCTTTAGGAGCAGCAACAAAAACCAAGGTGCAGTAGGTGAAGGAAGCTTCAAAAGTGCATTCCCGATCCAAACAAATGCTAATACGGGTGCAGCCTCATGCTACTTCGCCAACAAACCAACACGTAGGGACCAAGGACTCCACGGACGTTCAGCTTTAAACCTCTCTACTCATATTACCATGAAGAAGTCCCTAAACCAGTATATGCTGAGGGTCTTTTTGTTGATGCAAACACCATCGCACAGGGAAGATCACAAGGCCTGTAAATGGCTTTTCCAGCACTCCTCACTAACCAGGAACAAATTCAAACATGTGAGATGATGGGTCCATAACAAATGTTCTCATCTCTGTTACTTTCCTACAAAGTCCTGAATTAAAGTAATTATCTTTAAAATTAAAACACAAAATGCAGTCCGCTGTCTTCTGGAAGGAAAGCACAAGATAGCACCATCAGTCATTCGGCTCAGCACACGGCCTGGCCTCCCCCTCGCTACCCTAATGAGGACTCTGGGTCACTCCATAATCCATCTTCATATCCCTATTATGCCAGGCCCACCAAGCTCTCATATACGAAACTTTAAAATAATGGCTTGAAAATCTGGCAGCTCTAGCAGGACAAAAACACACTTTCCAAAAACGCAGTTTTCCAAGTATCTGCTTGATTCCAGATGCAAAGGTTTTCAAAAACACACTAAATGTTGCATGACCAAGACAAAATCGTGAAGGCTGGAAGTGCTGCAGTTGCTAATCCTGCTTGGAAGATTTCTGGGCTGGAAGCGTTTAGCGTAACACAGACCTTATTTCCTTGGGCTGACTTTTAATGAAAATTGCCGGTAATAGGGAAAGAGACTGACAATGACTCATGGCCATTACTAAGATCCTTCAACAGGCATTGGAAAATACCACATTTTCAGAAAACGTTTAGAATATTGACAGTTTTTCATTCAATGCACTGTACTGTTTGTTTTGAAGTGATCATCTTATTAAAGCAATCTTTTAGGCCAAAAAACCCCGTGACTGGGATAATTTCGTCCATTATTCATACAGTTGAGTTTACCCTGAGTCAAAAAGATAGGACAAAAGGGCCAAACACGTCCTACCTGACACCATCTAGCCGACACCATCACCTGGTCCTGAGATAAGAGGAGGCCCTGCATGGTCCCTCAGCGATATCAGCCTGGCCTCCCACCTCACCCTTTAATCTTTAATTCCAAACAGATTTCCAGTATGGTTTGTTCAGTAAACCCATTCATTAAAGATTCAATGTAAGAAACTTGAAATAAAGTACACTGGGAGCTTAATAATTCCTGCCCCATACATTTTCTTTGCTTTTTACCTTGTCCAGTATGGGAGGGAGCTCTGAAGAACTGATTTTCCTGGCATAAAGGAGCAGTTGAACATTTCCTCTTCAGGTGTGTCATGTACAACCCACCACACACTCTAAGTGCCCAGAGAGGAGCCCGGAGAAGGGCTTTGGGCAGAAAGAATGAGCAAAATTCTCTTGTTTTACCAAACTGGAAAGAAGTCAAACATGACATTATGGTTCTGATTGCTCCTCCTTTTGGGCACTTGTGTTTCAGACAGGACCCAAAGACTGGGACTTTCTCCTACTAAATAGAATCCTGATGGACGCATTTAATAGCTATCCTATGTACAAATATTTCTTCAGATTTATCTAACAGAGAAGCCAACTGGAGGTTATTATTTTGCTATCTTTATCTTTTATAGAATAGAGAACACTTAAATCAATGGTCATTAATTAGAATAACTTGGCAGGGGAAGCGTGTGTAGAACAATACAGGGCACTCAATTAGGCTCTTGCTAAACTGAAGGTCCAAACAACTATTTCCATAGAGGAGAGGAAAGCCAGGGTTGACAGAAGAAATTACACCCGATGTTTCCCTGAAAAGACCTTAAGAAAATGTGCAGCTTTGACCACAGACAGAACTTCCTTCCTGGTGGTGTTCTCCTGCTTTACCCAGCCCACATCCATCACCCTGAAGCCCAACCTTATTTACGGCACTGGCGATAAAATTTTCTTTAAATTTAATGAGATTAAATATGCCCTTCTCTCGCATTAAATGAGAAACTTTAACAGTGCATTCTAGAAGAAGGACAAATTTAAGCATGAGCTTAGACTTAAATAATTTGCTGAATTAGCACTTAAATCTTCAGTCTTCTTTTACGCTTTTAAGGGCTGTACTGTGAGTGCGCAATGGTTTCACTGAAGAAAACCCAATCATCAGCAGTTTAAGCATCAGCAGAAGCAGGACTGTGGATTAGCTACAGTTTATAGTCCCTGGTCTATTCTTCCACACTTTTTCATTTTGCTACTCTTCAAATTAAAGAATACCACTCATTCAAAGAGCCATTGGTATCTGTTATCTTCTCCATAAACACTGCCAATTATTTAACTTTGAAAAGGTAACAGTTATAAAGCACTTACTGATATCTTTCAGGTTTCAAAATGCAACTTAACTCCTGATTTTGACTCACTCTAATAAATCAGCTCTGTTCCATCCGC
>VWYH01004752.1:0-115000 GCA_013399365.1 Pampusana beccarii | reverse complement strand
TCCTGCACCTTGATCCCATAATTAGGGCCTGACTAATTATCTAATTACTAAGTAGCAGAAGGGCAGGTTGATGGCGACATTTTAGCCATCTTTCAAAGCCTCGTTATCCTTGTGAAAGTCATGGTTTCCCCTTGGCTGCAGGCAGCCGCAGCAGCCCCAAATGTCTGCTCACCTTCAACATTTGTCAACCCGTTCATTACAGTGGTGAATTTGACACATCAGAAATGTCCTTTTGACAGGGAAGTTTATACTGGAATGAAAACTGAAGCAAAAGAAAGAAAAACCAAAGAAAGATGAAAGTGTAATTTATATTCCGGGATTTGTAATAGTGGTCTTGTCTTTAAGGCAGGATATATGTCAGCTCTTTAGGACGAGGGAGACGCGGGCTTGGGTGAGCCTGGGGGCTGGAATGGGCCTGAGCAGGTGCTGGAGCCGGGCTCATTTCACAACTCAGTGGGGCCTCCAGACACTGAGTCGCTGGCGCTGCAGCCGAGCCGGGACCGCAGCCTCGGAGACACCGCAGCCTTTTTGTGTCCGCCGGCCGCAAACGCGGGGGTTGATGGATAACCCGGCGGAAGCTTTTCAAGGCGCCCTGTTTGATCCTGTTGCGTTTGGGCCGCGTTGTAAATTCAAATTTCTCACCTGATAAGAACAAGGTATCTGAATACAATGCCATGATAGAGCAACCGCATTTAATTTGCTGGTGTGCGGACTGAGGGGGGAAAGGGGATTCTCCCTATTAAACCCTTTCAAAATTAACCAAAAGAAAATGAAAAAAAATCCTAGTGTGAAAACTAAAATGCAAATGCTTCTTTGTAGAGAATTATAACCAGGGCTGAACACAAGACCAAAATAAAATGTCTTATCATAGGTAAATAAATGTCCGTTTATGCGTTAACTGTATTAACTGTATCTGTCAACATTTCTTTAGGCTGGTAGCTGGGTTTTCATTAAAGCAGGAAGTAGTAATTTAAATTAAGCAGAGTGAGATCTTTATCATCAAAGTAATCAGCTACAAATAAATTGGTTAAGTCCACTTAGATATTTATAAACACTTATCTTGCAGAAGGAATGTTTTCCGTTGGAGTAATTTGCGAGTGGTTAAAAACAAAGGCAGCCGGGAAACTTGCACCAAGTATTTCCACATCACATTTGCTGGGCTGTTGTTTGGTTGAGCTCTATTGGAGTCTAGTCTGCAGGCACTGGAGCATCTACTATGACTGTATAAAATGTGTTTAATTGGCATGAAAAGGCACTAACAGAGTGCTTGTGGAGTTTCCATTATCCGCGCGGATATCTTATTTACTTTAGTTGAGATGGAGGACAAGCCGAAAGTGATGGGAAACCGTGTGTGTATGTGTGTGTGCTTTAGGGGGGGACTGGAAATCACACACGCTATAAAACCCACAGCATTTATAATGCCACTAACCTCAAAATCCCCAGGAGAATGGTTTGCAAAATGTTTTCCTAATTATAATTTTGCAGATTTATGTTTAACACGGTTTGCCAGTTGTGAAATTGGCAATGACGATAATACAATTTGACGGGTATTTCATGTTAAAAAATATGCATTTTTATAACACACTTTCCCCACAACCGAGCAAAAGAACCTGATCTGAGAGAGAAGTTTTATTTTTTATGCCATCCCACACAAGTAGCCTGCTAAACATGTATGTACGTGCGTGCTTTCATTGTAATTTATATAGGAGACTAGCCCGCATTAAGAATTGATGTGGTACTGTATATGTTGTATTACAGTCACTCTAGTGAGTCTATGAGATACCAGCTCCCTGCTGAGTACATACTTATGTCAATATTTCTGTTAATTGTTGCATTACAAATTGTTACATATCCCAGTGGTGGGAGTTCGCATTTGTGCCTGCAGTGGAGCTGACAACACCTACACGCGCTCCCAGGAGGTTTCAATATATTGTGGGATTTGCCTTTTGAAAACGTTATCACAGTTTATCAGGCCAATGTCATTCCACTTAGCACTAATAGAACAGAACCCTGAACTATGCCGTGGGGCGGCGGATTCCCCCGTCTCCCTCCACGCACCACGAAAACACTTTAAGCGTAGAGCGTCTGCACAAGATTACCACCCCACAATAAATGAAGTTTGATACCCTTCTAGTTTTTGCATTGTTATATTACATGATTTTTTTTTCCTAAATACCGGCCACTTCACGCTGTCGCAGGAATTCATTAGCGGCGCACCGATGTTACGCAGATTCCCGAACGGGTCATGCTCAGTAGAGGAGATATTTTGTTTGAATTTTAAAAATAAATGGCTCTCATTTGGTAAAATTCAATAGTGTTATTGACTTCAACACATGCAGGATTTGCAAACCCAGATGATAACAAACTATCTAGATGGAATTTTATGCACCAGTTGCTGAAGGGATGACCCCAGGAGCTGACTCCACCAGCCACTGAAGAGTTATCACTGCAACAGATCCCCACTGCATCTTGCAACAACCAGCTACTACTGCCCAAGAGCAAGACAGCACATTTTTGGAAGATGAACTTGGATAAGCAGCACGAAAACGAGTTTTGAAGAATGTTAATATTTACCATGCTCTCCAATTCCTTTAATTTCTTGCACTTCAATGAAGAGGAATCTTTCTTGTGTGAACTAAAACAGGACAGTGAGAATTCTCTCTCTGGTGACAGATACATATGATTAACAGGCAAATCTGCTGTCATCAATTGATCTGACAATTAATTTCTAAATTGGGGTAGCAGGTTAGCCCTTAATCTGTGAAAAAAAGGCATGTAGTGGGGCAATGCGTCTTTTTTCTCCCCATCTTTGAGATCTCCAAGGCCCAGAGCCAAGAGAGGGGAAGCCCTGCTCCTCAGCATCCCTCCCAAACCCCGGCATCCTCTCCAGCTTCCTTCCACTGGGCTTTACTGGGGGCACTGGGGGAAGGGACTGGTGCTTCATTGTCCCTGAAAACCCTCATAAATAGAGATTCCACAACAAGGAGACTCTGTGCAAAAGGCTAATTACAGCCTGGGGCTGCATTAACCTTTAGTGTGGGTTCCCCACTGGGATCTTTGTAAGACTGGGGGGGGATGTTCATGGGCTTGCGTATGCACACACAGACCTTCTCCCTGCCCTTTATTTTCTAATTCTCCTCTGTGCTCTCCCATATAGAGATTTTTTTGGAGGTACAGAAAACCTTCTTCACAGCCCAAAGATCTGTTTACTGGGAAAGTCAAGGAAGGGATCAGACCTGCCCGTCTTCCCTCAGTGTGAAACAGAACTGGCTACAAAATTCCCTCCCTTGATGGAAGCTGGTAGTGCAAATGCAACAAAGACAATAACATCCAGCTTATCTATGGAAACCAGCTGGTACAAAACCACACTGTCACCAAGAAGCCATCAAATTCTCTCTGGAAAAGCAAATAAAATACAATTAATGTGAGCCAGGTGCATTAGTAAATATTATGACAAAGGTAAATTTATCACTAAGAGCTACCAGTGGTGTTATAGTTAGTAAGAAAGTTGCAGACATTATGTAGAAATTCGGATAAATCTCTGCTTTTATTGGATAGCTGCCATGAGAAAGTAAAATTGAAAGCAAAAATTAGGAAGATTTAGCTCATTAGGGCTGATGCTGCAAAACGACCAGAACAGAGACCAGGCTCATTCCAACCTTCGAGATCCTATGAAGGAAAATGCTGGAACTAACCTGGCTTCTGGTCTTGCCCACACAATAATCCAGCTGAGAGTGAAAATACCCATGAAAATGTCAGTCTGTATCAGATCTTCACATATTTGAAAGCTCACAGAAAAGTTAATAAAGGCCAAACACAGCCTCGCTTCGCTGCCGACAATAACCTGGCACCCTGTGAGCTCCCAGGGTGCAGTGTTAATACCATAGGAACACTTCATTTTCTCATGAGTAGATGGGCAGAGATGTGCCCTCTTCTGCTGCTGGATCCTACCTACCAGCCAATGCCAGTTACTGCTGGTCCTCAGACGTTACTGTCTCACTCAAGGAGTGTCAGAAACCGAGGCACATGGGCAAGTGATCTATTTAAATCCTTCTTGCAGGGAAATACACATTGAGAAACAGCAAGAACCTGCTGAGGGGAGACTTTCTCATCTACAACTGCCTGAAAGGACGTTGGAGCATGGAGGGTTTGGTCTCTTCTCCCAAGCAGCAAGTCATAGGACAAGAGCAAATGGCCTCAAGTTGCGCCAGGGGAGGTTTACATTAGATATTAGGAAAAAATTCCTTATGGAGAGGGTTGTTAGGCATTGGAACAGGCTGCCCAGGGCAGTCGTGGAGTCACCATCCCTGCAGGGGTTTAAAAGGTGCTTAGACGAGCTTCTTAGGGACATGGTTCAGTGCTAGAGTTAGGTTATGGTTGGACTCAATGATCCTGAGGGTCTCTTCCAACTGAAACGATTCTATGATTCTATCTTACATTCCATGGAAGGGTTTTACTTAAGGGTTCTCCAAAGGACCAGTTTCTCCCCATGTTTTAGTCCCGTTCGTATTTAACCACGGAGCGGCTCAGTCAGATGACAGGGACTCAATAACCAGAAAGGTTCAAGTGAAACGTCCGCTCGCGGTGGAGCAGGGAGGGGAAGCGAGCTGAAGCCAACAGAGCTACACCGAGCTGGTGTTTGTGGGCAGGGGGAAAGGCACGTTGAAGTTTTTAAGGACAGCAGAGTTCCCTTGGCTGCACGGCAAAGCCCCTCAAGTCCAGTCCATCGGTAGCTTCAGAGAACCTGGAGGTCACACAGTTTTCCTGAGACCGAGCCTCTATTTGGGGTGTGAAAAGTAGCTTCTTTTATTTTCAAAATATTTCTGGGGTGTCCACAAAGTGCTAAGACACAAGGCACAGCCAGAGCTCCCCTGGATTCCCACCACACACCAGCCCCAGGCTCTGAACACGTTCACTCCACTTAAACCTCATCACCTTTCACTTCAATTGCAAAGCAGACTTTTTTTATTTTTTCTGGAGTTATCTTTGCAAATATTTATCCCAATAGGTAGTTTTGTGTAATAAAATAAAACCTCAGCAAAATAAAAAAGCCTCCCACACAAACGATAAATCCCTACCAAAATCAGGTCTGCCACGGAACATCCTCCTCTCCTCAGAGACAGGAGGAGGGAAAAAACACATGACAGATGTTAATCACCTTCTTTAATGAACTGCTTGGAGATATTTAAAGACGGTGGTGTTGATTGTGGTATAAGAACATATGTATAATAGTATAAAACAAAGTAGAAACATGATGTATTATTAATAGACGCTAATTCCTTTACATCTATTTAGAGGCATGGTGAAGGAAGAACATACTGTGTATTCTCACCGTAGCTCTTCTTGGATATAAAGAGACCCTCTGAAGCAAATTCTTCAGCCTACTATACTTCAAGAAATAGTAATCTAAAGCATCAGACATTTCCTATTAAAGTTTTAAAAACATAGCTTTAAGTCATACATTACACTGAACGCTTTAATATCTCATCTGATTCAGTAGGTTTTAAACCCCACAGAGGTCACATTTTGAAGCACTAGCCACTTTTTACAGCATTTCCAAACATTAAATAAAAATAAAAATTATTAGGAGGAATAGAGCCATCTGTAGAGGCTAATAATGTGTCGGTTTGATATTATTATTAATAATACTATTATTTCTGTTTCATATTAGGGAGATCACGATTGCTAATGGCTATAAACTAGGAGTGATAGCCTTCATTCTGGCCCATCTGTGTTGCAGCCAGAGGGGTGTGAGAGGATCTAGTTACAAACCAGTTGCTTCTCCTGACCCTATTTGGTGTCCGGCTTTATCCTCGCAGCTAAAACTAAAGCCTCGGCATGCCTGGCTCAGGCCTGTGATCTGGTTACAACAGGGATTGGGCCCGAGCCCTGCAAGAGGTTTTAATGGCCTTGTGACCAGGTCAAGGTCAACCACATTGTGACCAGGTACCCGAGATGGATTTGTTTAGATGCACGGCGCAAGGTCCACGTAAGCGATGTGAACTTCATCGGCCATGGCAGGAAAAGCCATCCTACCCAACCTCTGGAAAAGGGACGTGGTAGCAGAGCAATGTAGATGGTGGCCTGGTACCAATTTAGAAGCAGGGTCCTTATCAAAGGTTTCCGTCATTCAGCTCAGCTGTACATCACACCAAGGACTCCGAGGTACTTCATGTGTTACTGCTCACACGCTTCTCTGTAAACCGTGCCTTTGCCATACGAAAACCACTTGGCTATAAATCTGCCTGCATTTTACACTGCTGGTAATGTGACTTGGGTGCAACACTAACGGTGAATCACTTGAAAGAAGAATAATAGCGAATTCAACTAATTGTAAATATTATGATAAGCGTAAATGAAGAAGTGTCTGTTGTCAAGAAAATCCTTGAGGCAACACCACACAGACAGCTCTAGTTTAAACATTACAGCAGTATAATTTCCTTAACTGATTAAAACAGCAGTATAGTGAGCAGGCGGTTTCCTCCTCTCTAATACCAAATAGGTACAGACAGCGCTCCCTTTCCTCTCTGTGTTACTGTTGTGGGTCATATTTAGTGCTGATGATTTGTAATTTATCCAACAGGTACAGGCACATTTCCCCCAGGTAACATTTGTAAACAGAAATAAAGCTGGTGGTGTATTGTTTGCCTCAGAAACTCGGCAATTCTAGTGTGTCATAGAGTAGGCAGCGATGTGTAGCCAAGACCAGTGATAAAAAGAAACTGCAATTGTTTTTTTTAAGGTACAGCTCTAAAACTGTACTATGTGGATTTCCATGGTGTAGCGGCGCAGACAGAAATTACTTTTTTCCCCTCTATAAGAACTAGTTATCTGATTCTCTTTTGTTTCCCTTATTCCAATGTTCAGTTGCATTTTAGTGTTCAGAGCTATAAGGATGCATTGAAACTTATGGAGCCTGACATTTTAACTATCTCATCTTAGCATGATTCATCTCAATTTACTTTCTTCAAAAATGTAGCCTGGAAGAATATGAACCATTTTGGGGGCTTGCTAGAAGGCCATAAGCTCCATTAAAGAGTATAGTAGCAGCTGCCTTCCAAAGAGGGTTTTCTTCCTAGGGGTCTCATCCTGCAGAAGTAATAGGTCCCTTCTAGGAAATGCCACGTAGTCTCAAAGGTGGAATTCACAGGACTGGGGGGGTAACTACGCCCTGAATCGAGTCCTTCGTCCTCCCAGTGTTTCTGTGCTCTGCTGTGGGAATAGCAGAACAAAGAAATTCACGGTTATTTGGGCTCTGTGTTTGAGCTAAAGCAGAGCAGAGGCATCTCAAGAGTTAAATAATGAGGAGATTAAAAGAGCCTCAATAAATTTGATGGGTTGATATGAGCAAACAAAATCATTCATAAGATATTACACAAGTGTCTGTTCGGAAAACACGTGATTTTGGAACTACGGCCACAGCCTGACAAGTATTCTGGGGCAGATCCTCTGTGTACATCAAGTGTCATCGCTCTCCTGAAGTCAAGGGAGCTGTGACAACTTATACTCAGGGGGGCTCTGCCCTTTTGCGCACAATTCTCGTAATAATCAAATTGCAGCACACACAGTGCTCTGACTGCACGACCATCACGGTCCCAAGTCCTCTGCAGACAGCAAGCCGGACCGCGGCCCAGCGAACTGCCGAAAGCAGAGGTTTCGGGATTGAGACTTGACTTTCATTTAGATTTGAGATTTGTCTGAGCTCTGGCTACAATGATAGCAACACGAACTTTAAACGTGACTCGTTCAGGCACAGCGGAGAGTGAAACACGGAGCAAACCCACAAGCAAATGGTATTAAATAGGGGGAAGGGGCCGCAGTAGGGAACAGGAGGGCAGGGAGGGCACAACGGCCACCATAAGAGTTCAATGACACTCAGCCCGGCTCCGGCCGCACTTGTAGTCACCGATACAGTGGAACAATAATATATCACCGGAGCTGACCCTTTGGCCTTTATGAATTATCTGTTTTAGAAAGATGTGATACCACCTTTTATATCCAACATAATAGATATTTAGACATGGTAGATCAATAGTGAACAAGTTTTCTGGTTATAGTTAATGGGTGCCAGAGGGGCATTCTGACATTGACCTCTGACACCCTTGTTGACAAGAAATCTATAGAGAAAAAAAATAGGAAAGACTGCCAGGTTTTAAAGTTATGAATATAGATCTACAGCGAATAATGGTAATTTTCATTGAGCAGAAATTTTTCATACTTTCCGTTTCAGATGAATTTCTCCAAAATCCTTAATTCTGACCAATGTAAAATTAATAACTGGCCCTTGGTGAATATGTGAAAACAACTGTTCAGCTGTATGACACAATTTTCGATTTGTTACTCGTATGATATTGTTCTGCTGTCAAAGAAGACTTTTCCCTTTATAAAACAGGCTGTCATTTATAATTCCAAACCAGCACAGATCTGTTAAACAGCCACATCATAATGGGTCTGGATAGGAAGAAATACAGGCCCCTGGTTCTAGAAAGAAACTAGTCTAAAATGATTTTTAAAAGAAAATAAGTTTATAAGAATTTAACATTATGATTTCTTACAAAATTGGTTGCTAATATTTATTGCCATCAAAGCACTAAAATAAATCCTTATTCCTTAATATATCAGACACTTTAGCTAACTTCTCATGTAATTAATTGATGCAGCGAAAGACTGTTAGTAAAGGCGGCAACAGCTATGAGTATAAAATTATATCACTACATCACAGACTTCATGGTACTGGGTAAAGAAAGTTAAATTCACCAGGAGCAGTTTGAGCAAATCAGAAAAAACCAGCTAACTTCTCGCAGTCTGTCTGACACCGCAGCACAATGAAATCAGCTCTGTCGCGTCACGTCAAAATGAAACGCGTGTGAGAGGAGGGTCACCGTCTTTCGGAAGCACATCTCCTCCACCATACCTACTGCATGATCGTGTCACACTCCGGTGACGCCGCGCCGAGGGCTCGGTGGCCTTCCTGCCGCTAAGCACCATTGAAAACACATTTGTCCCGGCTGTTCTTTTCTTTTCCCCCTCCTCTCATCTCGTGCAAGATGAATCGCTGCTGGATCCAGACTGACTCCGAGGGCAAAGCCAGGTCTCGAGGAGGTAACCTGCCTCCTACGGCTTAAACATTTTAATTAATTTTAACACGAACGCATAAATGAGAGTTAATCACTCTGCTGCGGTGCTTTCTAATTTACCAAGTTTATTCATTAAAACTTTCCTCACTGAACTTTGATTGAGTGTCATGCTTTTTAAAAGGCCTCTCCAACAGCCTTAAGGCTTTTGAAACCGATGGCTCGGGCGACTGCTGAAGCTCTCTTTACAATTTGCTTTGCAAGGAAGAATGGGAAAGTTTGGTGGGAGACGGAGGGAGAGACGCAGTTAAAACGAGATTACATGGGCAGCTTAATAGCAGAGCTGCTTGGAAATAGCCCAGTAAACACACCCGTGACTAAAATTATCTGCTACACATAAAAGACGCGTCTTAACTTTTACAAATCCTACACCAAAACATTTCGCAAGCCTCACAGTATAAAACTGTCCACACAATCATCATGCTGGCTTTTGTCATTTAGTGCAAGAATGTAATATATGCTCTAAGACTATTAATTTTATGAGATTGCTTTAGATTATACTGTTACATGTTTTATTGCTGTGCTATATAACAAAAAGCGCGGTGATAACGTTATTTGTTTTAGATAATATATTTGCAATGTGTTTGCTAATCTAATTATTTTAGAATCAATATAATAAAATCTTAAGTACACAGTTTGGTCTATTAATTGCTATAACTAAAATCTGAAATTTATTGTTTAAATGGAAGTTCTTTATTTCAAATTAACTGAAGCAAAATGTAATCTTCACCTTTTAATTAACTGTGTTCAATATTAGTTAAAAAATACCCCACATTTTCAGTTTTTTAATGAAGGCTGCAGTCAGAAAGGCTGACATTCAATCATACATTTAATTGGCTTTTTTAAAGTCATTTACACTACTTGGATCTCCAAGGAAGTTGCAGTTAAGAAATTATTGTCTGCATATAGTTCTGCGGGAAAATTAATCCAAAATCTAGATGCACGACAGTTTTATAAAAATAAAAAATGCTGGTGGGCATGCCTGTAAAGCAAAAACAGTTGCTTATTTGTGTCTCTGCCTACCTAAGGCTGCTGGGAGCTTTACCTGGGCTGCTTGGGAAGATTCTCTATGGAAACCTGCACTATCTGTAATTTCCTTCACCCAATGCTGTGGGGTACACAGCTCTGTTTATTCACATTTTTTATAATACTTTTCTGGTTTCTTATAGTTTTCTTCTGCATTCTTCCTTCATTTTCGGAAGCAGCTACACTGCTGGCTCAAATGGCCCCTTAGGACCTAAGCATCTAAGTTATTTTTGTTCAACAGAAACGCTTTGTTGTAAAAGCCCCACGACATTGTGGGTGGTTAGTTAAGAAAACTGTCTCAAGTGTCTCTCCTAACACCAAATTCCTGCCTCTGTAGCCAGTACGAGCTCCAAGTTTACTCAGGCAATGAAAACGTTTAGCTAGAGATTAAGGCTAACCTTCCTCAAGTTTATAAATCACAGCCTCTTCTATATTTGAATCCATCTTAAATGTGAAAGTAACATGATTCTCAGCTTTTCCATTGCCTTTGCACTTCAGCCACTGCCCTACCGCTTCTCCCAATGTTTTTCTGGGATTTCCAGCAGCCGCAGCCGCAATGGGGCCCGTGGGCAGCCGGGAAAATGGTTTCTTGTGCCTGAGGAAAACGACTGACATGTCCAGTGAGTCTAAAGCGGCTGGGACACGTTTTCAGGACAACCGATTTGCACATGAACAGCGTGTCCGATAGGACTGGGATGTGAGGGATTCACCTGCGCAAACTCACTGCCTAGGACGACGACAAGAGCTGGGCACCTCCTGCGTGCTCTTTGCACACAGAGTTCAGTCTGGGAAAGGCAACGTGAGATTTAGGAAATATCACACCTCATACTGCAAATGTCTGCTGGGTTACGTTGCAATTTTAAGATGCTCAATCCAAACCACTCATGAGTGCTGTCCATAGGCCATGAATCCCAGAAAATAGAAATCCTGCCCTCCAGTGTGGTTGTCTTGCTGCTTCCCCATCAGTGAGGAGCTCGTGTCTCCAGCCTGAGGGACAGCGGTGCTGGTCCAGCCTTCTCCTGCCCCAGGGCACCGAGGTACAGCAGGAACACAGCACATGGAACCACAGAGTCACGGAATGATAGAATGTCCTGAGTTGGAAGGGACCCTCAAGGATCATCAAGTCCAACTCAACAACCTCGGCGTCCAGCACAAACCACCTCAGACCTCAGCCAGTCTCCTCTCCTTTGGTTTGCCTCATCTACCTGTTAACATTTCTGACCAAGAAATTAAATTATAGAAAAAAGGCACTTTTAATTTCTGCACCTGGGGACTCCTGCAGATCTCCTTCCACCGCTCTTTTGAGCACACTCCTCACCTGCCCGGACTGCGCCGATAGCTGCGCTGCCTTCTCCAAACTCAAACCAAGTGTCACGTTTTCACCTAGAACTCCTCCTTTAAAATGTTCATACTAGGGTTTCCTTCAGGACATTTTCCTCTGCTTATTCATATGCTGCTGCATTAAAAGTTTTCTGCATCTCTTTTCACCTTTTTGTACAAACACACCTATTATCGTATTGTAATTTTGGATGGAAATGATCATCAACTTTTCAGGAGTGATTGCATAGTTTTTCTCATCTTCCCGGGAAATTTATGAATCAATATTTTCAGCTTCATTGCTGCTCAGATTCTGTGAAACAATCCTTATGTTCAGATCTTTCTACGGGCTCATCAAACCGAAAGTCCTATTGAATTGGCTGCATTTCTGTTTCCACCTCATTATGGTGGGTGGCACCGTAACACATGTACAATTGTAGCCGGAGTCCTTCCTTTCAATTCCAAACAGGAAACTTTATTAGAATAAGAATTACGGTCACTGATCTAATTATTCCATCTCCTCCCTCCCCTCTGTAGCACTTAAATCTAAAGCCTTCCCACAGATCTTCCTCGTAACTTTGTGTTATGGATTTAAGCAAACGCACAGGTCATAGTGGCAATCTAAAACACCAATACACCAACTACGTACTCATTTCCATATATACATGTCGTATTTAATAAAATGGCTAGATTGAAAACTCTACCTCAAATATTAATCCTTCTAACCAAAGACCTACCACAGCCATTTGTCTATAACCTGTGTAAATGCCCCTGTCCAAACCAGAAAGAAGTGACACCCTCTGATGAATGTGCCCTTGTATAGAGCATCCCTAAATTCCAAATAACAAATATGTTTGTAAAAATCAGACTTCACCTGCAGGCAACTCACAAACAAACAAAACCCACTACTTTCCTTTGAATACATTAGTAGTTATGAATAGCTAACACAGCTCTAGTCATTACCTAGCAATGAAAAATTGACAATAGAGTTATTAGGATAATATACTTAATTAATAGAAATATTAAAAGATTCACCATTAACCTGCATTTGCTCAGAATGCCAGAGGGGTGATTAGTTAGAACGGCATGGAATATTTTATAGTACTTACTGCTCCTATAAGAAGTCAGAGAGAGGAAAATGGAGATCCATGCCGCTACTGGATTTGAAGTATGACCTTAATGGTCTTCAAAGTTTTAAACGGGAATGAAGATAAAGAGGACGTGGAAAAATTATACCTTGAACTTACTAAAGGGATTATGACAGACCAAAAAGATAGATTTTTTGGTAAGATAACTGATATTTTAAAATCAGTTGTTCAATACTTTTCCAACTGGAAGCAACTATCCATCTTTAACTCTTCCCACAGTTAAACATCCTTCCCTAATGATCAATTTTTTGTTGGAAAACGCTACAAACGTCTCTTCACCACGCATCAGACACTCAGTATAAGATGCACAGAATAATTCTGCGAGTCAGTTACAGTCTGGAAACCACTGTCTCAGACAAACAAAACGTTCATATATTTAACGTACCCGTGCTTCAGCAAAACATAGGGGTAAGTTCACATTAGAAGAAGTTTGTTAAGCTGCAGAAGATGAAGACTAGCAGGGGTTTTATAAAACGCTAAAAATTTGGTTCAAGGAAAAGTAACAACAAGGAGTTGGCGAGAAGAATCAGAGTAGGATATTGTAGTTTATTAGTGACTGTGGCAGAGGGATGGATTTTGTGGAAGAGGGATGGATTTTGTCGATCCAGAGAAAGTCAACAGCTGAATTCCAGAAGGCTGGGATGGGGCTGCCCTCAACGCATTTCTCCCTCCGCAGAAAATGATGTGCTTTGTCTCCTTTTGTCATATAACCCCAGCACAGTTCAGGCATTAATAACGATACAGTTAAAAGGAAAAAGAAAAGATCTCACAGCTCATTATCCAGCTTCCTGTTTGAGAGATAGTGTGCGACCAAATTAGTGTATGTTTGGAAAGCACACTGTAAGAGTTAAGCATCGCAATAGAGATGCTAATTTAGAATTAAATAGATCACTGGGAACCAAGTTCACCAACAATAAATCTGAATTCAGTCACCTGGAAACCCCAACAAGGCTTTGAAGCTATAGAAATTGCATGGATTCTTCTCCCTAAATGTCTGTCTGTAGGCATGCAAAACCATTTAAACCAATATAACAAGACAATCTATGTTGTTTCCTTGCGAGGTGAATAGTGACTCATTAGGGTTGGATATAAATCAGTGGTCTGAATTGTAACTTTTAAAACTCCGGTTTCAGAAAAGCACCTCATCTACACATTCAAACTCTACAGCTTCACCATCACTCTCATTAACTGGTGTTTCCAAAATGGTGAAATAACCAGAAGTCACTGGAGTCCCAGCCCAAGCCCTGCACCAGCACATGTATCCAACACAGAGCTGAATGGATGAGAGATTGAGAAAGTTAACCAAAAAACCACATTTTCTTCCTTAAAGAAATATTTCCTGCTGACAGATTTTGGATTGCATGCTCTTTGAAATACTGAAGCTATCACAGCGCATTCCCAGAGAAAAAATATTAAAAGCTGGTAGCAGCAAGTGCAAAATATGTGACATACATACAGAGAAATACATCTCTGTATATGCATACGCGCCCACAAAATGCCACGTAAAAATACACCTACAAAAACAATACACACCTCAATAAAAATATTTATGAACGGGTAATTTAATTTTTTGGGAAAATCCAAAGAAAAATATTCTGGGTCATACTCAAGAAGGGCTGCTTGGCAAGTCAGTCTTGTCCTGAACCTGCTTTGTAAACTCTGCTGCTGTAGGACTGTCTGGGATCTTAATAACTTGTTCCAGCAATCGGGGGAGAAGGAAGCCTTTGGAGAGGAATTCATGGGGATGCTCTATGTGCACCTGGTTAGTTATTAAAAAGAAGAAAATTCAAGATAAATAACAGACCAATTAAAGAGATTTCTAAGAAGGAGAAATCCAGTGAAAGGACGGGCTTAAGTCACCAAGTTTTGATTAAGGTCCTGATTTTGCTGTGAGGATGCTGAATCCTGAGTCTGGCTCAGATTATCCGGACTTCAAACAGAAAGGGGTTACTTTCTTAAGTGTATCTATTTCTTACTATGTAAGTAACAGGATTTTTATAGCATTATTCATTCAAATGATCATAAACTGACAGAATAGTCCAGAAATATATATCTCTCTATATATATCTAGACATATATCTATATATCTAGACACATCTAAATAAGAAAAGTGACCTCTACCTAGTCCACAAAAAATAGGATAGATTGGGATGAAAGAGCTATTTTTTATTTTCTCTCCTAAAATGTATATAAAATGTACAAAACAAATAAGGTTCCTTAGAGGTTTCAAAAACAGGAGCGGTGTGGGATCATTAGCCACCAGGCCTGAGAGACCTAACACCAAGTAAATTTCCGATTAAGCCAAAGCAAACTGTAATCTTCAAGATGTTCTACACCAATTGAAAGCCAACACATAAAACCCTCAAAACTCCTGGTTCTCTAGAATTTTACCACAGGTCCATAAGCTTAAATTAAGAATTTCTTCTTAGTGATGGCAAGTCAGAAAGCAAAGAGAAAGAACAAAACAGAGGGGAAAAGGAGCCTCTTCTATATCAACTTCCTTTACGTCCTATAGGAAAAATTATCCACTCAATGGTCCTGCAAATCAAGCTGTGCTTTTTTGTGTCTAAACAGAGTGAGAGGTGAGGTTTCAAAGAGTTAAAAGTCAAGATATTAAGCCAGAACAGGATATTTTAATTTACCTTTGAATTGCTGGGCGAATCTCCCACCTCAGCTGTTATGTGGAGTAAGCAGGATGAAGGTAAAACACGGGAGTCGTGACCATAACCTTGGATTCCCGCTGTAAAACGGTACTAACACCATCTCAAAGGAGTCCTGCACCAATCCAATGAGGAGTTCTATCTATTTTCATCATGTTATAAATACTTTCAAACTTTGTTTCTTTTCTTAAAAGCCAGTAGTGCATTAAAAAAAATTAAGTAGAAAGTTAATTTGCCCAAATGCCTTCAGTAATTGGACAGAATTTCCAGCAAGCACCAGATCTTTAGAACGAAAAAAACGTCTCCTGATTTTGGCACATACTCCAAAAATTCTCATTAGCTTCTTCAATTCATTTAATATAATTTAACCCTCCCTACAAGTTTTTAGGTGATGAAAAAGATTAAAAATGATCCCATAACAGCCTGCTCAGTATTTTACATTCACTGACCTTTTATGTAATTTGATATGTTCCTTTGGATGTCTATTCCAAGTGTGGTGGGTGAGAGCTTGATTTATAAACAGTGTATGCACACAGGATTTTTATGTACTTTGTTCACACCGTCAGTTTTTTCTGTAGTCATTTACAGCCTATTTGCAATTCATTAAAGTACTTCTCTGTTTGTTAAAATTGCCTTTTTTTTTTAAATGTTTCCATACCAAAGAATGTTTCTTGCAAGAAAGGCAAGTCTTCAAATGCTGGTCTTGTGATACCTGTTATGGGGTCTCTTGCTTGCACTTCACATTATGGATCTCCCAGCTGTAGCAGAAAATGGGCAAATTTCCTTTGAAGGAAATTTTTGATAAAAATCTAGCTCTTCCCTTACCTTTGTCTTCAGTGTTAAGTAATGAAAGACCATTCTCCTCACTAAAATTCGAAGAAAATAGCTGTGAAAGAGCAGATTCTTGGTTCTTCCTCCTGATATCCATCAGGCAACACAGGACAGCGAACCAAAGCGATGATCCCCAGTGTGCAATGCAGCTGAGAGGGAAATCTGATTTCAGTTCACCCGATGTTATGTATGTGATAGCAAAAGCTTGAAAAAGAGACAGTTTTGCATGGGTTACACAATGCTCTTGTAAACACTGAGCAAACACTAATGATTTTTATTGGGATCTTTGGAAGATATTTCCTTGTACGTCTGACAATGTCCAAGCTGTATAACTGCAGGATCTCTTTTGCCCTCTGTAAATATCGCTCCAACAAAAAATGAATCATACAAATTTCAGCAATGACAGATGCACAAGAAAACTCTGGCACACGCAGAAGAGGACACAGCAGGCAGTGTATAACACACATTTTCTGCTTAGTCTGTGGTACAACTCGATTCTGTTCTTAAAGTGGAAAATGACCTTTTAGTGGCTGCCGTTCCCTTTCTGCCTATTTTCCATTTCACTTTCTGAGCTGCGTACATAAAACTTTCCTCGTGCTTTCGTTTTTATTTTTGGTACAGCAAAAGGGGTTTTTCCCTTGCCCATAGTAAGACTTTAAGAATAGTACAGTAGGTGAAGATTGACAGAATCTAAAAATTTAAAGCTTCTGCCATGTCCTGAGAAGTTATCAGCAGGTGAGTGTGCAGCTTTTCCAGTGACAAGAAACAGGAATCTTCCCTGGATGAGACAGGGAAGGAAACTTCTAGGAGGTCCATACTGTTCTTACAGACCTCCAGGCTGGAATTCAGGAGAGCTCAATGTCAAAAGAACCTGACACACTGGAGCGTTTATGGGGACAGTCCTCAAATTGCATACAGATGTGACCATGGAACAGATGTGGATCTCCAGGAACAGAAACATCTTCAAAGAGAACAGATCGAATTCAAGGCACAGCATAAAAAACTGGTTAGAAAACCCAGCTATTTCTTCCCAGCTCCCTCACAGCCTCCCACCACTGAGTGTTTCTCTCCCCTCTGCCTCCTACCAACACTATCAGAATTTCCAATAAACATTTTGCAAGATTATGGTGAATTCAGTCAGTGCTACTCACTTTTGCTGGAGTAACTACGTCTGTTAGGAGCTGTTAGAAAGAGCCGATATATGGTAAACAGGGCTGTGCTGACAAAAGCCTCTACACAATACACAAATGGAAAGAAAATTAATAGACTTAAAAGTAACAAAGGCAACTCCTCTTAGGTCACTAAAGCATTGCTCCAGTTCGGTGCTGTTCTCCTGAGCCAATCTAGACCGTGCCTTTCTGTGTCCAGTGCCAGCTAGACAAAGTATAGATGGATTTTGTCCCCGACGATCACCATTACCATCTTTCCTCAGTGACCTTCTCTGTATTTGGTTGGGTACAGGTACGCTCTGCTCAGCCTGTTTAATGAATTTGGGGGGTTCTGCAACCAGAGTAAAGCTGCAGCACTCATTTCATTAAAACAGAAAAGCAAACAAATAAAAAGAGCAATATGACTGCAATGTGTTTGTATTTCTGTGTAGCTGCCCTTTAACAAAAGCAGCATATTAATTGGTGCCAAATATTTGGAGGAATAAAAAGACAGTTTCGTTTCTTCAGACATGTCTTACCTGTTTGGTTTTTTTAAAAAAATCTATCTACCTCCAAATATCTCTACCTTCTTCTAAAGATTCTGAATACTGATTTTTTAATTTCAATCTCCTTATCTGCTTGTGCTTAGTGAGGAAGATGCAGTGGATGAGGCAGTGAATGAAGGCAGGTGACTAAATGCCAGCCATCCGGGGGGGGTCAGGGAATGCGCTGTCATTAGCTACCCAGCAATCAAAAGAAAATGCAGCTTTTAAGAATTCTACACATGGCCCAGTTTTCTCTTTCTCTGGTACTTGTACACACCATAATTTTCCTTGAGCATCAAACATGCTGTATGAAGATGTCTGCCTGCAGGAAATCTCTTTTTGTTGTTGGTTACCTGCTTTGCCACTCCAATCCGGGGGATTTCAGAGAAAAGAACGGTTTCTCCCCCTCCCCAGCATAGCAGCTAATGCAGAATGTTTCGCTGGTCTGTGAAAGGCTGCTTCTCTCTGTGGGGAGTATTATTTCTGATCCCCAATGTAGCAGTTAATAAAGTCTCAATAGTCTTTCCACCATTTCCCTCAGCACCCGTTTGCAGTCCTAAAACTCCACTGCTCCTGTCACTCTCCAGCCTCTCCAATCTTCTCTACCAAATGATGTTTTCCTTAGCAGGAACCTCCAATGCAGCCCCAATTGTTTCTGGTTTATTGAGGGATTCCTCCTGAGTGGATTTTTCGATAGCAGTTTGAACCACACCAGCAGCCACGCTCCTCTAAAGCAAAATTATCTCCAGCTTCCCAAGATTTAATAGCAGTAAAGTTTTTAATGCTATCTTACTGAAGTCCCCTGAGCCGGCAATAGGTTCCTTCCCTTAATATTCCATTATGTCTGACATGCTCTTGCCATCCATGGAGAGAGATTGGATCTTGTACTCCAAGCTTCCAGACTAGCACATTTCCTCCCTTTTCTAAACCATATCCTGCTCTTTGCTGGAGCTCATCCTGCCTCTTTTCACAATGAAGCTCGCGCAGAAACAGGCACAAGATGATTTTTTGGCAAAGGCGTATTTTTAGGATATGTTTTAACTTTGGGTCCAACTGTTTTCCTTCTAACACATATGAAAGACGTTCAGAATGAGATGTTTCTCAGTAGCACATGCAGGTCTCACTATGATGGGGAACTTGCTCAGCTACAACCCAGACCCCAGCAGCCATCCCAGAAATCAGCAGCGCAACATTGCCACTTGCATACACTAGGTGACAAAATTAATATCTTAGGAAAAAGGGAAACGCCCCATGGTGACCATGAAAATATGAGATTAATACTCAGCAGATCAGAATTAAAATCCCAGCTGTGATGGTGCTCCCAGTAATACAGGTTTAAAGCAAGGGAGCAAATTCCTGTCTGCACAAGTGTAATTCGGAGTAAGCAAAGGCTCGGCGGAGAGGAACGTACACCAGGACGAGGTGTTCTAATAACTACGGCGATGTTAGGGACAATTTGGGTAGGGACTTGTGCTGAGAGTTTTATCAGCTGGTCTCCATTAATTCTGCAGGTAGCAGAAGAAAGTTCACTAATATCTGAGATTCTCAGATAAGAGGTTAGTGCTATTAAGTGCGGTAGTTCTGTTGCTGAAAGGCGAATAAATACTATATAAATAATATAGCATATAAATAATACAGCATATAAATTAAGATATATGTAAATAATCAGCAATTTACAGTCATAATCTGTGACATTTCTACAACCTTGCCACTTTGTCATTTTTTAGTTATGTATTTATTTCAAAGCTGAATTAAAACCAGATGTTTGCAGACATTTGTTCCACTCGTAAGAATGATTTTACTAAGCCCAGTTCTGAATTCTGATGGTTAAAAATCAGATATCTGTCTCGCTGTTGGGCCTGCTGCTAGAAGGATCATCACCTGAACCAATAATTATCTCTGCAAACCTCAGCACTTACACTGCTTGAACAGGAACAAAAGGTATAAATCACCCCCAAGGCTCCTATTAATAATTACTACCATTAGTAGTTGGTTTGTTGTGCTGTATGTGAAACACCGATGCCACATGGTATGGACGATAGCAGGGATCTGGCTTGCAGCCAAGCTTTGTGTGCACTTACCATAACTATATGGGATATGCTATATGCTCTATGCTAAGTGCAAGGCCAAACTGAGCCTTCAGATTCTCAGATTTTGGAGATGCACCTCTGAAACTTCCACATCCTTAACATGTTCATATTATTTGCTTTTTCTGCTAACTGACATTACAAGACACAATGGCTTGCACTGCTAACTGCCAACACGCATTATGACATCCAAAAATTCCACTATTTTCACAAATCATATATAATCACAATTATAATCACAGAAGGATGGTTACACCACCAGCAGCTGCCAAGTGATATTCACTGTATGTATTTACATATTATCACTATCATCTCTATTATTCTACCATAGCAGGTATCAACTGATAATACCACACTGTGATTTCTGTCATACTCTAATGTCTGGTAGGTGTATTTATTTGTTTAGCCTCAGAATAGAATTATTAGAACTCATAAATTAAGAGTTGGTTGGTGAAAAGATACTCGGGAATTATCTATGTTCATGGAGAAAAAAGTGCTTCATGGCAATCTACTATATATATAGTTACTACAGTGCATTTATGTTCTTCTGCTGGATGTATTTACATTTTATGCTGCTCTGCACTGTCTCTTTTCCCTGTTTGACCCTACCACTGGTAACAATGAAAACAGATTAAGTCTTTATCTCCTCTAGTAAATAGAACATTGTGGCAAAAGCACTGCACTGTGCCATCGCTTTCACAATTAGAACTGGAGGAGCAGTAGCGAGACAGGGAAATCTCATGTGAAGAGCACTGGATTTACTGGGGAGTGCACGCATGGAGCAGCTGAAGTATTTAGACGTGTGTGCCTCATTTGCGAGCAACCAAACAAAACTAAATAGAATGAGTAAAATCGAACCTCCAGCTATCACCGTATTGTGAAGGAAAAGACGAATGTGTATATATATGATAACTGCCAAAGCAGATTGACCAAACGCTTACGCATCTTGCTTTAAAATTTAACAAGAGTACTCTAAAAAGCTGCTGCACCGTCCCTTGTCTGCGGAGCAGGACTGCTGACTCTGCACTTCGAGAGCAAAGATGGAGTGCAATCTGTATGCAAATGAGGTGTTAATATGGCATATAAAAGTAAAATTCCATAAAACAAGTTTGCGCTGAGCACCGAGATCACAGAAATTTGGCCATTCTTTGACTCTGCCTCCTCACTGGATTTCTGCTGAATCAGTTTTCCACACCTCTGTAACCTCCTGTGCGGTTTATGTATGTTGTGTGATTTAGCAAATAAAACTAAACAGCATCTTTACGGCTAATGATGTGAGATACAGGCTTCTACTTGTGTCCACTGCCATTTAATGACCTAAATATCTCCAACACTTTTGATAGCTGGGTTAAAAGCCGTATTGATTTCCCTGAAGTTTCTGGGGTTTGTATCGCAAAGAGCTTCACTAAAAACAGTGAGTCAGCTGGGCAGAACGCAGGGCAGTTGTTAACATGTCTTGGATGGGATCTTGTAGTAAACCAATGAGAAGAGTGAGAAACCCTGGACTCAGGCGTTTGTTGACAACCTCTCTGTGATTTTCAACAATTGGAACAGTCTGTTGGTAAAATTCAACAGCCTTCAAAGAGCCAACAAAGCGCTAAAGTGTAAGAAAAATCAGGAGCTGTTCCTATTTGGAAGAAACTGAAATTCATATCTAAGAGAAGAATTTTACAGGTTAAATAAAAACATAACTATGAAATTGCCCACAATACTCCTATTTGTAATATGCCATTTTGCTAACCAACCGCACGTTAATTTGCACGATACCATAGCACTTCACATCGTGAATTAGCTACAGAGGTGAGATTTTTGAGATTTTAACCCCCATTTCACAGAGCAAGAATCTAAAACTCCTAGAGAGTAAAAGGCTCCAAATGTCTAACTTGGGTGACTCACAGTCAATACCAAGTGGATATTTACGACGCCGGTCTCAGATTTGTTTATTTGGCAAAAGACCCTTAGAGACTGACAAGTCTTAATTGTTCTCCTTTTGGAAAAACACGCACCAATCCAGACGGAGAACTGAAACATTAAGCACTGCTCATGATGGGATTTATTTATCTAGCAGGGTATGTCACTGCTATACATCCTTAGTTCTACACTCTTCCCACTTACTTGCACAGTGCTTAAACTATGCGATTGCAACACATGTACCTGTGTAAAACTATGGATTTAACTCAGAGGCGATGCTAATTAGTTTTTGTTATAATTGTTTAAACTAAATTGACTACGTTTTGTTATTATAACTGCTAAAAATTCTTAATTCCATTCTAAAGCAGCTGGGTAAAACTGAAGAGTCAATATTTAGATAAACTGGCCTGCTTTAGGATTTATATAAAGAATGAACATTTATTTTACCCATAAACTTTAAACCCCCTGACTTACTCCATCCAGGCAGCATTCTAAGGCTCTGTCTTTGAAGCAATATTTAATAGCTCAGAAACCGAGGGCTTTTTTCACACAAGTGGCATTTCTTCACGTTCCATATTTTGTGTGTGTCTGAAATGATGTCTGCAAAACCCTCTACCCTATTAATGTTCACTTCAGAAAGGGCTGCTGAAGCAAACTCTGCACTTCAGAACACAAGACTTGCAGCTGTTAGTACTTTGGGTTACATCAGTACTTCCAAACTCCGCTTTTGCTACCCGGTTGTGCTGATGCTTGGTCCTGGATGTGCGGATGGAACCGGTCAATGTGGCAAAATATCGCCCAGAGTGTCTGGGGTGAACATCGCAAGGATGTGGAGATGCTGTGGGTACGAGCTGAGATGGAGAGCTCAGCAGATAAATGGGTAGCTGAACTCTCCGCTTGGCAAACCGGTATGAAACAGTAATGATTTGCAGGCATTGCAGAACAGATGATCTTTAAAGATTTAAAAGAGAATATGTTCTCTTCTTTAAATGAGAAATAGTGGCTTTTTAGATTTGAAAAAATCCTTATACTTTCACTTGCAGTTTGTATTCAGGAATGATAACTCCAGAAAAATTCCCCTCTTTACCTCTAGTGACCTATTGAATCTTGCAGTCATCTGGCATCTCTTTTAAGGTATTATGATAAAAATAATAACAACAATAGTGGTTTTTAAATCAGCATAAATATTTATCGTTACATTTTAATAATATTCATGCTGTTTTCGTAATAGAAAATAAACTAATGGTCTGGCAGGTTATGCTAGTTTGGGGGTACTTATTTGCAGATCAAGAAGAATTTTCTTACAGACCGGGAGATACAAATTGGAGTGAACTTTATTTCAGTATCTCTCCCTCAAATAAGATGTTGCCTTTAATCACCGCAGAAGGCAAAAGATTCCTTCCTGCATGAGTGAGGAATGTGGGGATCGTCCTGTTTAGATTGGTGAAAGCCGCTGTTTTTCTTTTAAAGACAGGGATAGCTCCGCTCCTTTTTCGTACCCCGGTGTGCCAAGCCCTGATGGTTGACAGAACTCCCAGGTTTCTGACACAGCTGTGGGACAAACACTTCATGGGACGCTGCCAGAGCTGAAACCGCTCGCTGCCATCGCACGAGCTGCGCACTCACTGTGGAGTTACTGCAGTTTGAACCACACACAGTCTAACAGACCGCCCCAAGAAAGCCAAATGGATACATTCGGGCTATGTCTTGTTCATCTCCCTAATGACTTAAACCCCTTCTCACTCTTCCCCTGAGTTTCGCCAGCTGTTCCCGAACCACTCCGCTTGCAGAACGTGCTGGTTCACCCCACAAGACTCAGGGGCAGAGGGACAAACACGTTTTCAAAGAGAAATCCTATTTTTGGCAATTACCTGGATCCAAAGCTCAGTCCTGGAGCTCCTGAACAGTCTGAGTTTTCTTCTCATACCATGCAGATGAACCCCAAAGCCTGTATTAGCATCTCGCCGCAGAGCCTGCGTTATTCCGCCTGTTATCCATCAGAGCTGGTTGTCATTCGGAAAAGCGGCCTGCAATGATATATATGAACCAGCATCAAGGGGGATTGAGACCTATCAATAACAGCACTACTGGAACATTCTGGTCAGTGGAGAAAGAAGTTATGCCTGTTTTTGCAATGAATATCAGGTGTTTGGTAATTGTGTTCAACCTGGAGCGCAGAAACAGCAGCTGCATACCGTTTAAATAATGGGCCTTAAAGCTAACACTTGGATTTATTCCAGCAAATACTGTATATTTAGCAACGGCTGATAACAAAACATCATTTCCTATGCTATGACTAGTTTTTAAGCATCAGTAAAAACGCACTTAATCAATTTACATTAAATTACTCTGCAATCACCGTGGCAGTTTAAGGCTATGCTTACGTATATTAGACATTTTATCAGATAATTATGCTGTTCCCTTAACTTCTGAGCACTATTTGGTATTTTCTATCTATACAACTGGTATCTTTAAATAGATACTTTATTATATCTGTACTCCCAGGAAGGAAAAATCAGCTCGAGTCCATCTTTCCCTGCTGCACGGCCTCACCTAAGGATTATGGTGAGCCATTCGCAACCTCCGTGATTTCCTGGGCCTCTTCAAAGTGCTTTAGAACCTTAAAGACTTAAATATGGTCTTTTTCTGTGCTGTTGCGTAAGGGACGTACCATGGCCATGCTGATATATCTCAGCAGGCCTTCTGGTAGCGCCCTCTATTCCTGTGGCACAAGTCTGCCTTGCTGATCAATGTGAACACAGGGAAATTTGCCATAAAGTAATCATGGATCAGGTGTGGCATCCGCCATGGTTTCACTGGGCTTTGGATACGGCTTTTAAGGTACCAATACAAACGTTAATTTTGCATTACTTCATAAATTGGTATAGCCTTGTTGCTCTCTCCACTTAAGGAGCTGGGAAACCTTGACCTTTTCCTATCTCCGCTGCTTGTTTCTGCTGCGAGCTTGTGCAAGTCCCTTCATTTCTCTATATCTTACTGTCTACACCTTAAAAGATAAAGAAGATAATGAAATTTTTGTCTACTTATGCCCAGAACCATGTATAAGAAAGCAGTAAGTACTTCGTGTGTTCCTCCCAGTGCAATTTTATGTTCTGATGGGAAGCATAACCCTTTTACATTATTACAATTTTAAATGTCTGTTGTCTGGACCTATTTATAATTACTGAAGTGTTTCCCTTGAGTACCCTTAGCAACTAATTTCAGGATCAGGATAAATAGAAAATAAACTTATGATGGGCTGTGTAGACATTTATCAAATCAAATGATTACAGAAAATCAATCTTTCTATAGTGGTCTACCAAGTCACGAGAAGCCAAATGTGCCATTCAAATCCATGAATCTCAATGGTAGGGAAAGGAAAGAAAAAAAAGAAAGAAACACAACCAACCACCAATGACCCAACCATATACATTGGCCCGATGAAAAAAACCTAGACATTTCCTTCCTTTTCCTCTTACTGTCTCACTAGACCCTCAATGTGAATTTCTTTAGCAAACAAACCAAAGGGATGGGCAAATATTTGCTCCGTTTTCCAAGTATGTTTGGTCTTATTTTTTTCCAGTTGCTGCCTGTTCAGTCATTTCCTTTTTAAAAGTAGGATTTTTTGGGAGACTTTGAAACACCACCTTACATTTGTGTGGGTCACCAAAATACAAGGCAGAGGCTTTGGGTATTTCCCATCATTAATTGAGATAACTCAACAACCTTTAGGGGGCTTTAGCTTATCTGCAAACACTTTTTTTTAACCTCAAGTTTCTTTTTAGCAATTATATAAGCTAAAATACTAAGGGCCAAACTTGATGGGAGATTTTGATGCTTTCGCAGTTACGTCATTGTAAATAAGGTCAGAATGTGGCCCCGGACGCATCAAGAGCCTTCCCAATCCGCCCCGGCACCAACAGGCACTTGACCAACCCAGCTCAACATCTGTTGCTCTCCTCCCTTTGAACGCTAATCCTTTCATTTCCAGATATCCACGCACAGAGCCTGCTGCCTTCCAAGAGGTGACGGGCAGGATCTCAGAGCCGTTCCACGATGCGTACCCAGCGGTCCCACAGCGAAAGCCGCTCCTGAGCCTGTCACAGCTGAAGGGAACGTTCCTGTGACGTGGTCCAGCAGCCCAGGCCCCACCAGGACGGGCTCCCATCACCTGCACTCCAACGGGCGCATTCCTGCAGCCACATATTTATTTAATGTTAATGCCTCATTGTCTTGACATTCATAATGTGCTAAGCAGGGAAAGTAATTAAAGTTAATTTCTGCTTGGGGGAGGATGAGAAGAGGTGGGGGGAGCATCCTCACTGTAAATTCTTATTCATATTTCTTTCCTGTTTTGTGATTCTCAATCGGAGTTTTCTAATAACAGATCATTTCTTTTTGTCTAACTTTAATCTGGCCCTGCTTGACAAGCACCATCCTTTTCATTGAAGGGTAAGACCACTTAAAGAAAGGCCAATAAGCCCTTGCACTGCTCAGCTGACTGGGGTGATTTGTCACCCTCTGCAGTGGTGGTCACACCAATGGATTTATCTCAAGGTAAATGGAGATGCTGAGACCTGGGACCTGGAGCTTTGATTAAGGCCCCCTTTTTGTAGTGTTGATAGATGTTGCTTGTGTTTATCTATTTGAAATGCCACTAAATCTGTGAATACAATGGAAAAAGAGAGTAGTTCGCAGCTGAAAACATATTAGTGATTTATGTTTCACTAAGAAGCACAATAAAGAGACAGAGGCTATTAAGAGGAGCTATTTTCATGAGAAATAGTTCTGCTTTAAAACATTATCAACCACACCTTGATAAAGACCTACATGCATGCATAATCGTGTTTACTTATCCCTTTAGTTGAGTGCAATATACATTTGGAATGCACAGCCCCAAATTATTAATAAGCCGGTAGACACTTTGCCATGCAAATGCATAAGAATAGGATACTTTGCATGTTAATTGTCTTTCAGAGAAAAAGCAAGTGTAATGCACTGACCCGGGACTTCAGATGGACTCCACATCCCTTAAAACTGCTTCAAATCCTACTGCCCATTATTGCCAGCATTTATTCACAACATTTTAGTAGAAATAACCAGTGGGGTGACACAAAGGGATTATAATGCATCGATATAACTTATAACATGAATCAATGTCAACAAGACGCACCCATTTAAATGAATAGGGTCAGATGAGAATGCTGTATCACCCTGACTCGGGTGACAGTTACAAATGCATAACCTAGTATGCATAATAGGAGTGTACAAACCAGTAGAGATTTGTAAACTTGGTTCATTTCAAGCAGAACTGACCCACAGGAATGGAAAAGGGAAAAGCCAACTGAGCTGTCTAGAAATAAGTGATTCTGTAGTTTGTTGTTTAACTAAAGGCATAATGAGGCTTCATTTTCTCAAGCTCGAATAGAGAACATGGACCTAAAATGCTATTAAGTAGCCAAGCCGCTATTTATCTACAATGTTCAATTAAAAGAAAAAGATAACACATTCGCTTCCAAACACATTTCTGTTTACAAATGCAAAATAAAGCTTCGCTGCTCTGCCTCGTATATGCAAATGTATAGGCAAACCGCAATTACATGTTTGGAATTAACTGCGCCGTGTTATGATTTATTGAAATGTTCTGAGGATTCCTCTTCAGCACTAATGAACTGCGGTGGTGGGGGGGACGGCTGTATAATGTGTGTGCACCTGGAGCATGAAAACTCCTACAGTAAGTTATGTACCTGTAGGGCGATGCTCTGTCTCTGGCTTGGCACCGCGGTGCACTGACAGTCTAGCAAAGCTCTTAAATCTGGACAACACCTGCACCTCATTTGCTTTACAGAAGCGCCATGACCTGACTGCTGATGGTGAGCCCTCCCTTTCATCCTCAGGATTATGACAAGTTATTAATTGCCACCATTAGCTGCAGCAGCCTGCTTGAGATCTCTGCTGCTCTCTGGAGGTGAGAAACTATGTGCGTGTGAATGCAGAGAGAAAAGGCGTGAAGCATTGGGGCAAACAGAGCAACAATCTGCCCAAAAGGGATTGTGAGCTTGTGAATAATTTATTAGAAAACATTTTTCTTTGTCCTTCCCACAGACCCACAAATCCTCCCTGAGCGCTCTTTACCAGCCTTGCAGATAATGTACTTACACATCTCAGAGCTTGCTAAATAGACTGAACAGGCCACAGAGTTCACTCTTAGCGCCGCGTCTTCCGAGTGCCTTACACCGGTGAAACACTCTCATCCTGGCCTGGAAGTCCTTCCCGGTGATTTTTTTGTAATTAGGTAGAAAAGTGAATATAAAATGACACACCAATGCTTGGAAAACGTGTTTTTTCCTTTTTTTCACCTTCCGCATGCACTTGCTTGGAGGTGCTCAACCTTTCTCCTTAACATTTTCAGACACCAAACACCATATCTCACCACCTAATAAAAACGGCTGTGGTTGAATCTGAGACACTTACAGGGAAAAGCAAGTCCATAGTAGGGTAGAGAGAGGAGTGCCAGCTCCTGTAGCTCAATGTACAGCCAGGAGCACACTATGGATCACCAGCCCTTTGATCCATCAGGCCCAACCTCCTTCATCCTCATCTCTTCTTCCTCCTAAACCTTAAAGCATTCATCACACCACGCAACATACAGGAATAGTAACACTACAATTTTTCATCATTTTTACATTAAAAATCACTGTGAAAATGTGTGCGTTATAATTCAAACATAACTTAGAAATGAGTTACAAAAGCATACGGAAATTGAGAAGTCGTTTTCTCAGTGTCCTTTTAATTGGCCTTTTGTTTCACAGCAAGTTTAAAGTCTATCTATAAAATTACTGTAAATGTTTTGAATCCTTCATTTGCCTAAGAAATTATGAATGGAGAGAGTTTAGATTAGAGCTGACAGTTACAGATTAAATGAGAGACTGGATTTTCACATTTAAACTCGGAGGCTTTCATTCCTAAGTAGTTCAAAAGCAACTATTACGTCTTCATAGAATCACAGAATCACAGAATCCCAGGTTGGAAGGGACCCCGAGGATTGTGTGGTCCAACCTTTGTCACTCCCCAACAACAGCGTAACACAGCGCTGTGCTGCACACAAATTCCCCTTGAAAAAGGGGAGTTTCATATAGCAGAGTGCAGAATGTAGGACGTGCATAATCTCTTCAAACACCACGTCAAGGTTCAGGTTAGTGATATGAAAGCACTGGTGAATTTTGGGGATCTCTTTCAGACATCTCAAGAGAGAATTAAAATTTCCGTGTGGTGTGGCTGATCCCTTCTGTGTTTCTAAGGTGAACAGGGTAATATTTAGAATGCGCTATACTCTCTGCAGTATATAACATGACGTGAACTATACTGGTCTTGATCTAAATCTTGTTAGACTATATTAAAAAACTCCCTATGAATTCAAGTAAGCTCTGCTACCTACATGGTATTCTTCAGTTTCAGGTGCCCGATTTTGCAACTCAAACAATGTTAACAATGTTTTCTTACGGAGGACATTAAAATGCACTTTTCCCTACATTCATCATCCTTAGGTAGAACCATTACAATACTTTAAATAGAAAAATAAACTACGTCGATCTTAACACGGCAGAATGTTATGGCATCCAATACGGAGAATTAATGTTTTACCAGCTTCATTTGCCTAACATACAACTTTGCTCTCATCAGCTCCCCCAAAACTGCTCAGTAATACAGCTATTAATTTTAGTTCTTAAATGCAACTGATAGTAGTCAAACAAAACTGGTTAATATAAGTGGATAGCAGTGCATCAGCCCAGTGCTCCCGACTGGGAGTTCACTGGGGCTACAAACCAATCTGCTGGAGAAGTAGTTCAACAGGGATGCTGGTCATCAGGATTCACCTGTATGTCACGACAGGTGCAGAAATATAAATATAGAGGTTTTATACATGTATATGTTCACATAGCAGTGAGCAGCTGTGCCGCATCCTGCTGCGTGTTGCTCTGTAGTGCTCAGAAAGGGATGAGCAAGCTTGGAATTCTAGTTTGACTCATGGTTCCAGAAGAACAGCGGGAGAAAAGGGAAAAGCCAGTCAGAGATCTAGCAGATAGAGGTAAATTTAGGAACCATAAAAACCTCCTTTTTGGCAAAGCTGGGAATCCAAAGCTCACATGTAACCCACAACTGGGCTTTTTCAATGCTATTTTGAGACCCAAGCCCATCTCTGCCTGTTGTTGCTGACAAAGGGAGAGGCGAAGGGTTAAGCTGCGGACAAGCTGTGTACACAGCCAGGTACGGTTGTTTCTGGAGGAATGAATAGAGTCACTGTGAGGAGCAGAGTGTTATTTTAACACCTATTCTCTCCTTGGCTCTGTGGCCAGTTCACATGTAGCTGAGTGTTTCCATGGAGGAGCGAATCCATCTGTGTTTTCTCACCTGCAGGTGTTGGGGTTTTAATTAAAAGCTCTAACTAACATGTTGCTATTGTGAAGGGATGTGAATTATAGCAAAGGCAAATTATGAATGATAACGAGAGAATAACTCACTTGGAATAATTTTTCTGTGGTTTTTTTTCCCTTGTAACATAGAAATGTACTTTCATGAAATAATCAAGGACAAATATTAATTTACTCTCATGCCCTCTTTGTATGTGCAAGCAAGACAGGTACAGTTTCATTTGATCAGGGGATTGCACCAATTTAATAAGTACAACCACTTAAAGAGCTTGCCTATTAGTAAAAACCTTAAGATGCATTAAGGAAACCAGACTTGTTACAAAGAGCTTAAACAACTCTGCCTTCCAAATTCAGACACATGCAGCAAATTCATTTGCCATTTGCAGTAATTTGTCACCAGAGCTGCTGCTGTGTATACACAGGCACACAGCCGAGTTTCACAACCCGTCCTGGACCTTCCCAGCTCCTGGAATCTCCGGGCAGGTTGGATCCTTTCTGTTTATTAGCGTCAGGCAGTAGGACTGAACATCATGATCTCACTGTGATGCAAACATTACGACTGGAAGCATTTCTGGATGTTTCCTGTAGTGAAGCATGCTTGATGTCTGGGAATCTCATTTTCAGAACACAATACAAATAACTGTGTAATGGACTAACAAAACAGTCTGACATTTTTCTCCACGACTCCAACATGATGGGTATGGAAGGATCCTTTTAAAAAGCTTTTGTAAAGGCAGTCATCCGTAATCTCTCTAAATTACAATTAGGATGTGTCTTCATTATAATGTTCTGCCCCGGATTCTTGTTCCTCCAGACCTCACCAGCTCAGAAGGACTAATGGCCAAGAGAGCCAAGCAAACACAATGCCAGGCTGCCCTTGGTGTTCGCTGCGAAAGCCACTGGGAAAAGTGGTAAATAAAATTGGCCCAAGGAGAGAAACAGAGCCTGGGTCAATATCAGAGGACTCAGAGGCATTAAAGAGCCATAACATATGATGCAAGCTACAACACAATTCCAGAAAGACGTAATTCTCTCAGTCCCATTCAAAATATACAGTATAGATATGTCTCATGTCTATAAAAATTACAGAGAAATAAACTTGCTGTTCAAGGTGAAAGAATAAAGGGAAAGAGGAAAGTGATTAAATGATGGAAAGGGAGATGAGAAGGACAGGCAATGGTTGGGGAAAAAAAGGTAAAAAAACCCCAAAATTGGTAGGGTCTTTTAAGTAGGAAACAGTTGGTCATGAGATGAAAGTGGCTAACTAGGCACCGAGGTTACAGGGAGAAAATGAAAAAGATAAGGAATAAGAGAACAGCAANAAAAAAAAAAAAAAAAAAAAGGGGGGGGGGAAATGACAGAGGAAAGAGAGATGGAAGAAACCCAATGCCAGAAAAAGCAGCTGTTAATTACAGTTAGGTGGATTCGCTGTAGACAGTAACGTAACCTATTCTATTCTATTAATCATTAGTATCTGGATGCCTCCAATGGCACATGAAGTATGTGTTATTTGTCCTCCGCTCATTTCTCTGGTGAAAAAATGTGTGGTCAGTGGGTATGGATAGATTCCTTTTCTTCTTTCTTAATATACATGTTGTTGTGTTTTCAGCTTAGAGATGGCAAGGTCAAAGAAATATTCCTTCCCTTGCACAAATGTGTCTTTGAGGCATCAGGGAATTCAGGAGTGAGAGAAAAATCAAACAGAGCTTGCAAAAGGAAAAAGATCTTTAAATGTGTTTTTTTTCCTTCACCAATTCCATGAGATATTTTTTTGTTCACACTTCTGGGATCATCTCACCTAAGAAAAATAAGACTGAAACCTCTTTTTTCCTTCTTTTCCCTGCTGCTTTCACTTCACCCCGAACAGGTACACACGTCAGAGCTCGGCTGCAGACACTGAGCTCCCACCCGAGCAGAACCTCTTGTACTGCAAAGCTGCCGCTGAAGAACCTGGCACAGCCCCGAGTCCCAGTGCCCAGAGATCTGGTGGGTTCAATACCACACAAGGCAGGAAGATGGGACCTTTTCCACAAGGAACCAACTATATGAATGAATTTCACCTAATTAACCTTTTGGCTCTTTAACCTGCAGTAGGGCTCAGCAAAGGTCTCCCAAGACCATCTCAGCAGACTGGTGTTCTCTGTGTGTGTAGAACAACCCCTTCCACATCCATTACTATATCCTTGCCACTGATGTGACTCCTCATCGTTTTATCAAGATTAAGTCACACCCAGACACAACTGACACAACACTGTCCCGTGCATGTCTTGGGGCTCTGACACTGCAGGAGTTCAAGGCACCGTAAATTAACTTACGATACGCTGAGCACTCCGAGCGCTGCAACCTGGAAGTAGCTAAGGACACTGTAAGGACAAGGGCCACTCAGCACCAGCCACCAGCGTGTGACAGGCACCATCACCAGCGTGGTTTTCCTGTTCTTAAGGAAGGTGTATCGCTGATCATTATAAATGGATAGTGATTGTAAGGCTAAATTCCCATCAAGGGGCTGATGAGTCATTAAAACCCCTCAAGCTTTGTTCTCACAGTTTATTGCCTCATCATCATCACCACCCCTTCATGAAATTATTGGCTTTTAATTAGCTCTAGCCCTTTCATTACTATCTGTATCATTGCAGAGAAAGAAATAGGGAAACAGCTCAAATAAAGTATGTGATTGCCCCTTCTGAAGCTAGTAATAAGATATTAGCACAGTGTCATTTAAAATTATGGCCTTTACGATATGGCAAACTGATTTGTTTTTCCTAAATGAAGGAAAACCTGGATATGTCTCTTGATTCCTCCTGTTCCAGGGCTGCAAGGATTTCAGAAGCTACTGCTGAATCTCCATTCCCGTCACCAGGAAACCCTCCAGTGGCTCCTGTCTCATGTCTCAGCCTCTTCCAGCAGCTATATGGGACCATTTCACCTGCTATACAGTAACGCTATATACCCAGAGCCTGTGTTTCCAGTGGAGGATGTTGATTGGAATATGTTAAATAATAGCAACCATCCCAACTGTAGTGATCTCCTGTATTTAAAACACGGGTTTACATGCTTCATAAATTTCAGTGCTTGTAATTATACGATATATATGAACAGAGTGAGTGAAAGAGAGCATATATACTATGTGAGGAAACAGCATTATCGATCCTGTATTATACAGTGCTCAAGAAAATTAGTTAACCATACAGCTCATTGGTTTAAAGATGGCAGTAAAGTTTAAAGACATTCTGTTGTGAAGTTAAATATAACAGCCATGACACAAATAGAACAATCGCTTTACCCGGATTTCCCTGGCAGCTTAGGGATTCCTGGGCTGGATCCTGCCCCCAGCGTGCTGCTGCACACCCAAAATAACCCCACAGGAACACGTGGAGTCACTCCAGATTTACACCACAGAATTTGGATCCAGAGGTTTAAATAAGGCTTATGTAATAAAAGGGGAATTTATAATGGTTCCCTGTGGAGCTGGAAGGCAAAGCGAAAGCTTCATATGCTTATTTCAGAAACAGAGTTAACAGCAATGGACTTCAGCTCCTCACCTCAAGTTATTTTACCGGAAAGAATCATAGAATAGAATCATAGAATCACAGAATCATTTCAGCCGGATGAGACCCTCAGGATCATCGAGCCCAACCATACCCTAACTCCAGCACTAACCCATGTCCCTAAGAACCTTGTCTAAACACCTTTAAAACCCCTCCAGGGATGGTGACTCCACCACTGCCCTGGGCAGCCTGTTCCAATGCCCAACAGCCCCTCCCGGGAAGAATTTTTTCCTAATATCCAATCTGAACCTCCCCTGGTGCAACTTGAGGCCGTTTCCTCTTGTCCTACCACTTGCTACTTGGAAGAAGAGACCAACACCCTCCATGCTACAACGTCCCTTCAGGCAGTTGCAGAGAGCGAGAAGGTCTCCCCTCAGTCTCCTCCAGGCTGAACAGCCCCAGCTCCCTTCTTTATTTTTAAATCCTGCACGGCAGGAGTGGGGATGTCCCGGGGACGCAAACCGCGTGTCCCAGCTCTCATTCCTGCTCTCCCAGGCCTTCGCGCTGTGACACTCAACGTGTCACTCACTGTTCCTTCTCTGAGAGGTGCGACATGGATGGGGACTACAGAGGGATACAAGGTCTAATTATTCTACACTGGGGAAGATTTTCTGTTTCCCTATGAGAAAATTCTACAAAAATACAAAATGATATTGCAGTACTTCACACTGGCAGCCCTCTGGAGCCACTGATAGTTCTACACGAGGCAGCTAGAGGCAATCGGGAAGGGGAGTGGAGCAGCGACAGTCAACAGAAAATACAAGGAATTGCAGAAATACGGGGTAGGGAGATGGAAAAAAATAATAAATTCTGCATTTAATTTCTCTCCCCCCATTTCATACAAATGTGATTTAATTTAATTCCAAAGAAATCTCTCTCCTGAATGCTTCGAAAAGGTTAAAATGCAATTTTCTGAAACTAAGTTATTAGATAGAGGAATATTAACCTTTGAGCCCCGTAGACTTTTACTCTTTTTTATCTCCTTTTCATTTTTGTTTGTGGGTCTATTCATTTTTGTGCGCTGGCCCTCCCGTTGCTAGGGAACAGGCGCTCGGCGCGCAGGCATCTCGCTCCATCGTCTCTGGCTTTGGTCTGGCTGGTCCAGGCTACCGGCTTCCCTAGCGCTCGCTGCCGGCAATGCAGTCCCTTACAAAAAGCATTTATCACGGCCCGGCGCAGTAATGGCCACTCAGTGGAGGGGAAATTGAGCTGACCTGAAGGCCAAAGCTGTTAGGGAGACTGGTGGGAAGGGTAAAAGGGTCAGCGTACCCTTTTCCCACCCACTTAGTGGGCAGTAAGCAATAGAACAGCAGTGCCACTGTTTTCACTAACATATCCCGAGGCTTTGCACCTGAAATAAATGTTTGTTTGACATTAACAATAAAAAAAAAAAAAAATCCGGTTTCCGCACAGAAACTGGTTATGCTATTTAAACTTTAGCAAGGTAGGGGTAGAGTGGGGAGAACGGCTTAAGATGCAATTTGTTGTGCACTTCGGACAATATAATTATTTCCTTTTGATAGCAATAACTCTTGGACGTTCCCATCTTCTTTGATTTAGAGAAGGCAGGAATCACGAAACCAAAACAGTAAGTCTTTTGTTGCCTTTGGGTCAAAAGCATCACCTACCATGAGTATCTGAAAAAAACCCGAGTTCTGTTGACAAATCAAATACATAAAGAAATCAATAACATCACCCCAAAACTACCTAAATGCAAGCACAGTCTGATTTATACTTCTGAACGATTATTGTACAGAAGCATTTTCTAACGCTAATCTAAGTGGCTTTAAGGCTGATGTGGAAGCCTTTACAAATTGAGAAACAAACTATTTTCCAATGAAAAATGGGGGAAAAGAACAGAGAGGCACTACCTTAATAACCTAAAACTCTAATTTCTTCTGGAGACAATGTAGTCACAAGAGCTGCAGGACTGAAATCCTAAAGGAAAGACATTTCAGAAAGCCATATGTATTTATCTTGCTACATTACTCACATACAGGGACCCCAGGCTATACGTCAACCCCTCGCACAGGTGAGTTGTTCTCAAGCAAGTAACACTCTTCACCATTAGACCCTCATTGAGAACCTTTCACCGGTTTCAGCAAAGAGCAGGATTTGGTGTCTATTAATTAGTAAAACATCATTGCTTATATTGCTTCTTCCTTGTAGAGATGCAGACTGCTAGAATCACACTAAGATTTCTGCTGCTGTATCCAGTGTTCTCAAACAACAATATTTAACCAACAAAAAGAGACCGAGTCAATCTCGGTTTTAGTGATTCCCAGGAAAGTCATCAAATAAAAATGTGAACTTTAAAATTGATCAGGATTAATTTCACTGACACTGTATCATAACATATATCTCTTTGGAGACTCATTTGTTGGGCTGCAGATGCAAAGAAAGTAAGGAAAGAAATAAATCAGAATACAATAAGGCAATTAGACTTTTGCCATTGATAGAATACTAAAAATGTCTGATTTATCAAAGCATTAACAAACAGAAATAAACACAAGACGTATATTTTCCTGCAAAATACCTGGTTAGGAAAAATAAAATAATAACCGTGTTTATCAATAAATTTAATTTCCCAATATTGTGCCTTTCGATGTGGAATGCTATTTCATCTGCTAATTTCAAGAGTGCAGCAATATAAGATGATTTATAACATGAATACCAATACAGTAAAAATCCTATTCTCATCTCTATGAAATTGCCCTGCTCAGAAGAGAAAATTCTCCCTTATACACTATTATATGCATATTAAGGATAAAATATTAAAGATTTACATGCACACACATACACATGCTCATATACCAATCTAATTTCACAAACGTTATATTGAATTTCGGTGTGATTATGAGAGATTCCTTTAAAACTCAACGATTTGGAGCTCTTCAGGATTTACTAGAGATCTCGATAGTGCTAATACTCCCCATAATATTACTAAAGGCATGAAACACTTACATATTTCACAGTTGTTCTGTTATAATAATACAATGAAAACAGTCAGATTGCAAGTTTTATTTCCTATTTCTGGCTACAGTAGAGGTAGAATCAAAGTGATCTGCTGTACTGCTGCCTCATGTATCATATTTAGGCTGCTTACTGTACTCGAACACCTGCAAAGACGGCAAAAGTGCAGCTCAGATAGTGGCGTCTTCAACAACTGAACAGAGCTCAGCTTTAATCTGGAGAGAAGATGGGATGCTGGGTTACCTAATGAACTTTAGAAATATCTGACATCAGAGGGAACAATTTCACCTGCGAAACGGAGAGAAGGGAATAATCCTCACGCCGGGGCCCCACAAGGGAATTTTCCCATCATTACTTATCAGCCACCATGGTAGCCAAATACCACTAGGGCATCTGAGCATCTGTAGGGAATTTCTAAGACTTCCCAAAAATGTTTGTCCCTCAGAACAGATAGAAAGCTTTGCAGAAGAAGGAGCAAGACTAAAGGAAATTAGTTATTATATTTTAGAGAGAAAAGTAAAGGGTATGAAGTTAAAGCAGAGGTGGTTAAAATACGAGGTAATATTCCTATAAATGTCTGAGCTGTTGTTGGTCAAAAGTCTGAATTTTAAGTTATTTTTTTTCTAAAAAATAAGTAAGAAATCAGGTGACAGAAATCAAGCCCAGTGAGACACTTAATAGGTAAATGTGCAGTACAGTACCAATAGAATACAGACGAGGTATAACTCCCCATCAACTCCACCAGATGAATTTTCCAACCAGTATTCAAAACTGGATATATTCTACATTTTCTCTTATCACTTTCTTGCTTAGCAAAGAAACAGCATACTCCATCCCCTGATCTAACACAGGCTATGGCCCCTATACAAAACTAAGAGTCAATTTCAAAAGGCAATCTGCAAATTATTAATTTAAGAAGACTGAACCAAGTGTATAGTGCTGTTTTTATTGATCTGAATCCAACTGATTAGACTATAACAGACAGATCCATCTTCTATAAACAGCAATGGGGAACATCACTCAGGTTAGAAGGGGTCCATATGCAGCAGAGAATTTGGCATAATGCATCTTAAGTATGAGATTATAAGGAAGGCAAAGCACAAGTGTTAATCTGATTTTTGTATGCTAGTATTTATTAATCATAATTCTCGAGGAAACCAGATCAGACATCTTGAAACACCTTGGACTAGTCACTTAACTGGTAGCAAATCTGGAAAGAATAGTATAATTTATTGAGCCCAGTACCAAGCTAACTCCAAAAAGCTATTTTAAAAACAAAGCAGGATTGTACAGACTTTAAAATAAAGCTATCGGACTTTCCCCTCGTCCCTGTTATCCATTCCTGGAACTATAACATATTGTCTCTTGTCAGGAACCAACATGAAAAGGAAATTACACGGCTGTCTAAAGTTATGTCTTCACTGCAAAACAGTCTTTCACTGCAGCTTTGCATTGATGGCTCTCTTGATGTTACAATATCAGCAAAGAGAAGGCCTGGTGGTTTGCTTTTGGTGTAACTTGTACAGGTCAACCTCCAGTTCTGGGAGAGAAATAACCATGGCTAACTACACTGGGATGAGAATGACATCTCCAAGTCTCCTATAATTACCTCTTATCCTATTTGCAGAAAAAAATATGCTCTAAAAGTTTACGTTTTCAATGAAAATGTGGGAAAGTTTAAATAAATCATATAACATCCACCTGAGAGGGAAGAGAGACTGATGTAACAACTCTTTTAGAAGCAGGATTGTCTCTTATTTATCTCAGTACATTAACATAAAAACCTAATAATTAAGCACAGATGCTGCTAACGATTCATGGTTATCACTGTACAGAAAGAGCAAAGAGATGAACCTGTTCTTTGCGTATGTGCTGGATCAGGACGCAGTACAGCTCCAAGTTCTCATCACTATTTTTCGCACCTGGATTTCCTTCCCCCCTCAATATTGGTCTGGTCACCAACCCTCCTCCCCACTGCTTCTCACTACCAACAACACTTGCATGTTTTCTAGCAGCTTCTACAATCTGTTATTCTTTCATTACATAAACAATTATTATAGACAAAAAATTTGAGAGTATAATAATGTTCACTGGATTTTAGATGAAACTAAGCTAAACTAACTGCACCAACCTGGACAGGATTACAATAGGAGCAGCAAGGAATTTCTGAAGGGGTCATTGCTTCATGACAGAGGATTCTCTCAGAGGCATCAGGATCAGTGAGGGGGTCACTTCTCACTGAACATCAAGAGCTGGTTTCCTAATGATTGTTTGTCCCTGAAACAGGAATTCTTCAAATCATAAATTATTGAATTATTGGTTATTAAAAAAGAATTTATCAACTGTAAGAGAAGAGGGCACCCACTGATCCTCCATGGAAAGCTGGTGCTCAAGCGATGTCCTTTGAAAATGGTAAAGCAGAACAAAATCAAGTGACAAGCGTGCTCAGACTGTTCAGCTGCTTCAGAAGCAGCTTTTCAAATGCTTCAATTTATAAACCAAACCAATAGACATATGTGCCTATTTATTTTAATAGGTAAGGCTGTGAACTACAGCAGTCCAGAGGCTGTTTTGCCATCTTTACAAGACCTTTTTATACAACTCAAGTCAATCTTTGATGAGGCCCTTAGATCTACTACACTTAAGAATGTTTAATTATTCTTACAAATGACAGGCTGAACCTGTAACCTTCTCTATCTGCAACTGTCATTTCCATCACAGAGCTTCACGCACAAACACTACAAACCCACAAGGAGCTTCACAGCATCGGGTTTGCTTGTCCTAAACGTCACCTGGGAGGAGGTCAAGACAGGGCAGAGGGGATTTGCTCATCACGCTCCAACACCAAAACCATTCGGAGAAAGGAAGAAGCTGCAGCCTCTAGTCCGGCACATCGCGGCCACTTTGCCGTCCCAATCCCTTTTTCAAAGCAGCAGGACTGCAAACCGACTTGCAGCAGAAGCTGAAGAAAGCTCAGCGTTCTCCACTGCGCATTAGAGCCCCTCTCCCCTTGCACATTAGTTAATGCTAGAAAAATACAGCTGTCAATTCTCACGTAACAGCTGAGATTTGGTAGTTCTTAATGAAATACAAGCTGCATTAACACGAGGCATGTTAAAACTGTCAGTTCAAATATGTGTTACTAAAACAGTCGGTAGTAAGCTTCACTTGTTCGATAGACTGTTTACAGACTTACATACCTCAAGTCCAAGTTCATGTGAATAAAAACTGGAACTAAAGTATGAGTGATATCCTTTTGATGTGGCTTATGTGTGCACTTTCCTTTTATAGCAGATGGATATTTTTCTTGCAGGAGATTAAGCTATAAATTGGAGAATGTTTTCCTTGACATTTGCCACGATGGTTCTGACGGAAATGAATGTGAAAAATGAGTGTGAATTTTTTTTTTTTTAATTAAATTACTTGTCTTTATGGTCCTTGAAGTTTGTGGATGCTGAGTAATGCTGTGCTATGCCCTGCATTCTCTTCATAGGTTCTATGCTGGCTAAATTAATTACAAGACAAGCCTTTGGAATTAAGTGTATTTTAAGTTCAGAGGCATCTGTTTAGAGTCTTCTAATACCTCCAGCCCCTTTGGAAATATACTCGTTAGTATGAGCGGTATAATTTTCATTTCCGCTGGCATGGTTGTAGCAGGACTTCTTTAGTTTCAGACACACTTCATTTGACCTATCAAGGGCATAAACTCTGAAGATGTTCCCTCACCATTTGTGTTTTCCTAGCAGACAGAAGTAAAAAGATTCACTTAAATATAACCTAAGCACTAAAAGAATGTTGCTCCTGCTGTTAGTCTCTTTAAATACCAAGATGACTGTTATTTTTAAAGAAATAAAAAATGCAAGAGAAAAATGCCTTGAAGATTACAGGAAAAGGTAAGAACAATGTATCTGTCTTCCCTGTAATTGGTGCAAAAATAAAATGTGTGAATAAAGTATTAAATATCAAATTCATTAAGTGGAATGGTAGCAATAATAAGCGGAAATAAATTGGAAATAAAACTGAGACTTCAGAAGGCTTGAATTCAAAGCAGAGTGGATTTTGCTCTCTGTGAAATAATAGAACTTTGGTTTTGGTTTATAATTACGTTTTGAAGGTGCTGAATTTCACATAAATACTCAACTGAAGGAAGAAATTCCTCCAATATCTGTTTTTATGGAAAGGATTAAAGCCTGGCAGATCTATGACCCACAGACCGCTAATATTCTCGAGGATGCAGTTCTACCAGGCATTGCCCAGCAGGGAGACTGAAGTTTGGAGAGGGCAGCACAAGTGCAGCTCACCCACAGCAGCACTCGTACAACACAGCGTGTGTTCAGCCAGCACTGAATTACAACCCGACAGAGACACCAACACGTGTCTGAGCCACGGTCATTCACTTGCTAACAGGAAACAGAGCTGAATACATTCTCCTGAGACATTTTAGTGCATAAAACACACACCCCTTTGTCACCGCAGGGTTCAAGTGGTGCAGCTGCTCTGCTGTGACAGAACTGTGGGAAAAGCATAAGAGGAGAAGAGTAAGATGTTATCTGGCACTATGGCTGCTGCTATTACTGTTGCTGCTTCCAGTCCATGTTGGTGGCGGCCACAAGAAATACTTGACACATACAAGGAGCTTAAAAGAAAGAAACATGATGAGAAAACACCTTATTGCAAAGGGAAAGAACTGATGGAGAGGAAGGAAAGGTTGTGTCCAACGGGAAGGAACACTTCCTACAGATCTGCTGTGTAGGACAACAGGAGCCATCAGCTGGTGCAGAAAGGCAGCCATCTCCTAGGAAGGATGGACTATGTTCTGCATTTGATATCAAACTTATTAACTAACATTATGTCCCCAGTCTGAGCCCACTTACTCTGGTGGCCTCTTTTCTCCCCACAGTATCTGTACTGAGTGGGTGCTCTGGCCCCCTGGTGCCTGTTCTTTGACACCAGTGAATATATGGGGCATTCACTCCCCCCAGCTGAACCCCTACAATCAGAGGAATCGGCTCTCTGGGCAGCCAAAATCAGGGAAGAGCCTCTTGACAGAGCGGTTTGACACCAATGAGAGGGAGTCACCAACAGGGCCTTCCCCAGGAAGCACAGATGCTGTGGGACAGGGCTGTCAAACTCACTTTCACCGGGGGCCACATCAGACTCGTGGTTGCCTTCAAAGGGCCAAATGTAATTTTAGGACTGCAGAAATGTAGGAGTAGTTATTTGAGTAACTAAATGAGTTTGACACCTCTGCTTTAGGAGGATGGTTTTCATTTTTCCCTGGCTCCTGAGCACCCATAGACGGGCACGGTAGATATTTCCTTACACAGGATCAGCCTTTTCTTTATTGCACCATCGTTAACTACAGGAATTATCTTAAAAATCTAAAGAAAGCAGAAGCAACTTCCTTCAGGACATGCACTGGAAAATTTTACTGCCATTTACTTGCATCTGCAGACATTTGAACCCCCTCATTACGATACAGTTACTCTGCTGTGTAAACTGGACACAGTTTAAAATGTCACCGGCTGAAAGTGAAATGCCAAAGTACGCGGGATTTAAAAGGTCCTCAGCCATCAAGGGCTGTGGCCAAACCAGACATCTCTTAGATTAAACGTGTCAGCTAGCGAGGATACTTGTCGTTGAAGGCGGATCTCCCACGCAGAGCCGGGTGCCCCGAGTGCCCGTATTTACACCCTTACTTTCACCTTCATAAGGTGTTGTTTGGGGTTTTTTTGTCTGGGAATGATATTGTGATGATAGTCAGAGCATAGTTAGGTGGTTCTGTACAGAGAGTACATCGCAAATCTGTATGTACTGTAAATCTCCTTCTATGGGCTGTATTAATATTCTGCATGTACCCTATCAACCCATAATCTCCCTGCATTATTCATTTCTAAAGCGCTGCTCATCCAGATTTTGCATTAGCTTCTTCCTCAAAAACTTAACAGATAGAGAGTAAACTAAACTGATGTGCAAAAGCTCTGTTCATTGGAATCTAGGGAAAAAATAAATTGTGTTGGCACATTTTATTGTGTTTCTGAATAAAGCAGTAAGGCTCCAGCCTCGGCTGAGAATAGACGGAATTTGGGAACTCATTGAAAAAGTTTTCTCTTGGAAGATGGATTAAATTGATCATTTTTTCCTAGACGGAGTGCACTTCAGGCTCATTTTGCTTTGTAATTAAGAAGAAAGCCAGAAACATCATTTACACATTAAGAATTTAATAGATATATTTTTCTAGCTTTATGCATTAGCACAGGACAGCCCATTAATGAAATAAGTCTTCCTTCAGGGTCAATTTAGATGGGCTGTAATCTTCTGCAAATATATTGCAAATGAGGATCATTTAATGATCTTAAAACTAACTGCCAGAAAAGGATTGTTATAACTCTCCAGACAACAAAAAAGGGTTTTGGCACGGCTTGTAGTACCTTTGTAATTAGCAAATGTTTAATTTCAACCCACCGCATCACAACATTGAAAATATTATCTTCTGTGGAGCTCAGTTTCAGACTCTCTGACCTGGGAGGTTAATTCTGAGAAAGGAAAAGCCTGTGGTTGTGTTTGTCAGTCAATAAAACAACAGCTCCAGCCCTCTGCTCAAACCTGGATGCTTCAGTTTGACATCTGAACCCCACCTCTATACGGTCAGATCCTGACATGCAAGGAAACCCCAAATGGAAGGGGTTAGTAGTAGCAATAGCAAACGGATGAGGAGAACGAGCATTTTATCTCAGGCTAGAATTAGTAAGCTTAACCCTGGTAACTGGACAGCCGCACTTTTTGTGGGCAGTCACACAAAACCACTTCTCCACCTCCCACTTTGTGTTCTGTCTGTATCAATGTCTTGCATTTCCCAATGAGTTCCTTTAATACCTTAATGGAATTCTACTTTGTCCTCCAAACTATGGTAGACAGATTCTCAGGAATTTGGCAAGTATATGTCTGTGTAAGGAGGCATTTGGGGACTTTGCGTGTTTTGTAACTCCCATAACTGTCCCTCAATTTTAACAGCTCTACGAGCCTTTTCCGATACTGTAGTATCCCCTCTGATACTTCATCCTGCAGCTCTCAACAGAGAGAACAGCTCTCAACCAGAACGCCTTGCTACAGGATTTGGACACCAGAGTGAAATATTTATGTTTCAAAGCTGGATTCAAGGAGTTTGTATAATGAACCATCACAACTGCTATCGACTCGTACCTTAGGAAATCTGCCGTGCGCTTTGTTCACAATCCAGCCTGTGCACACACTCTGGCGTTCACGGTGAGCACAACGGTGTGCACTGGTAATACCAAACACCGAGAACTGCTTTTTCCTTTTCTTGATGACAAGATCCTGACACAGAATTTCACTTTCCCATGAGAAATGGTCCCCACCAACAGCCCGATTCCAGCAACACCTGGCAGGTAAACATGAACAATGAAATGCAAAACCTCCCTTGGACTGTGACCAGAACATGTCTTTTTGCATCTTTCTGTAATTTACACAACCATCTCCTTTCTACCTCATCTTTCTACCAGGCGCAGGAACACATCTCCAGCAAAAGATTAGCTGGAGTGTGGCAGTAGAAATTCATACACCTTTCTCAGACTGACTTACAGTCCTTCTGACAGTTTTTCTAAGGTGTCTTACTCAAATAAATGGGCCGTTTGCTAGCTCCATTTTGAAAAGTTGGTCTCTGTAGAACATTTCTGATTTCTGGTGCTAGTAAAAACCTTGGAACAAATTTTGTATTAGTACAAGAATCACATTCTGCGTTCTATAAAAGGTTTCCCATCTCTCTTCAAGCTTATGAGTAGAAATAAGTAATTTTCATATTTTCTTTGCCTTCTTTCTTTCCTTTCTTTCAAAATCACTTTTAGGCATTACTTTTAGTTGATTCACATTTACTTGTTTTGCATTTCATAATACTAAGAGTAGCATTTTTTGTAGATGGTAGTGGAGTAATAGTCGTTTTGTGCTTCGTTAGGAATTTTACCAGTGATTTCAACAGAGGCCCATTTGGGTCAACACCAAATATTAATGAAGAATTTAACCCAAGCTTGCTTAAATCTGTCTACATGCTTTTAATGGAAATATGCAGAGTTCAGGGATCTGCATATCCAACAGTGACTGAATGGAAGGATTCTGTGCCACCAGCAAGAGGCCCAGGGTCTTTGTTTTTCTGACCAACTTGAAGTTTTGTTTCAAAAGAAGAACACAGTAAACTGTGTTTCCCAAATTCTGACAGTTTTTTTAGCTGCTTTTACTATCTAAGATACTGTATTAGCCTGCAGCAAAGTATTACTGAGCTGAGCATTTCTGCAAGGTCTGGCCAATATGAAGCAGATTTGGCAATAGGTTTCACAGAGGGCTCTCTACTGACCAGCTGGATAAAAACTCAAGAAGGGTTTGTGAGAACATCTCATGAGCAGTTACTTCGCTAAAATCTTTTAATCTTTGTTATGTGCATACTGTTGCAAATGCAAGATTACATGCACACGGAGTGGCAATCACTCTCGTGAAAACTCCTTGCCAGCATGACGGCTTTAATTCACCGGCTCGGGCTCTAAGAAACAGTAGAGCTTTAAAAAAGGGCTCTACACATAGCCTGTATTGTTGTGATCAATGGAACTCCGTGAGGAAGAAAACCTCGAAGGCGAACTGGAGGCATTTTGTGCTTCCCTCTGTTTTATTGCACAACCTTAGACACCATGTGTAAAAAAGGTCAAGACATCATGTAGGCTTTTGCATTAAGCAGCAGAACACTAATTAGTTTTACCGACAATGAGGTTTTGTGCTTGTGTTCTAATATTTTGATGTATCGTTTTGCTTGAAAACGAAGTCTAACATGATACAAAGCCTCTTCTATTCTCTGTTGTCTGTTCCTCAATATTATTTTAAAACTCATCGTGTGTTCTCCAGCTTGAGTGCTAAGTGTTCTGTTGCTTCAGTTTTAATTTAACCTTCCTACTTCAAAGAGAATAAAAAAGTGAAATGTATTAGGCCATTGTATTCGTCTCTGAAGTGGCATTTGTAGAAAATATCAGGTAGTAATTGTTTCCCCCAGCTCTGTCTCTGAAATTTGTCCTCCTGATAGCCGGCTGCAGCATTGTCTCTCTGTATTTAACTCACTGCACTCAAGACACATTTTTGCTTTTTTTTCCCCGGGATATTTGCTCTAGTTATAATGATGAGAAGCCCTACCTAAACAGTAAGAAAATTTGTTAATAGGCTTTTGCAACCAAATGATCTTTTATGAGTGCTTTTTGGCTCTAGGTAATGCTACTATTGCATTAATTCAGATTCTAGCTTACTGCCTATTATATATGTACGTTGGAAACAAAGACTGAGCTTGATGAGCTCTAAATGTCCCCGTCTACAAAACAGTCACACATTTGATTAAGATCCACAGTCAGTCGATGGCTTTTCATAAAAAGTTAAAAATACGTGTAAATGCCTGCAAGATTAAGATCTATTAACATTGTGGTTCCCTGACTGATGTGAATGCATAGCGTCTATCCCAGTGAAATGCTTATTCCATCACAGTCACTAATGGGATCAAATATTTAATAATAATAATAATAATAATAATAATAATAATAATAATAATAAATGACCATTAAATTATATCCCACTGGTTAAAATCTATCCAGCCTGCACATTCTGGGAAGAGATGAGCTGCCTCTGACTATGCCGTGAATCAGTCAAGTGCTTCGAGACAACTTCGGCCAAATGCAAATCCAGTTTATTTAGTCAGGCGCAATACTGTGTTAATGCAGTTGCAGGGCTCTCGATTGGCTTGGAGAGCAGGCAGACTGAATGCTTGCCTGCCCAGAATGTACTGTGGAGAAATAACCTCAATTTTTGGCACAAAAGTGCTATTTCATTCAAAACAATGATACTGTTAGAAGTACAACAGTTAGGAATGAGAGCGTTGCAGGGACATACTCAAAAGCTCAATTCAAGGGGCACATGACAGGCTCAGAGGCAGCTGGAATGGCAGCAGTTCAAAGGTCCAAAGAGCTCAAAGAAGGAGGAAGCCAAAAGCTACCGCAGAGAAGAATTTGTCATAACTTAGTATCCTGAAGCACCCAAGTAAATAAAACTAGTAAAAAAAACTCGTGCGCTTCCCTCGCCTTCTAGGAGAAACAGGGAAGCGGGAAGAAAACAGATTAAGTTGTATGTAATAAAACAAGAGGGTGAATCTAAACACTTTGTTCTGCTTTACTCGCAAACCCACTGCAGTGGAGCACTTACCACTATTGCTCTCCCTTTCCCGCACCACTGCCAATAGTAACGAACCGGGTGCCAAAAACTGGCAGTCAGAGACTCCATTTGAACGAGAAGTACCACTCCACTGTGAGCAAGAACGGCAGAAACAAGGCTGGCTTTTTCTTTGGTAGTTTGGAAGAAAATGGCCTAAGCAGTAAAGTAATAAAATCCAGCTTTCCGCAAATTTGGCAGCTTTTAGTTTCCGGGTTCTGGTTTCAGGGATTTGCAACATGCGGTTTTCAACAAAGATCCAGGAGAGGATTCCTGGGGAATCTGAGGAGTTTGCATCCTCAGGTGGGGCCAGGTTCTCAGCAATGCCCCGGCGCTGTGCACGAGACCCTCAGAGCGTGTAACAGGGTGGCTGAGTTCTCCCATCCTCTTATCAGCTCAAACCAAACTGGTGCATCTGGGGATTCTGTGATGGTAACAGCCTTCTGCATAAGAACACAAGACGGGACAGCGGGGTGGAAAGGCACATCTTTCCAGAAGGACGGTGGAAATGCTGCTGCACTGACGGGACATTAGCTGCCAGCACTGGGGAGGGATTTGGGGCTAACGAGAAGCAAAAATTCCTCTAAATTCCTCTGGAAGTCCAGGCTTGGGCTTGGGTGGAACACAGAGCATACAACCCAGTCTGCACTGGGCATCTGTGGGCCTGCTGTAATGGACTACAAAGTCCATTACATAGTTCAAGCTAAAAATTATCTGTTGAAAAGCAGAGTAGATTCTTCACAGTTTCACAAGTGCCCGTAAGAAACAAGAGCAGTATGAAGGTCTTTTGGCTCCGGATAAAGCAGTCTGGGGTACTACAGACACAAGAACAAAAGAACAGGCTCTGTGCTGGAGGGCTCATAGTAGTTTCTATGTTTAGTACTGTCTTGTTTACAACTGAGTCCTAATCAAGTCCATAACATTTAGGGGCCATGTGCTCTTATATCTTTACTTCTATTGAGTAGCCTCCTCCCTACGTGAGTAGTTTTGAAATTTTCAAAGGGAATGCTCAGATACCTTGTTTCCCCCAAAATAAATCCTACCCTAAAAATAAGCCCTAGCATGATTTTTCAGGATATTTGAGGATGCTCGAAATATAAGCCCTACTCTAGAAATAAGCCCCAGTTACAGTTCATTAAAAAAGTCAATCTAAAGAGTGCCCAGGCAGCTATACGTGTGAAAAAGTAAGCATCTTTTGGAGCAAAAATTAATATAAGACCCTGTCTTATTTTCGGGGAAACAGGGTAGCAATCCACTACATGGCATGAGGACACGAGCCAGAATTTTGCCTGAAAGCCTTGCTGAAAAACGAGAAAGGATGTTTAATTCTTTGCTCTTTTTGCTTATCTGCATATTCAGCTTGGCTAATATCACACAGAAATCAGAAATGGGCTGTTTGATGGGGGGTTTTTTTGACATTTCCTGCTTGTTCTTATCCGCTGTGTACATTGGAAGCAATACAGCAAATCATTTTGGAAGGACTTGGTTATTAGTGCATCACAATACACAGTGTGTCTTGTTACACAACTCAATATTTTTAATTACTTGCCTTTACTAGTGAGACAAAATTTAGAGTCAAGTTTCAAGTAATCCCTTTTATTGGACTAATGCAGCAATATTGACAGTCGTGCTTTAGGGATATACAAAACTCCCCTGCAGGTCAGGAAGGGGTTGACTCTAAAGAATGGATTCCTATACCCAGAAAGCTGGTTTGTCAATAGTGTACAGTTAGTTCAATAAAAGGGATTACTCAAACATTGGCTCTACACTTAGTCTATAAAGAAAATACCTGAGCTTTTTAGTCAACACATTTATGACTTTAAGTATGTCCATTTTGTGATGAATCGCTCCAAATGTGTGGGTTGCTGTAAATAAACTGTAGCTACATCCTTACTACAAAAGAACGAATAAGAAAAAAAGAAGAAAAGAGACCAAATAGTGGATTCACAGCTTTCCTTGGTGTGCATTTGCGTAGTTGTGTGTAGTTCAGTGAAGTTGCATTAACTTGCACCAGCTGAGAGTCTGTTCACAGACTTAAGTGTTAATGGTTTTGTTCCGTTCTTTAGAAATAACTTTTTATAGCCCTACAATAAGATATTCAAACTACAAAAAGCAAAGAAAATAATTGTCATAGAAGAGCTGTATGCACTTGAACCAAATCTGGATTTGGTCTGGTTATGATGTTTAGTACTTCGGAAAGGCAGCACCCTCTCTTTCACCCGTATTTCCGTGGCAGCACCCAGAGGAGCTGGGTGGTGACAGAACCTGACCCTGACACAAAGTGGCTGTAGCCCGTGGCTGTGTCACTGCAACCTGCCCTCTGTGGCTGGGTCTCCACACTCACACACGGCCCCGGCGATGGAGATCAGCTCAGAAACCTGCTGGCACTGAGCAACTTCAGGAGGTGCCAAAGGTAAGAATGGGTCTTACCCAGATTCACGAAGTGGACCCATACTTTGTTCCTGTTGTCAGTTAGTTAAAAAATATAACGAAGCAAGAACATGCTTACCTCTCAATGCACGTTAGATTAGAGCAAAACCACCCAAAATGCGGCAGTGACTCAAAGTCCCACTAGCAGAGGCCAAACTGGAAGACAAGAGGCCATTACCCACTAAGACTGCAAGAGTGGGTTTTATTTCTTATAGTCCCCAACTGAAAGCTTCACAGCCAAAATGACTTTGGTAATGGAGTTACAAGCTCTTGAAAATAGAGCTTTTATAAGGTAATATAAACCCTAACACAACCTTAATTATAGCGACACAATCTCTGTGCTATAAATAATGACATCTTTGACCAATATGATGCATAGTAACATGAAAAGTGATGTAACATAAGCAATGTCACTGCTAAAAGTTAAAGGGGAACACATTTTTCTCAGACAGAATACCCGCTATCAATTCAGACAGCACACATCTGATCGAGATTTATGGTAGTGAATAATAGTGTCATGAATGCTGAAGTGTCTGCAGCTTTCAAATAGTTTGGCAAATCTGTACATCAAAATCGGTTTGAAAAGGAAGCACAACCCTTCTGAGATAATTGCAACCAGGATAACATTACATATACTTCTAACATGGTTTTTAAGTAAGTGCCTTCATCTCTTGTGCTTTTAATAAACACAGTGAAGAATGACAGATATTGACTGAAATATCTGGAAGAGGCAAGATTTACGTATCAGTGAAAGCAGGAAAATCTTTAATAACATGGCGATTATTCAACACCTAGCGAAAATACTAGGGGTTTTTTTTTGCTTCAAAACTAAGCAAGTATTTTGGCACCTAGTTAAAAATGAAGCTTTACTTCAAAACCTCAGATTTAAGTGCTGTATCAACATTTCATTTCTGATGCACTTGAGAAATGCAAGGCACCAACACTAAAACCAACAAGTTGCGGTATTAGGGGAGGTACCTTACGTTAAGCACATATTTAAATTAAAATACCTACATTATTCCTGAGTATGCTTAAGCACCTACTTCAGTTATGGCCTGAATCATGAATTCTGAACAAAATTTTGGCAGTCCTAATAAAATAAACTCCTGTTCAAGTTAACCACAACTTTATTGGCTGAAAATAGAGTAAGATCCTCAGGATTGGGTCATCAGCCCAGTACACAGGTAATTCCCTCACTGCTTTTCATTCCTGGGGAAACCACTTCTGTGACATCCTTACTCTACAGGTCACTTTAAAAACTAGCAAATAAACAGAGGATCCCAGTGAAACACAGGCTGTCCTGGAACAGAAAAAGCCCCCAATCAGTACTGAACGCAGCAGACAGCTGCTGGAAAAAGGAACATTTGGTAACAGAAGTAATAGTACACCTCATAAAACGGGCTGTGAAATACTGAGTGACTACATAGAGAAATGAAGAGACTGACTTAACACCTGACACGGTCTCAGAGGCACCTCAGCCAGCCTCAGATCTTGGGAGCAGAGACATCCTGCAAGATCCGTGAAGGAAGGAAAGGTTAAATGTGCTGAAATGCCCTTTGCTGGTGTCCCCCAACTCTTTCTGTCGACCCCATTCTTTTATGACTGTTGTCTGGGTGATAAAAAGATCCATCTTCATTTTTATTTGCCTTACAGCGTGGTCCTCGCTCCAGATACTTCAGACTCTGGTGGAGGAAGCAAAGCCTGAATCGATCTAGGAGGGTTTATAGACCTCCACACTAATATGGCTTAGCCCTGAGGAGGAACCCATTGAGCCAGAGTCCTTGTGGTTCTGCTGGGCTGTCTCGGTATTTAAGTCCTTCAGTGCCTTCCCAGCCAGGCATGCAAAGACTGAGAGAATATTGTAAAAGCTAATTTTGTTTTGAAGGGATATATCCAGATAATGAGAGAATACGCTTAGTTGGTATTTGCTTTTTAGTGGGTTGGAGACTGACTCTTCATCAGCATAAACCCTTGTGGGTGCCTTTCAACTCAGGACGTTCTAAGTAAAGGGAATTGTACCAGCAGAAAAACAATGCTCTTCTAAAGCATGATCACTCACAGATTACTGTAAACATGTGTGATTCAAACCATACATAATTTTGCTACTTTGCATTAACATTTTTAACATGATTAAACAAAGGCCAGAGAACACAATGGCCCCGATTTCTTGCACATACATTTTAAATGAAATGCAATGAGACTTTGTGATTCAGACCTTAGTAGGCACAAAATTTAGAATAACTCTGTTTATCTGTGCAAACTTTCCTTAGCCTGTTGCAACTCCAAATGTTTTAACTGTTACACATGGGTGTTTGGTAGAATATACTAAATAAAAAGTTTACAAAGGCTTTCTTTTTCTCCAGCCTACAAAGGACTCCAAATCTTTACTGTTCAGCACAGCTGCCTAGAATAGGCACACTAGAGCTTTTGTCCAGTGAGTCAAACTGAGTGGGAGTGAATACCATTAACCCTTAAAACAGAATTATCTTATTCTTTTGATTTTAGTGGTCACTGTAATATGTTTGTGGCCATATTTGGAACACATCCGGCTTGATCTAGAAGGACACAGGAATAATAGATATCATTCAGATCATAATTAGCCATGTACTTGCAATAGCGGGATGTAAAGTAAAAGGAAAAACACTGAAAATGTTGTTTTTTTGGACTGTGACAAAGAGCTTTTTAAATGAGTTTGGGCATTTTTAGTGTCTGACTCATGTCTGGAGATTTCTGCTATATTCCAGAATCCTTTAACTTTTGTGGTTTTTATTTCTGCTTTTGACAATGACATGCTAATAGCTTCAGGCTTCCTACTGCCTTCTTGTGCATATTGCCCTCCTTTGTTTTCTGTTAGAGAGAAAATGTCGGAGTTTTAGACAGTGGATTTTGTGATCGCGTCAAGAGTTAAGGAAATTTTCGTGTATCCTGTGATGACAGACTGGACCTTCTTCAGAGTTTTCACATTTTATATTCTGTTTCTTTTCTTTCATGAGACTACATCATAAACTCATAGCAGGAACAAGGAAATATCACTTTAAGAGCCACTGATTTATCAAGCATTTATGTAAGTAGAACATTTTTATTGTTTTACACCAAGCCAATACACACTAAAATAAGAATGACAGAAAGGACTGAGGCTGACCCTGCCCCGCTGGATTTCATGGCAGCAATACCATTTTCTTCAGCCGTCTGAGGACCCAAGTCAGGACTAACTAACACTTACTCGCGGGTGGAAGCCAACGCTTATAAAAGAGCACTCCACAAACCAACACTTTGCAGGTTCGGCAGCTCCGAGTGTGGTCCTCAAAACTGGAATCTCAATTTTCTTATGTAATCCTTATGCAAGTATATGCGTACATTAATTCTATGTAATCCTGGAGTCGCACGCAAGATTTTAGCTAATGGAGTATAAATACTCTGGTAATACAAACCTAAGCTTGAAATTTCAAGTGTCTGTGACTTAGGAAGGCACACTGGAGTTTTGAAAGTGCCCCTTAAATTCCATTTCAGAAATGATTTAAACTCTGTGAACCAAAATACTCTTGGTTTTCTATGAGACCTGGGCTGCTAACAACCCCCATCTCTCTGAAAATAAACCAAGGCCCCTAAAATTTTTGCATTATTGCCAAGCGCTAACCTGTGCTGGCAGTATCGCACCATCCAAAATTCCACCAATATGGAACACAGCATGTGCTGACAGAGCCCAGAACTCACTGTATTACTCACTGCACTGCCTCAAACAAAGCATCTTCTTCCTTTCGGGCAGGTCAGCTCCATAGCATGCTGTCTGTGTACATCAGCTGGAGGGGCAGATCACAGACATGCTTCTCCTCAGATCTCCATCCCGTACGGCACTAACACTTAGTTAAAGAATGCCCAGGAAGAGAGGGACAAGGACATTAATGACTTTACAGTGACATTCGAAGGCAAAGAATTTTGATGACCAGCGTATGTCCGCACTTGAGAGAAGGTCCAATCGCATATGGCAAGAAAAGAAAGGTGAGTGAAAAAACAAAGTCCTGAAGTCTTTAATTACTGACATAGCTCAGAAGTAATTCCTTTGATGGCACTGAATTTACAGTGGTGTCAACCTGATAGTGGAAGATGTCTAAAGACGGTAGAGGCAGATGAGCAGGAGGATGGCAACAGGATGTAGAATAAAGTGAGAACAGATGCATATAGGATGAGTGCAAAAATAGAACAAAGCCCAGAGCCACAAATTTGCTGCAAGAGCAGCAAACTATTAATCGCAGTAGTGGGGTGATGGAGCCTGCAGCACCTGGGCAGCCACAGTCCTGCATCTTTGTGAATGACACAGTTGATGGCAGAAAAAACTCTACAAGCTCCTCCACATTTTGCTAAATGAAGGCTCTAACTGGTGGTGTGATAGTAAGGAGGAATTCCTAGCATCACTGTACAAAACAAAGAGTCTTTCAGAGACATTAAAATGGATCTGACCATCATCTTGTGGACTCCAAATGACGCTGGCGGGAGTGATTAAGCAAAAGCAAAGTGAAGAAAGCCTAAAACATCCAGAGAGATTAAAAAAAAGCTCAGAGTAATTATTTGCCTATTGTTTTTTTCCTCTCTTCCACTCAAATAATGGCTAGTAAAAAAGATGATAAAATGGCATTGAAAATATGCAGCCAGGTTTTCTGGGAAGCCAAGATTATGAAAGCTGGCTTAAGACTGAGGGACTGCAAGTGCTCAAACTAGAGACTCCAAGAAAAACAGGAAAAGAAAGAGAAGACGACGTAATACTGCATATATTGCCATCTTAACACCAAGGAATATTAGCAGGTCTCGGGCTGCCCGTACATCTGACCTTGAAACTTACAGTTTTCTTGGGTATGCTGGACTCCTCACAGCATTTCAGTTTCCTTTATACACCCAAAACAGCCTAAGAAAAGCTAAAGCCTTGTTTTCGCTACACTGTTACATCAGGTTATGATATGGGTGATACTTTTGTCCTGACTTAACACACAGAACAATTCAATCCAAGACAGGATTTGTGCTCCAACTAATGGGATGAGTCAGGGGGCAGACTGGGTTGCAGGTAAAAGCTGCTCTCCTGGCTGAGAAGACCACAGAAGCCCTAGAACTGCTGCAGTGCTCCATGCTTTCCCAAATTACCTTCTGATGGTACTTTCTGGGACCCTGTCTCCTTCCCAGCCAATCAGAGATAACCTCTTAAGGCATAATTATCACATTTTGACATGGGAGTTTTGACTTACTATGCAACTGCCTGCACCTGTGTTTTCTATAGCTTCACTGTAGCTGGGTAAGCAAATAATATCTAGGGGTGAGACCTTTCTTCATAGCCTGTGGCTACGTGACCTGCCTACGTGACCTGAGCCTTACCCTTCAGCTCCTTACTCATGGTTCTGCTGTGACAGCAATAAGATTTATGCTTTGGAGGTCAACACTTGGAATCAGCATGTTCTCATGACATCACATGCAGCCTGTCTGATGAAAGGATGCACAGGACTAGTCACCATCGACAGCAGGAGAGAATGTATTAGAGACATTAAAAAACTGAATCCCTTACCATGTTCTGAGCAGTTTAAGAAGATGCTTTCCACTACTCCAAAGTCTTGGATCTGTCTGTATCACAAGGCACTCAAGGACCTGGGAGAAAGTTCACGAGACTAAGGAGGACTTGGAGTTGACATAAGCTTGCACTGGTGGCCACGGCCACTCTTGCCGTTCCTAAAACTCCAAAGAGGTAAGAAGACTGGACCCGAGACAAAGATGGTAAGAAACAAGCAATAAATAAGACTGGCTGCCTAAAAAGAGAGAAAGCAATTCCTGATGCTTAAAGACATGTCATAGAAGAAACCTGTCACTGCTTGCACAGTACCGCACTGTGCGGGGTAGAAGACAGGCATTTAGAAATGCTAAAAAAAAAATCATGGCAATCACCCTTCCTCCTTTGGCGTGCAAAGAGCTGGGTTTAGGTAATGGTGTTCTCACATTCCCTTCAGCCATAATAAGCCCCATTATTCCAGTTCCACATCCCAGTCTCTACCTCCTTCACCTTCTACTTTTACTTTCCCTCCTCATGAATTTGTTAACATTACATTATAAAAACGTGTTGGGCAAATTTAGGAAAAAATGTGATGGGAATTTTGTCACTAAATAAGAGGACAATCACTGATCTTCCCTGTTGCTTTGCTGTATTACCTATTGCCCCATACTGAGTCTGTATATCAGTTGCATATACTGCACAATTAAAAAAAAAACAAAACCACAACAAAATACATAAGGGCAAATCATACATTTCGGTGTCATTTGGGAAGTTCGTACTGGGCCCAAACAGGTTTCCCTGGACAAAATCTGTGTGATATTCACTCTGTGATCTGTTCAAAACCAGTCAGTAGAAAAATGGATTTCATACAGTTGGTGAAATTAGGAGAAAGAAATGAAGCACATAAGACAATGAAAGAGATAATGAAAACTCTCCTATTGACCTTATTAAAGGATAAACAGAAATGCAGGAGCTAAATTCTTTGCAGAGTACAGGAGAAATATACAGAAGCAGAACACAATTAAAACTAAACTGAATCAGGTGGAGAATATGGCTGAACTTCTGCGGTCACCAACACAAGTATTCAAAGCGACTGGTCTCCTACATGGCCAACTCTGACTCCTCAACACAGATGATCAGGTAGCTGCCGTCCGGATGTGGATCAGCTTACAAGCCGACTTCAGAGGGGATCCCGAATGAGGTTCAACTCTTGCAAGACACCTTAATTGATTTGTCAGTGCACCCAGCTTAAGACAGTGAAGAAGCCAATGAAAATTAATGAATTAACTCAAATGACATTGCAGACTTTGATGGGAAGTATCCCTAAGAGAAAATGATGGAAGAAAGAGAGGAGTTTCAATACTAAATCAGACCAATGGTCCATCTAGTACTAGATATAAAATCCCTATAACGGACAGTTATGCAATAAGACACCCATTGGGGAAATTCCTACTACCAGGTGATTTTATTCTGAAGTAAGAGGGCTTATATATTTTTTCTTACTTAATGCATCTGCAGATGTTCTTATTCTTCATACCACGGCCTAATCTTTCATTTTTCTCCATTTCTGCCTCACTGGACAGGGAACTCCATAACCTAGTATATTTTCAAAATGCTTTTTGTTTTTCATAGTGTTACATCCATGCAATGGTTCCCTTCTTTGGGTACTGGGACAAAAGTAAACCCAACCATTTTTGTCTAGTGTACACATTTCACAAAACAAATAACATCAGCCTTCTTATTGAACTAAGCACAGAAACCACATTTTGGCTCCTGAAATATACAAGCTTTTCAAGCTTCCAGCAACATTTATTGCTTTTTTGATATTTTTGCTACACCTTTTTCAAAACATTGCAACTAGAACTGACCAGAAGTTCAAAGACAGGAATGGCACCTGGTATTGATACAATGTTGAGTCTGACTCTCCATTCCTTTCTGAATTTTTTTTACCAATCTTAGGTAGTGAGAAAATTTTTTTTACTACAGCATGCCCACACTGTTACTTAGGTGTTCTTTGTGAGCACTTTTCTCCATGATGCAAGAGAAAGCCATCAGATGCATTATAAAGAATGGTGCCTGACCCGTTCTGCACTGGAAAAGGAGACTAGTTCCAAAAAGTGAAGTCCCATCATACTTCACAGCTCTGGTCTTCATCTAAGCAGTGTACTACTTACTCATCTTCATATAAAGCAGATATCAGTCCTCTTCTGCAATACACAGGAATTGTAATACACTGTAACCTGGCTAGAGATCCTGCGAGGAAAAGCAAACACAGTCATGGCAGAGGTTGTCTCATCTGTGAAGATTTCTCTTTAATTTGTGTGAGGAACCACGTGCACAACACAATTTGACTAACGCGGCTGGCAGTTGGAATTCAGTATCATGCCATTTGAACTGGGAAGCTATTCCTTCCTTCCAGAAGTGCTGTTCTCATTAGAGAGTGATCCAGGATATTTCATTCATATAGCTCCTTTGACCTGATTTGTTCCTAATTCCAGAACTAAATTCAGAATATTCAAGAGCAACTTGAAGTTGAGAAGTAAGAAAATACTTAATGGGTCTTGTGAACAGTACAAACACTATAAAGAGAGTTTAAAGGATTGGAAGGACCGATTTCTTCATCAATGGAAGTTTTCATCCTACCTAATAGGGAGATTCCTTTGCAATCATTTCAGCAATAAGGAAAAGAGATGTCTGTTTTATTAAATGATCTCTAATGCATTTAATCTCTTATTTATAGACGATAGACACTCAAATGTACACAGCCTATTAAGGAGTACAAGTTTAAATAATTTAATTTGTTTAAGGAAGTATCATACAAATATTGTCCACAGCAAACAGAAAGAAGCACTAGGAAGCTGATTTCCACACAAGGTCTCCAAAATTAACTAATGGTGAAAAGATTCTGTAAGACACAGTAAGGGTCCTCTCATCTATACACACACACGTATTTTAAGGTCAAAGGGGACTGTCCTCTTGCATAACAATGGCCACAGGACCTTCACACTGATTTCTCTAATAAGCATACCTTACTGTGTGAGCAGTAATCCATCTTTAAAGGGAATATTCAACCTTAATTCACAACTCATTTTTACAGTTTGATGAACTCAAACTTATCAGCAATGACAACAAACTCTGTTGGAAGGAAAAAAAGAATCCCAAATACTCTGTGTGACTGGAATGCCACAAATAGCACGTCAGAAAAAAAAAAGATGATGTTAGAAAATTAAACCCTATTTTCTATCTTAAAATTTAATCTCGTTTCTTCAAACCCTGATTTTAGCAAACTGAGTACTGTGGCCATGTATCACTTATTAAGTCACATTAAGAAAGCATTAAGCAGATGCACTGAAATAATTCTCAGTCTGCACGTAACAGAAAAGTCAGTATTAGGATTTGTATCTTTCTTAACCGGTACGTCCTAAGGGCACTGCAGGAGTCCAGATCCTTTAGACCAATAAAGCTGAATGTATTTCAATAACTTCAAGTCCTCACAGAGAACATGTTACAGGCCAGTTCTTAATAGTTCATATCTGTAAGGTACACATATACTGACAGCATGTAACAAGAGAAAACAAGAAATTAATGCAGATAAGAATTTACAGGTATCATTCCTGCTAAAGGTCATAAGTAAAATCAATCTTGTATGGGAAGCAGATTTCCCATTACTGAAATATCCCTGGTATCTCATGACTGCAAGATTGCTCGGTACATCTCTAGTAATAAGGTTAACTCTGGCCAGTATGACTTATCATATCAAGAGTTATGTAAGAATTATGTTCAGAGAGCAAAAGGTGCTGGAATATGCAGAAGATGCTACCTGCAGCAAAGAATATTAATTGTGTTGGGGCTGGCGAAAAGGCGAGCAGACGAAAAGAAAGGAACTTCGAATGGCGGTGTCTCATCTAACAAAGTCAGAGATTGTGGCATGTGAAAACCAAGTGTGATTACAAGATAACTTCCTAGTTTATGCCACCAGGTGAGATCTGGTGGACATGGAGGGGAAGAGAGTACACACATTATTTTTAAGTGTAAGTAACTTGTTTAGGGCCAAGACAGCAAGACAGAAATAAGAGCGAAAAGAAGGTGTCGAATAAAACTGAATTTCACAGGCATCAGAAGTTATTTTCTTCAGAGGGAAAAAGTATCCTGAACATAAAGAAGAAAGGACAGAAACCCATCATTTGTCTGTGCTGCTGTGCTCTGTCTGTAATTAAGAAAAAGTAGTCTTGCAAAGACACAAAAAGATGAATCCTGCATTATGTGATAGTAACCAAGGAATGCAGGGGGACAGAAAGATCTAAAAGTAGATACTGTGTGCAGTCACCAGGTGGCTGAGAAGTGTATGACATATGAGGAGCTGAGAAGATCAGCTGGCAGAGGGGATGATTGAGTGGATGCCAGCAGGGAAGAGGCCACATGAAAGACCAAATCCAAGAAATTGGGTCCATGTATCCAAAGCTCTAGGTGACAGCGTTAAAGCAATGAGATAAATGAATCAGCTCTCAAGGCAGCAATGATGATGGATAAGGTGGGATAGGATCGGCTGCCAAAGGAGTGTGAAAAGGTTCTAGAAATATTCAGAAATGCATCACGGAGGGGAGGGGGGAAGAAAGTGTACAGAAAGGAGTTGTTGGTTTACTTGGAAGGTATTATGGAATACAATCAATTGGATTTTATTTGCTGCCTCATCAGTCATTTTGCTTTATGGAGTTTGTTAATGACAATGTTACTAAAGGTGAATGCTAGGAGAATATGATGGGCTCCATCCCAGATGAGGTGCATCGTTCCTGTGACTCGCACGGCTAGGATATGCGTGTGCAGTTCTTGCAGGGGGCTCAGCTCCGCAAGGGGCCAAGCGGGAAAGCCTTTCTGAGTTGCTTCAGGGGCTATTGTGAGGCTGGCAGCGCTGAAATCCAGAGGAATTTAACTGTGAAGAAAATGGCACATAAGCCTGTGTCTCGGCACTTGATTTACTGAATCTGTGGAGAGCAAGGAAGCTCGGTCTCTCTCGGGATGATGTTTCAAATGAGAACAGAAGGAATTGCTAGTTCTACATCTCCACAGCACCCTGCCAAAGGTCTGGTTTATTCCAGAAACACCTTCACCTTTGTGTGTGAGCTCAGAGCAACATATTGAAATGTAATGAGGAGGTCCCAGAACATTCTACAGAGCAGTGCTGTCAAAGATGCAGTGGGGATTTTTAAAAAGACCCTTTCTCACCAGCTGCTCAGGTACAGCTTGAAAGTAAACATGCAAATCTATCTCAAATCGGCAGTGGCCAGATCACTTGTCATTATAAATTTATAATTTATCATTATAAATCAAAGGGCAATTGTTCAGGCTCTCTGCTGAGTGCACACAAAATCCCTGATTTTTTTTCATATCAATGTCAGCCTTGCCTTCTGAGTAAGGACTCCAGCTGTTTTAAAAATAAAATCAAATATTGTGGGCCCATTTGCAAACAATTACTCTGGGCCAAATCCCAGAAGGTGCTGAGTGCCTTCACTCCCACTGCATTCATGAGGGACATGCTGTACATGCTATTGGGTATTTCCCTTAAGCGTAAGAGCAAGATCCCCTGTATCTTTTACCTGAGGCACTGCTTACTCCTGCAAATAGAGCACAGCTGGACCCTGCAAGTCCTTAGCATGAAAGGTTGCACTTACTGCTGTGCCCACTACCACTGACAATCATCTCTACCATCCATAAAAAAGTTTTGCAGGATGAAGCCTTAAATAAAATTTATGTCACTGACCTACAACCAACAGCTGCAAGAAAAAAGTAAAACTGTGATGAAAATTCCCAGCCTATTAACATGGATATTGCACTACTTCAGCTTCAGACAAAAGCTGCATTAACTCTATCCTTCAAAAATGATGCATTCTAAACAGCTCGACCAGATCCATTAAACATCATCGGGTTTTTTCTGTACAACCTAAGGCCTCAAAATGTAAGTATGCTTTAAATATGATTCATTAAAATTGTACTTGAGAGAGCATCAGCAAGGTAAATGAATTTCGCTCCACAGTCCATGTAGTAGAATGGACAGATGTTAACTAAACACCAGTGTCTGGCTTTCTGTCTTGCAAATGCCTGCAGATTTATAAACAAATTATCCAAAGGGTAAGGAGTTACAGCAGCAAACGGTGGCTCACTAAAACCTAAAGAGGAGACCGAGGCTTGCTCTGACCACAGTGTCCCTATGTGTGCAACTACTTGAAAGCAACTACAAAGAGCAGCCAGGATTAACTTCACACATCTGGCACAGTATAATGAGGGTGCCTGTGTGCTTATGTGTACAAATCTTCCGTCTGTGAAATGGTTAAAACTTAAGGTTACCCATCCAAGGAGTAGAAAATGAAGGTTCTCAGTTTGATGGACAACAGCTCAGAGATCCCTGATGTCCCAAAATATTAGGTTTCTCTTCTAATAATGTTGGAAATATTGCCTACTGTCATGATTAATCTTAGCAGCATCTCCGGCTGATTGCAGGTGACGCAGTCACAGCGCAGTGCCTGTGTTGGTTTCCACACACCGTCAAATCTGCTACAAATGCAGGGGTGAAGGGGAAAGAACTGTGATACCAGGTATCCCAGTGGCTAATAGATTGTGACATGAAAGAAGGAAACCTTTATTTTAATTCAAAAAACAAAAGCCAAATAGCAAAACTTAGGTACGTGCCTAACTTTTTTTTTTCTTCCTCAAGTGGAAAACATTCGCCTGCTAACAACTCTTGGCTGGCATCAAGGGAAAGTGGAGGTATTTGCAGATGTGGAGGAAGACATACAAAACATTTTTCAAATCAAAGGCTTGAATTATTGCACTGGGTTCATGAAGTTTCACAGGCATGTAGACACACCATTGTCTGCACCCTGGAACAAGCTGCCCTTTCTTCGAGAAGGAAAAACAACCCAATGTTTCTTACAATCCGATCTGTATGTATCAGGGAGCTATCTATATTTTGAAATTCTTTGCATTGTCTGTGGTAAGGGTGTGCTGTTTTGGCCCAACAATGGCAACATTGATTTTAGAATTTCAGAATTTTGGTGCATAGAACAAACTGTGAAACAAAACCGGCCTGCTCTCAGTAGTACAACAACAGTGCTCTTATATAAACTTGCCTTTCCTCGCCATTTTACATAGTCAAAGATCAATACTGTTCATTCAGCCAACATTATTAAAGTCATTTATCAGCGACTTTTTTTTTGTTGCTAATAAAAAGGATTTCGCCGACAAAGTTATGTCATCTTCCGCTCACTTGGTAGCAGCACAGATAATTAGCTTTGTTGTGTCCCCAACAATCGGGCCTTGTTTATGAACTTACATTTATTAAGTGAAAGTATTTGGAAACTGATGGTACATTGAAGTTTGGTTGCCATGGGCAATAATCATCCCAAAAAAGTCATGACCTCCCTGTTATGCAGCTAGTAACTAATTGAAATGATACAAATTACTCTGATTCTCTGTCTGCCAATTTAGAGGCTGGTTGTGGTCAAGGGTCAAATGAGCTCCTATTCATGAAACGATGTTTGAAGTGGCTGCTGCCATAGCAAGGGGTTTGGTGTGGACGCTGCGACTCCTCTGGACGTTACCCCATGCTGGGGAGGAGAGTGTAGCACAGATAGCAAAACAATAAGCCGACCAAGACTACCTTGGGCTGACACATCAAAAGCTTCCCCTTGTCAGTCATTTAGCAGTAGTTGCAACCAACCAGGACATGGTTTACTGGCTAGAAATAAGTGTTGTATTCATCCCCGAGGGCTATCTTATACATTTAACTGACGCTACAATGCCTCCTGAGGTAGTTCTAAGAAATCAAAGTATCATTCTGCTTGCGCTCGGCTCACTAGGAAAAACAAAGACCTCCTTTCTGTGAAACGTAACAGGAGAAATTAAAATCTGATGAACTATCTGAGGTGTCATCCTTTAAAAACACTTAGAATTAATTCAGCTACGTGTTAAAAGAATACGACATGTTTATCTCAGTAAATATGAGGGCCTCAACACTAAAACATTAATAGTATAATGAGATTTTTGTCTTTTACGAAATTCTAACTGATTCCAGAGAATGCTGCTCAAAGGCTTATTAAATACGTGCCAAATGTACTGGTTTACTGGGTGAACATTTGCAATGCTATTAAAGAGATTTCTTTCTTTGTGTAAGATCCAACAGCTTTAACATGTCTAAATCTATTAAAAATGTGATAGAAGAAACCATGCTACATGAACAAGCCAGGCTGCCTGGATAATGAAGATTAACATTTTCTGTGTTCAACATTATCTGAAAGATTTACCATGTAGTTTGAGTCCAATATGTTTCAACAAACATTTTTGTCAATACCAAATCCGTGCACCATCTACAGGGCACAGAAATGATTCTTATGGTTGGATTTGTCCCTTATCTAGCAATTTTTCTGACTTCAGAAGATACCAGAAATACCTAACTATGCAATTACAGCTAGAGGAGCTCAGGACCATGCAAGCCAAGAAATACAAAGTCACAAGTGACATCACACATTATCTTACCAGGCACTATCACCTCCTTCATTCACACCTCCTGTGCAATGAACAGATATGCCACTGATGCCCAGGTATATCCGAAGGAGCTACGAAATCCACGCACAAAGATGTATTTAAAGCACTGGGGATGGAACTGGTCTCCTGGGTCCTGTTCTGATCTCCATAACACAAGACGTGAGTGTGCTACAGCCACAGACAACCTAAGTGTTTAGTTGTGGTGAGGACGCTGAAAACCCCATGAGACTACAGGGCTCAGAGTGGGCTGATTTGACATGTTTCTTGACAGAATTTTAATTTTCATTAAGAATTTCAGGTTTTGGTTCTGTCACTTTCCCTGATTATGTCCTAGGAACTCCCACATGCACTAGCTGTGCTTAATAATATCTTTTTTACACACAGTGTCCCTAAAATATGGCATAAATTTTAAATTGCTATCACTGATGCTCATGATCTAAGTAGTCATCTGTAAGTATAGATATGAGGCAGAGTGAAACAGAAAACAGTAATTTGTTTCCTAAGAAAATGATGTCTTTTTTTTCTACCTACATCAGTGTTTCCTCCTGGCAAAACTCCTACTCCTTGTCAGCTAACAAAAGATGAAAAGCATTCATTTTCAAATTAAATACATCAGCTTGGAAGTGTTGTTTTTTAACAAGGCACTGTCATGCTTAGAGGAAAGTGGGCACCTGTCATGAAAAATATTCATAGTAGAAAACCTAATTTTCCTTTAAACACAGAAAAAAATTGACCAGCCCTATCACAGAAGTCTTTCAGTGCCATTCCATGTCAGCACTGTCATTATATCTCCTATTGTGAAGACAGTTAAGAACATGTCTTTGAAAATGTATTCTGAGGTTGCCCTTGTGGCCTATTGATTGTGCTCTTGCTTGGTGTGAGGGACCTGGGTTCAGGCGAGAGGGCTGAGAGGCAGAGAGTCTGTTCTGGAGGGACACGGTGTCCCCATGTGCTCCCACAAGCCATCCTGACCAGCCAAAGGCTTCAAAGCATGTTTTAATCCCATCTTCTGCAAAACTTCCTGGGATGATGGTGTTGAAAGGTTTAAAGAGGGAAAAAAATCATTTTAAGCATTCAGAAAGGTACTGAGCATTCTTGAAAAGAGGATCCTCGAGGCAGTAGCACTGACAAAGGATGTGGAATGATGTGAAGAAGGCAGAGCATTGCTGATCCCCCTAAACATGGGGTTTTAATAGGAATATTTGGACCTGATTCTTCAGTTTACCATAACGGGACAGCTAGAATAATCTTCATTATTTACAAACCAAGTCCCAAAGTATCTATTTCCTTACTCAAAAGGCTTTTAACTCATTCTGCTCATAGGTAATTTCTGTTCTTAAGGACAATATTTGGCAAACAGTAGACTGGCTTTCCCCCCCCAGTGGTAGCAGTCTGAAGCGTCTGTCCATCCGATCACTTCAATGGACCTATTTCTCATTTGCGCCATCATGAGAGATGATTCCAGCCAACCTGTCCATATTATAGCTTATTCATAAGGGTAATAAAAAACACAAGAGACATTTTGCCCAGGGCAGTGGTGGAGTCACCATCCCTGGAGGGGTTTAAAAGGCATTTAGACAAGGTTCTTAGGGAAATGGGTTAGTGCTGGAGTTAGGTTAGGTTAGGTTATGGTTGGATTTGATGTTCCTGAGGGTCTCTTCCAACCAAAATGATTCTATGATTCTATTCTACGATTTTATCCCACTGAACCTGCCGTGAGTCAGCAGTAAGAGCAAGAGCAGATAGATCACAGCTTTGGAAGCAGAACAGCATGCATATAAAGCCCTCTCAAACAAAACCTTTTCCTGCTGAAGTTACTTCATCCCACTGAAGTCCACGAACTTGCACAGACAAAATCTAAACCATACTTCGTTAAGGCAGCACTTACAATTAAATGGCATATTGACTTCCAACCCAAACACAGTGCATTCATTTCCATCTTACGTGCACAACAATAAGGGCGATCTTTAGGTCTATACCCTCAAAGACACTTCACAGATGCAGTTTATCTTGCATCCTCTCTGGTGCCTGAGCTCTGCCAGCAGCATCACTGACTACTTTGATTATACAATACACACATTAAACATTGCCCAAACACATTTTAGCATGAGGCAACACATCAGCTTAAAAGAAGGGGCAGTGGTTTGTTGAGTCAATGACATGCTTTCTTCCAAATGTCTAAATGCAGTGCTAGGTGTTTAATCTGCATTTTAAAAAAGCCTATAAACATACATTTACACAACAAAACATAACCATCTGAAAGAGCCATTACAGCCAATTGTCTTTTGTGTCAACTAATTCCTTCCATTCCCTCCCATAAGGGCTCAGCTGAGTCCCCCTTGGAGATTTTACTTCCAACAACAACAATTCCCTTCCTCCCCAGACCATCAAGCCCCCACCACAGAGGCAGTTTCCCTCCTGGCCAGCCTTCTCCTATCCTGATCACATCTTCAGCCTCTGCTTTCCTCCTCTGAGGCACACAGAGGGGTTGCGATATATCCCCAAGGTAAAAACGTCCTAAATCTGAGAGTGCTGAGAGCTTTTACAGTCACTGTTCTGATCTGTACCTACCATGCACGGAGATCCAGAAGATGATTCCTTTTTTCCTCCTGTTTTGGTTTCGAAATCTGAATTTCATACATTGTCGGGAGTCTCAAATCTACTGGTCAGATTTTTTCCCATCTCTTCTACAGACTAATATAAATCATTTAAAACATAAATCTAGGGGCTGTGTTTGCTGGCTCCTCACCTCTCCTGCTGATCTCACTGATCTGCTCACGGCAGCCCTGAGATCCGTCTTCCCATACAGTGCTTGTCTCGCGTTTGTTTTCTTTTATTCTTATCATAAGAAAGAATAAATTACAATTGAAAGCGCTAAGGACCAGATTCTTGTTGACTGACATTAAACACTACCTTATTTCTCAAAACTCTGGGTGCAATCAGTAGTTACTTATCAGGTAAAACTCAGCACGGTTAAAGGCAGTACAATCAGAGGCGGTTGTTTTTCCACGTTTGGAGAGCTGCATGACTCCCAGTTTCAGTGAATAAAAAGAAATAAAGAAGGTACGACAGAAAAATAAAACTGCCATGAGGAAAAATGGACACACAGATCTCCTCTAGAATATAGCCTTTCATTTTGCAGGGTTATATTCCAGCTTTTTTTCCTCAAATCATTATCATCTTAATAAGCAGCACAAGCTTTGAAATATCCAAACTCCTAACAGTTACACAACTCCTAGGATTGTTCAAAAGATGAAAAACATATTTTTGAGTAATCGCTAAAATACATGTATGTATTTTATATGTAGATATGTATATAGATATATATACATATAGCCACAGTTAGCACATATACATAGTAGTAGTGCATAGCGAGTATGTGATAAGGAGCATGTCAAAAACAACACACTCTTTTCTGGGTTTTGGCACAGCAGCCATTCTCCCACCACTTCCAAAGGGAGCTCATGCTACCAGGGGTTTGTACAGCTTTGGGCACAAGGTGATTTTAAAGACTTTGGATTAAAAATCTGCCCTCCAATAGAACTGCCCTCAAACGATCCCCAGGATTTCTGACCATAGACCCCCAGGAGAAGTGAGGGGGATAGATGGCTGATGGTTATATTCCTTCGTTTTTTGCTTTTCAATAAATTTGACTTTTTAAAATCAATTTTTAATGGGTTTGATTGTTCACTAGTTCAAAAAAGGATACTTAAACTACTGTATACGGGGGCACAATTAATTAATGCACTTGACTAAAATTCAATGAGAACAGAAAACAGACATAAGAAAAATTGTATTCACTGATACCCAGTCCCACATCTCAACAAATAACTATGGGCTGTTTATGCTGCATTACTCTTTTCTAATCTCCACATATTACTATAATTATTAACTACTAGTCCTAAAATCTATAGAGTTATCATTATTGTTATTATTATGAAACTCAATCTCATTTTCATGTCATAAAGATAAACCAAATCTCATTTCAATTAGTTGCAGCAGGAGGGAATGAACTTTAAACAGACATTTAATTTCTGAAAAAAAAAATTACGAAGTTCTTCATGGAAATGTTATGGCATTTTGAAACAGATTAATAGTTCGGTATGAACACATCCACCCTGCAGCTAAATGACGGCTGTACTGCGATCAGGAGACAGGTTAAATGAGCAAAATCAGTTGATACCACTGGTTTGGATCTAATCAAATAGTATTCATTTTTATGACTTTTTAGCTACATTATTTTTTCATCCCATGTGGGTTATCTGCTTTGTAACTGGATTATATTTGTCTTTAATGTATTTGATTGGATTGGTAAAGAAGTACTAGGACCAACGGGGTGCTTTGCATTCTGGTTCTCATTGCAAACGCTTGGAAATCACACTGTCTCCACTGAGTGCGCTCTTGGCTGTGCCACACTTCACAGAAGGAATCTCGTGCATATTTAATCATCGCTGGAGGGCAGGATCCAACCCACGCCAGGGCAGCTGCCTCCCCAGCACATCTGACCTCACCCAGCGCTGAGCTCAGGTACCAAGGGCCATCAGGGCTGAGCTGCTTAAGGGTTGGACCATGAGGTTGCTGAATGCCAGTTTGCTCCACGATGCCCAAGCATGTGACAACGCGGAAAGAGAGCACACCATGAAGGGTGCAGCTCTAGATCCTCTCCGCTGGGGAAAAGGAGTCTGATGCAGAGTAGTTTACTCACTAATTGAACTCACAGCTCTGGATGTGGCTCCCCAGAAAGGCCCCCAGTGCTCAGCACGATGACAGAGATTGCAATGGTGACAGAAGCCCTCAAGCCTTGGGAAATCTTAGTACTTGTGACATGGTCCACTACCACAGGTCTCAAACAGTGTTATTTTTACAGACACTTTTGCAAAACTGCAAAATTACTTAATTATTCATCGCCCAACAGTCCCAAGTTTTAAGCCAGAAGCTGGAGAGAAAAAAAAAAAGAGATGTCAACAGACTGGGGATCTTGCTGCTGTACCTATGCCGTCCACCCACGGAACACTCCCCACCCCGGTTAGCACCCACACGGCAGTGACAGCCAGAGGAGACATCCCACTGTCCCACTGGAGTCTTCTCCCCAGTGACAATTTACATGGTCATGTGTCGCCCTCTCCTAAAATACGAATAGACTTCAGCAACATTACATGTTTGACTTTAGGCCAAGACAAAAACATAGAAATAAGAAGACATCCCGTAGATGTCGGCAAGCATTTCATGGAACCTGCAAATACAAGTTGAAATCCAGTCTCATGGAGTTTCTTTCTCTCCTTCCGCTACTGTCAGTGATTTCCTGAGAGACTGAGGAGAAAAGAGCTCTGGCTTGCAGAGAGGGGCACCATCAACCAGTATAAACCAGGAGACAGAGAGCTGGAGAAATTCGTGGCATAACAGACGGCAGAAAGGAGACCTGGACCAGGGAATCCAGGAGTGGAAGAAACTAGCAGATGGGAAACCAGGAGTGACTGGTGACTGATATTAGATGAAGAACTTTATTAGCTGATATCATGAGGTTAAGTGAGAAATTGAGATTAAATTAGACTTAATTTCTCCATGTAAAGACAAAGAGCTGGGAAAAAGCAGGCTGGGGAAGGAGGAAGTAAGGAGTGAGAAGCAAGAAATGTTTGGGAGAGGTAACACTAATCCAAGAAGAAAACAGAAAGTAGAGAAGTGGATGGGACTGAAATGAGAGAGTCGGGATAAGACTGTGACCATGTCTTGAAACGCTGAGGGGAATCCAGACTTCTTGTAGAGCAAAATTCCTCTACTCTCAGTGAGCATCTGTGAAACCCAGTGGCAAAGTATGTCTCATTCCAGTACTGTGCTGGTTCACACGTCAGGATGCCACCTTCGGTTATTAATCAATCCATTAAGTCAAAATCCAAGTCACGGTGGTGAATTTAAAGATCCCAGCTCTTCAGACAAACTAAAACAGGAGCCACATGATGTTTCATACAAGATTTTTCCAGTCGGACACAGTTTGCTTATTTAACAGCCCAGGAAATCACCCAGATACAATCAACTTTAAAATAATAAACTCCAATATTCCCATTCAGGAACACCAGAATTAAGTTTGCTTCAAACAACTCTAATTTAGCTCCCTTTTATAGTACAGCACAGCATTTAGAGATAACATAATTATCATAATTATCTCCCATTTTTTTTCTGCAGGACTCTCTCACTGCAAGGGCCTTTAATATCCTTTTAATGTAGGGTTGGGGGTTATTTTGGCTGTAACATAAAATTGAGTGGCTTGCTTCCTTAAAGTAGATTAATCTTGAATTATGGCTATGTAATATCATTTTAGGTCTCTGGTTACTTAAGCAATACTCACAGAGTTGGCAGCAGAACAGCCTGTTGGCCAGACAGCTGGATTCCCACTTGCCCTTTCTTTGCTTTGTATATATTAACACAATATATATTTAACAAAAATGAACTACATAAATTCATCAGATTATCTCTTATAAAAATGCAGGTAAGATCTAATAACAAAACTCACAGCCAGGGTGACTTCTATGATCACAAAGCAAAAAGGACTCCAAATTTCTCTTTTCTGCCTGATGCTCTGATCACACCTCCTGCAACAGCAACTCACAAAGAGCTTGGAAAACTTATTTTAGAGAAAAATAAGAAGTGGTTAGTAACTAGTTTGGCTAATAGCCAGATCACATGGCCTACATTTTCAAAATGCACTCACAGTATCAGCATGCACCTTTCAAATTTCCTTTCCAGCAAATGAAAACTCGGCACTTTATGGAAAAAATCAGGCTCCTTTCTGGACTGCTCCAACTGCACCTCCAAACTCTCCAGCCGTTTTGATAAAGCTGGCCCACATCTTCTAACAGTCCTGCTGTAGTTATGAGCATCTACTGTAACATTTCTTAAAATGAATGAATGGCAGTGATTTTCTGAAGGCTTTTACTCCAATTCAGTGAGATAACAGCAAGTCTGTAACTAAGGAAAACATGCTTTTTAGCATATGAATCAGGTGGATCACCTGAGTCATTCAAATCACCAAGACTTGTTTGCTGTATTTCCTAATCGTTTCTGGAATCAGTTGAGTGCCTTCCTTCAACAACAAGTTTGCCTTATTAAGCTTATCCATGCAAGAGAGAGACAGATTCTTGCCATGCTCTGGATTGCTTCTGCTCCCATCTGTGCTAACAAGCAGCGAAGAAAGTTTTACGGTGCTTACAAACCCCATTGCTGTAAGGCTCCCCAGTCACACCAGATTATGATTTATTAGAGTTGTTAAAATAAAATGAGAGAAGGAATTGTTATAGGTCTTGGAAGCTACGGAGAATCGCCATTTAAACCCCACTCAAATCTCAAAGGAAACAGGATTCACTGGGGAACAACACAATCCCGTGGGGTATGGTTCTCTCTCCACAGCCAGTCCGTACGCAAGACAGTGCCCTCCCTTTGCATAAGGACTTATTTTATACTTTAAAGAATCTCAGGCACATTACTGACATTTTATGATACTGTTAACGGAATCTCCAGGTCTGTAATAATCATGATAATTTGACATTGTGCAGTGCTTTCTATTAGAAGATTTATTTGGGATACATCAGAAATACGGCCACATACGGAGTAGCAGGAATCAGCTATTTAGCAGCACACTGTGATACCACAATAGTGTCAGCTATTCCAAAGGGAAAGTGAAAAATGTATTTCACAGAGACCTCAACAAGAATGCAGGAAGAGTGAACGCAACAATCCAGTTGTAGCCAAGACACCAGGGCTATCTAAAATAAAATCAAAAGCTATTCTCCCAGGTTTTCAAGACCTTGGTTTCACATTTCAGGTTAACACATGCTACCTGTACAGGATTTGTTTGTATTACTACAAGACATTAGAGCACTATAGTTGCAGAAACTAAGGTATTGACTGCCCCTGGGTCAGAAACATCCCTTCTCCAGTCAGTCAGAGATCTTCAGTTATATCTGAATGCTTTTGCTTAAGTAAAAAAAAATAATTAAATATATATATATGCACACACCTACTAAATAAATATTAACAATGTCTAGATGTCAGTGCAATTTTTGCCATTCCCTCCAGAAAATTTATTCTGCCAATGATGTTTACTGAATATTTGCTGGATGTTGGTAGTTCTCAAATCAAAGACTTACATGTAAAGAAAAAACTAAACTAACATCCACAAATTCTCTTTATGAAGGTAAGCTTGAGTTTCATCTTCTTGTGTATCCCTTCTGACCAGTCCTCTTTCGCTTCCTCATTAACAAACTGTATTACCAGGTACCAACAGGGTTTTATATACATATATATGTACCTATACATATATAAAAACATATGTATGTGTATACACACACACCCCTATTTGAAACTGACAATCTTCATAATGATTATTTAGTAAATACTCCTCTTAAAGCTGCAGAAGGAGGCAGAGAAACCCCTCTGAAGGCAGAGGGACTTCACCTTGAGCTGCGAGGCTTTGCTCCAGAGAGCTTTGCCCTTTTTCCTATAGTTGTCCACAATGCAGCTGTGCGACAACCGTGTTCTATAAAGCAGCAGAACTAAATTAAATGTTCTGAGGAGGGTCATAGCAAAAAAAAAAAAAAAAAAAAAGTCTGCCAATAGGAATGTTCTCAGAGTTCTTTTATTACTTCTCTGCATTTCAGGGAGGGGTTTGCTATTAATATCTTTCTTCCTCATCTCCTTCCAGCCTGGTCTTCATATTTTTGACCTCCATTCTCTTTATTTTAGGGCCCTCTCTAATAGTTTATAAATGTCACCATTTGTAATGTATAAACTCATTTTTAAAAGAGGCTAAAACCTTCCAAATTTCCCTTGCTGCAGTTCAATGATCCTCCCAATTTTAGAGACAACAAATGCTTTGTTGTCTCTAACACCCCCTCTTCATAATGTTGGGCAGTGCATCTTACAGGACGTGAGCTATCCCTTCACTTCAAGAACAGCCTGGCATATGGAATGCCAGCATGTTCGGTATGGAATAAATATAGCCCTCAGGCAGCAACGTATGAGCAAGTATAAATACTAACCAGCCAGTCCCTGCGACATCCTGAGACCAGGTTGTTTTCTTTGCGTTGTACAGAAGGGAGGAGTAAGTATGTTAGTTGTAAGGGTATCTCATGGTACTAGGATGCTAAGCTGGTCTAGGGAGCAGCTGCACTTCCCTACTCCCTCAACACCCATTGGAAATTATTGCCCCTTTAGAGCGGAGACAGAACCCAGATCACTTGCATTTGTAGCAGCCCTTCTGACCCTGAGATGACTTCTACAAATTCATATAGTTTCAGATCCAGTGATTCTTAAAAATAAACCAAAGCCTTGAATCTATCCCAAGAGATTCTAACACAAACACTGTTGCTGGATGCAAGGTTAAGTTAGTAATAGAGGGACAACCACGCATGATTAGTAATTCACACCTATTCTGGCTTGGTGAGGCTAATGCTACAGAAAAACATTACCAGAGAGATAATAGTAAGATACTACACCTGTACCAAGGGTAGCACCAGTAAGTCAATGTAATGTACTCGTGCATGTGTTTTACAAAGCTGACAGGGAATAGTTAAGCATGAAGGATGAGAGAATAAAAGGCTAAGACGAGTTTTTGCCTCAGACTACAACAACATTTTCAGTTTTCAGATCTCCTCAATTTTCTTTTGTGACCCTTTTGATGGCTGAGAAAATCTGCACCGTACCTTGCTGTCTCTCACAAAAATGGCAATAGCTCCCTAGTAACTGGGGCTTATTCTCCAAGATCTTAACTCAAGTCAGTAGGAATTTGTTTATGGACTTCACATTTGGCACTACAGACAGTTTACAAGCTGACATTTGGTATCCAGACCCTTAATGGAAAAAATAATACCAAATCTGAGAGAGGCGGATCAACAACAACTCTGAGCTTGGTTTTGTTCCTCTTCATGGGACTTCGTCTTTTACTTCAGTAGGTGCTAAATCACTTACAGAAATCAAACAAAATCAATAAATCCACCACAGTTTCACCTTATAATTTTACTAGAAAAGAATGATCCCATGAAAAAGATAATGGCACAGTTGACTCCAGACTGACAGCAGGAATAAAGCCAGAAATGGGGTGGCCCTTAGTCTCTTGCTATTATTATTATTTATTTGCATTGTAAAGCCACTTACAGGACATAGATGAGCAGAGAACTAAGCGTGGAAAGTGCTGAACAAACCTGTAGCAACAGCCAGCCTGCCAGCCTGAGAATTTGGTAACTGTAGGAAGGTCATACGTTCCTGTGCTTCAAAAAAGGCTTAGGAACAGTTCCCACCTATCTGGGATATTCTACTGACAGAAATGAAAGATATAAGCAGCACATTAAATAGAAAAGAATGATTTTGTAAAAAAAAAAGTGTGTGAGATGACACAGACCAAAATCAGGACTAACCAAACACGAGCATCCTCTGCTTTACCTTGAAAACATTGCCTGATATACAGGTGCTACAGTAGGTTCACTTCTATTTTTAGTCTCTGGCACACATAGTTATTATACCCATCTAGGCCAAAACAGGGCTAGATGTGTCCAAATCCCTGTACACATGATATAACACCTGGCTTTAGGAGGCTGCTTTTCCAGAGCAGAGCTGGAATCTGATACTGCTTACTCAAATTTTTTTTCTAACTTCTTTACATGACAAAAGCCTTCAGAATGAGGAACAGACTAACTGGGGTGGAGTGGGGATGAACTTAATTAATCCAGTTACTATGGATTTCCTTAGCAGGACACTGCAAGGGCCAGCACTCAGATAGCAGAGGGTCAGCCTGGCAAGACTTCAGCTTACTTGGTTGCCTGCGGGTCTGCTGGGTCATGAACATTCACCCTGCTGGGGGTCCGATGGCAGAGAAACCACACGTACATTGAGCTGGGTCTTTTTTCCATTCAAGTGACCAGCTACTCTTTTTCTGTGGTTCCTTCTTCCCATTCCTCTTCTTCCCTCTTTTTCTTCAGATGTGTTTCTTATCATTTCATCTGATACACATCTTCTTAAGGTCAACTATCTTTACCACGTAGAAAACTAGTTTGTTTCCTCTACCTACCCTTGTATATGTCAGGGAGTCCAGCAAACGTCATTGTTATCTCTTTACATATGCTCAACAGGAGTTAAAACCTCTTAAGCTCAGGTCCTTAGTAGGTAAAGTTAGGTCTTATCTCTCCTCTTGCTCCCTCCCAAATTGCAACTAATCTATAAAATAGGCACATAGAACAACATTCTCCAGGCTGCATTATTCACCATCAATATGTTAATACTATTCAATACCCGTCTGCAGCCATGACTAGAAAAATGTCAGCAATATGAAAGCAAAGGTAGCTTCACCAGCAATTTCCATCTTTCCATCCAACTTTTCCACCCCCTAGTTGTAGCACATCTGCCCAGCACTGCTCGTCCTAGATCTTGCCAGGCCATTCTATGATTGTGTTATTCAAACCAAAAAGCTATGTACTGTTATTCATGTAAGCAGTAGTTAGGCAAAACAAATTGCTATTTTACAGTAACAGATATTTGAGTATGTGTTTGATTCCATTTAAATTATATCTAAATAAGATTAAACGTTTCACAAGAAAATTGTGTGATTAAAGACCAATTGATTATTAAGAGTATATTTACCAATATGTAGTAAGCATCACTGTTACATTTAAAACCATTATTAATAGTCCTTTGGTACCTAGTTATCCTATAGTAACTCATTAAATTTAAAACAAATCAGTAGCTGAGATGCATAATTTAAAAATGAAAAAAACCAGCCCAATTATAAAACCAAAAACAAACAAAGAGAAGAATCCAAAACCAAATCACTTCGAATTAACCAAGATTTTGACTGAAATGAAATGGACTCAGTTGCTCAACTGTTACAGTTACTGGGGTTCTTGTATGTTGCAGGTGCCTGATTCAGCCACCTCTTGGTGAATGTGTAATTCACTGTGTTCTGATCATCTTCAAAAGTCATCTCTGATGGGCTATTTGTTAGCAATAAAAATATCAGCTCATTTATTCAGCGTCATCTGAGGCTGAAAAACTCCACGGCTGTAAAGGAAAGAGTACTTGGCAGCCTCAACAAAACAAAACATACACACACACATACATGAAGCTCAGGAAGTTAGTTTTTTTTTCTTTTTCATCCTTTTTTAATTCCACCTATCTTCCCAACTTTCTCCTAGACTCCTGCAAAAATGGAACATTCTGATACCTAAAATAGCCATCATCTATTTATATGGCATACACTTTCTGGATTGCTCACAGAACTCTTTCAAAAGCAATCCTGGAGAGAAAAGCGCATCAGTTTACACTCTGTATGGTACTGGACAGGCGATAGGGACCCTTTCACGAGCAGGGGGCAGCAATGCAGTGATGTGCTACAGGATCTGTCTGCACCATTTCTTGTGTGCTGGCCAAGCTGGTGTTAGTCCCAGAAGGGCTCAAATCTTAGACACATCTATATCTTAAAACACAGGGCCACCCATAGACAGATTCAGCATAAAATAAAATCAGAGCACAAAACCTAAGCAGAGCTACAGCTGTGCAATTCTCAGGTGAGAAACGGTTCCACCCAAATGGACCATGAATGTAAACACTGACTAACGAGAGTGCTACAGATTGAGCCATTAAAAACAAGGCAGAGATGAATGGAAATGTCTGAGCAGGAACATAAAACAGACCAATTTCTGCCACTAAGTAGGAGTGGGAGCATAACAGTCCTTGTTATAGAGTTGCTGGCAGTGATGTTATTGTTAAGGCTGAAAAAGACATTACATTCCAAATCTCTCTTTTCAGTTGTAAAACAGTAAGATTTTGAGCTTGATCCTTCACTTCGAAGGTGGCTACTGCAACTGCTTAACAAAGGAGAAAGAGGAGATGGACGAGAGGAAAAAAAAATCACACGGGTTACAAAATGTCATACAGACTGCAGACCCTGATGAGGCTGAGATTTCAGTTCCATTGAAGTTCAGAGTTTTGGTCTTTTGCAGACACCGAGATCTACCCCACCTCAGTAAGCCAATACAGAAATAGCTAGAGAATAACCCAATTACAGCGACAATCACAGCCAGGAAAACACACATTTCAGCAGAGAGAACAGATGAGATGACAGCCAATTCCAGACAAAATGGAAAGGAGGTGAAACTGTAAGAACTGATGTCTATAATCTCAGGACTTGAAATGGAAGCTTGGTAATTAGAGTAAAGTAGATGTTCGGTTCTATCAGTACTAGCTTTAGAAAATAAACATACACAAACATGTCTGCAAAGAGCCTTTTTTTGCTTTATACAGAGATACGCAGAAAAACAGATTTGAGAGAAATTAGCAGGTTTTTTTCCTGTCTCTTTTGAAGAAGCCTGGGATTTATTTATTATTTTATCCATCAACAAAGCGTTTTGATTCATCATTTCTGTTTGTGAATTCCAAAAAGGCTAATTCATGGCTTGGTTTGAGATCACTGGTTGGTTCCTAAAAATTCCTGACTGCTTCCATTGGGTTTCTCAGCACTCAGGCGGAGAGCCGGTCTGAGGAAAGGCAGAGAAGAGACTCGTGGCACAGCTGAGCAAAGGATTTTGAAGTTTGAACGTTTGTCTTTGTTATGATCAGAAATGAAACCTGAAATTTTCAATGAAGGAAAATTTGTACAACATGGGAAACAGTTTCAGTGCAAAATTGAAACAATAATTCTAACGTGGCCTTTTAGAATTTGACCTTTTTATCTCTTAACAACATTTAAACATAATACAGAATTTGAATATTTGAAATGAAAAGTAATTTCAACATTTGAAATTTCCACTTTTTGCTCTGAAAATGTCAAAACAGGAGATTTCAACTTTCTGGGAACTTCTTTCCCTCCCATTTTCACTTGCAAATGATAACTTTCAGCTTGTGCTACGCATTTACTTGAATCACTGGGACAACTGGCTGTCAGCAGACAAGGGAAAGCTGACGGACAACGCTGTGACTTGTGGGATAAAGCCATGGCATTCCTCTCCTCTTGCCACTACCCAACCCAGTTTGGTTTTGGTAGGTTGTGAAGGAAGAGGACGCTTGGCTGGGTTGCATTTCTTAAGTAACTACTTTGTCACTTTGTTACAGAGACACATGCGATCTACAGCCTAATCTGTGGCTAAATCTGTGGAATGGCACAAGAAAATAGTTGGACAAGAGAACAAGCAGAGCTTTCAGTGGCTTCAGTACTTTCATCAGAGATAATAATCAGTTGTTTGGTGCTGCCTCCAGTGTTTTATGTCCTGAGAACACTGTAGTTACAAGGAACTTCTGCTGTATGGTGCGAGCAATTTATGGTTTTTTATAGTTTGCTTACACTGAGGGGGTCTGAAGCAAGCACATGTTAACTACTGGGTGACATGACTTATGAACTTTTCAGAGCTCTTCGCATTTTAGGTGCCAGTAACTGAGAGTGAAACCTCGTGAGTTCTGCTGAACCATGCTGGAACACTTTAAAGATACTTTGAAGATATTTTTGTTATCCACATGATTATGCAAGTATTTTAGGCTTAAAATTGACTCCATCAGCTGTCATGAGGGAGAAATAGTGGTGATAACCTTTTCAACTGATTCGACCAAATACCAAATAGGACTGTGAATCAAATTCTCAAACCATGGAGTTGCCCCGGTGCAAAGCTGGAGTGACAGAAACCAGTTTTCCCATTCTCAAAGACCTTTTGTGAGTTCTGCACTGGACCTCAGAGGTGCTACATCTGCAGCTCAATCCAGCCGTGCCTCGTGGACAACTGCTGGCCAACGGCACCGTCTCAATTCCTCTTCCTCTGAAATGCAGCTAATAATTCTACCCACATTTACAGATCATTTTGAGATGTCTGAGTGAAGAGAATTACAGAACAACGAAAAGTTATTATGTATCATGCATGTGTTTGCCCATAAATAATAAATTCCTGAATCAGACATAAGAACAGAAGTTCCCACTATCATCTACCTTTATAACAAATTCATAAGCAATAGCGCTGTACATGATTTCTCAGCTGAATGATAGGTTTCACTCCAGATCCAAATCTCTCTCTCCGTATCTAGGTTATATGCGTTTTATTATTTTTAATATTTCTGAATGGAAACACTGATTTGTGATGCAAGTTGGGTTTTTTTAATATATTTTGTCCTGTTTCTAATTCATTACACTATTATTTTTCTAATGATCCTTATTTAGAGCTCTCGTCCTGCTTATAGTCCAGGAAGTTGCCAAACCTCATCTATACTGCTCACTGATGCCTGATAAGTCTGTCAACACTATCAAGTCTAGTTGCCAGACTCTCTCTGTGCCTGGTGCTTTGGCGGTAGCGGATCTGCTGTACCCAGCCCCAGGTCTGACCAGCTGAAATGGCTGGTTGGGCTAATTTCCCTGCCTCTGTGCGTCCTACCAGGATTTTACACTGGGAAATAAATTGTCACAGGGAGAATATTTAAATTCAGGAAACAAAATGTTCCCACTAATTCAATGTAGCCATCTCCTGCCTACTAAAAGTTATGAGTTATGTGTGAAGTAAAAAACCTCTCTGCTGCATGAGATAATGAGAAAACGGGAATTCTTTATTCATTGTACTTGTCCCTCTGCACATAACATTTGTATATCATGCCAGAACTAACCTGTGTCACTGCACTTATAGCCACAGACCAGACTAAATGCCTGCCCTTCACTGTTTTTACGTCATGATTCATATACTCTCTCTGCTCTTTCTGACTGCCTGCAATTACTTGTGACAAATGATTCTTCAGTGTACTGTCTGCTTTACCTTTTCAAAATGTTTCCATGGTTCACAGATAAGTCAGCTAGTGTACACTGTACTGTCTTGTGGGAAGTAAATCCCAGGACACACACAGGAAAAGGTTCCACACCATTTTACTGGTAGAACTGCAGACATCCACCTCACGCAGCTGCTGCACAGGGACTTGGCATCAGCCGTGCCAGCCATGCTGCGGCTCCTCGGTCACAGAGGTGTGGACATCCCAAAGGAACAGATTGTTCCTCTCAGCTGTACTCTCCTAAGAATGTGAATCCTTGTTTCCAAGGGACCTTGGTATCATCTATAACAAAATACCTTGTCAACATAAAATAATTGTTTTGATATCTCCCATGAAAGAACATCCAGCTGAATGACCCCCATCGCTGTTCCCATTGGCACGCCTGTTGTAGTAACTACAAATATATCCAGAGGTGAATGCTGCCTTGATTTAAACCTGTGAAAATGCAGGGGCCTGATTCTGACTGCAGTGACAGTGGTGAATGCCAGGGCAGCTCCCCTGACCTCGGGATCCAAGTGCCAAGAGACTCAATCCATTGCCTCCTCTGGTAGCACAGAGTGTGAATTAGCAGTCTGGGTCATGATTCCCACCCTGCAATATACACATACTACTCATATAAGGAGTTTCATGCAATTATCTGTTCTCTGCCAACACAGTGGATCAAAATATGATGAGCACACATACAGTGCTTTTTTATGGAAAATTATGGTCCATTTGAAAGGGAAACCAGCCAAGAAAATAGCTAGCACGGCTTCCTTCTCGGAACATCTTCCTTCTCTGGTCAATGTAATGCAGATCTCATTTAAAACATTTTTAAGGCACTGATGGACTTTTAACTGACTTAAAGTTGCTCTTTCTTATTGCAGACCTTTTTTCTCTAATAAATACATTTTTTATAATTGCAAAATACTTGAGTTTTTGGAACTGCAGAAGAAATGTTGCAGTGAGTGGATTCATTATGACAGCTGTGAACAGACAATAGCTTTAATGCTGGATTTTCTATTCAAACTATTCTCCTCTTGTCCTCTGTCAGAGTCTGTTTAGGTATGTACACATCTCTTCTCATTACAGTAACTTCGCTCAACAGATCATGGATATGGGATTCATACTACTAAGCTACATTTATTCTGGCCTCTTCCATACACACTCCTCTGCACCAGGCGAAGCAGAAGTGATGACATCATTAAAAAACTTCTTCCAGGTGACCGCTTTCCCTGGCTCTGTAGTGTCTCTCCTCCTCACTTCTCCTCTCTGCTTCTGAGGGTTAACGCACCTCTAAGCTGGATCCGATATTGCCACTGTTGTGAAGGTGTTAGGAGTGGAAGATACTGTGACGTTCCTGGCTGCTTACACTACCCGCCTCCAACATATTTCAGGTTCACATGTGGTCCCTGGCCTGCCTGTGCTCATGCCCATCTGTTTGGGAGGCACTGTGCCTGCCTGCAAGTTGGTCGGGTCTTTGGCCAGACACCGAGGGGCTTACACGGGCAGGCAGCGGAACGCTGCAAATGACATCTGTTCTGCAGGACGTCGTCCTTTGTGCGAGCGGTGGTGTCACACACCCCCTTCCACTTGATTACACCTGTTGATCCATGTGCCAAAGCAGAGAAGCAAAGCAGAGCAGGACAGGACGGGGCTGTTCACAGGCACTTGTGCCAGCCCCTGGGATAGACTAGAAGGCAAGAGAGGCTTGTGAAATCCCATGCGTGGCACTCAAAAGGATTACCCTTCTTGTACTCCATTTACAGAACCCAATTTTCTGGGCATCCTCTTGCAAAACAGATCCAAAATGCTACCATCTGCTCATTGCTCCCATGACTGCGCAAGATTCAAAGAAGCAACAAAAATGCCTGCATGGGTAAGCAGTCTCCATCCGGCCCAAAGAGAGACGCACAGTTGAACCATACAAAGGAAGTCATGCAGAAGGGCCGTTGTGACGGCAGGTCTCATTTGTAGCACAGACAATCATTTTCAGTTCTGAAATATTCAGACACTCCCTGGCACCTTAGCCAAATAAATGTACTTCATTGACCCCTGGTAAGCACAGAGTTTATGGATATAGCTGGTCCTGGAAGAGAGCAGGAGTCTACTGCCAGGCCTTACTTGTGCAGGGGGAACACAAGAGACAAAACAAAAAGCACACAGTAGTCATGCTGATGGGGTACCAGGCTTCTGACTGGGCTCCAGACCTAAGCACCAGCCAGCCAGCAACTCTGTGCTGTGGCTGCTACATGTAATAAAACCTGGGTCATCTTCCCTTCAGTGATTTTGTTGGCAAGACAATAATCAGTGTGGGCATGTCTTCCCACGCTCCAGATGCACCTTTAGTTTATCATTTAGATGTACCCAGCAGGGCCACCAAGCTTCACAGACACATCCACACAACTGTGCCTTTGGCTGGACAGAAGAAAAAGAAATAAAAAATAGCTTCTGTGGGAGAAAAGCCCTAGAGAGAACCCACAGAACAGAAAGTTGGAAACCAACGTTCTCCTAAACGCTTTTCATTCTGGTCACTGGTATCCCTGCTTCTGCTTTGCTCTTGTCCACAGTGCATGTTCACCCCAGAGCCAGCAAAGCCAAGAGGTGCTGCGGTCACAGCTGACTGTGCTGCCTCGGACACAATCCCAACCAGAGCCAGAGCCACTGGCAGGGCAAAGCCACAGGACAGCAGCACTGCTCAAGTTATTTGTTTTTATGGTCAGGGACACTGAACCCAGGCTCTGAATTGTCAAGTCCTCTTAGAATGCAGAATGCTACACTAAAAAAAAAAAAAAAAAAGGCAATTCAGAGAGAAGAAAAGGATGGAAATATCTATCATCCAGCAACACTGACAAAAAACAAACCCTGGCAGCAGCCTCCTATGCAATGCCTTGTTTATGCCAATGTTGGTTGCAGCGCCTGTTCGGATCAGAAGCACAACAAATTGTCTGTTCCTCTGAATCCAGCCGGCTCTGATAGCTGGTGACCACGCTGACAGAGCCCATTGCCTGCATTTGAATGGGAACGATGAATAGTAGAAACAGCCACACTTGAACACATACAAGATTGTTTTTATAAATCCAAGACTGTATTTACAAGTTCCAGCTTTTAAGGCCAGGGTATTTTATTCACTTTGCTGTTTTTTTAACAGTGAAAAAGCATGAGAGCAATCCATCTGTCTGAACTGCAAGCTTCTTATAAATAAACAACAATAAAAAACAACACCTGAAATTCATTTTGCCCAGTTCTGTTTTGTCTGAGTCCTCCCCAGAATCTAAATCAACAAGAGATCAGACTGTAGTTTGTGAGTAAATTTATTTCAACTGAAACAAACAAAAATAGACAAAGATAACCATCCTCCTTATACTTTATGCACAGTAATGCAAGTTATTTTCCACTCCATTTAGACTTTTCACCTTCCTTTCATTTACCTTGTTTTTTACAGTTCAATAAATATTTTTCCAAGCTCCACTTGCCAAACAAAAGAGTTTAGCTTCAGCGTTACTCCTCTGACAAATATCCTTATGGTGTTGCACATGTGAGCCATTGATAAACAAATTAAAATTCTGTCCCAGCTCAGAGCTCAGCTGGCCCATTTCATCTTGCGGTATGGGTTTGTAAAGGTCTGGGTGTCTGTCATCCTCCCCTAACCTTGTCTTTGTCAAAGGGATACAAAAGCCTGCACGCTCGGGGCCTTACGATACTGATTAGTGTGAGTGACAAAGTGGAGTAGCAAGTCCACTCAGCCCTTCATAATAAATCTATCAAAGAGTAATAGAATTCCATCAATTCTGCATCATCCCCGAGGGTCGCTGTGCTGGGATGGAAAGTGTGTTCCGCTGGGATTGTACAACTGTTATTATTCAATTACACTCTTTTCTTCCTAGTTAAAGACCATGATATCATTATCACTTAATGAATACATATAATTGGATCTGGACTCTATGTTTGGCTGATGAATACCACTCACTATTCATTCAGTCTCAGCTCATCTTCTGACCATTTATTATAGACTTTTGGCTGAAAACCATGATGACAAAGGGAATTTGAAATTAGCTGAGATTTCATTCAATGCTCAGTTAGACACAAAGGCAAAATGCAATTCTGACGCACAAATGAGGCTGAGACCACACAGAGAAGTTTTGCCTAAGTTAATAGCTGTTGATTTCTACATAAATACATGGAGGTAAGTGCAAATATATTTTTCAAGACTGTCTCATAAGTTTGCAAGCAAGCAAAGATTTTGTCCCTCTCTTCCCCAAACTGAGAAAAAAAAAAAAAAATAGACTCAAAGGTAAATACTAGAGCTTTTAAGTTGGTACTTTATTTCCCAACTTAAGCAAAATATTAGCTTTAAAGATGTCATCTGAGGCCATTATAATCTTTAACTCAGCCCCTGCTAAGCCAAACACCATTTTATGATTAAATAACATTTAAATCTGACAAAAGCAAAAGTGCTTTCTATACAGTATATTTATTACACCTAATATCGAGACCATCATTAAGTTTCATCAAACAGTGTGCCCCCAAAGGAAACTGGCCCTCCTATTCATATTGTTGGGAGTAAATGTAGCATACCTCCTTTGGATCACTGGTGAACAGGCCACCTCATTAATCCTAGTTAGTAGATGCTGCTGGGCATGTGGAGCAGCCAAATCCAGATGCTACCCACAGAGCCTCTCCAGGCAGTTAGGGAATCACAGAGTACCACCTCAAGCCCTCCATACATCACTTCAAATTAAATTTACATTAAGTGCTACTCCATCAGAGCCGAGAGAAGCTGACATCTTTGGAAAATGCAGATGATAATCCATTAAATCCTATTATATACATGTCTTCTAATTTTACTTAAGCTCATGCATACCAAAGTGTGAGTTTGTGTTAAAAATTAAAGACCCTTTTACTAGAACAAAAGACTTTATGAACTGTTGACTTTGGGAGGGTTTATTACAGGATCAGGCTATTCTGTCAAGACAAGTAGACTTTTTTTTTTTCCCCCTGTAAAATTTCTGGTTAATCATTTGTTCCCAGGATCTTTTTTCAAATGCACAATGTGTCTTTGCTATTTCCATCGCAAACTCTTTGTTCTCTCAAATAGAAGTGCAGCCTCTTGAACTTAATCAAATGTTATGAATGAAACAGTAGGACACATATTGTCTCCTTTTGCAATTAAGAAAATATTTGCTGGCAGCTTCCAAACTGGCAACAGCAAGAAGATGCTATAAAATCATCACAGTGAAAAAGCTAAGGATTTAATTGCCCTATTACCACATATGTTAATCCCTTTATATTTTCATAGTCCTTAGTCACAGTTACTTTTACTTTGATGAGTCTCTTCTAATTTCATAGCAATGATCTTATTAGTTTTCATTTAAGGTACTTAAATTTTTTACATTTAACTACTGTATTTGATGTTTGTGTTTCTGTCTGATTTAATTTTTTGCAAGTTCTAAACTACAATTGAAATTACACAGATTTCAGGAAAATAAGTAGTAATTACTTCAGCTATCAGGCAAAGTATATTATAGAAAACATATCAAGAAGTAAAATACACACACAGACACACACACACAAAATTAATTTAAAAGCTAGTTATCAAACTTTAAAAAATTTAAACAGAGGTTGGATTTCAGGTTTAGATTTGCTTTAACTTTTGAATAATTGCTTTCCAAGTATTTCACAGTATATCTGCTTTACAGTACATGTAGTACATAAGCGTTCATTTTCAACTATTGTCATTCTTTGACAGTTGAAAATGTGATGGGCCAGATTGTCATCTAGCATAAGGGTAACACCAGAAAATTCAAGCGAATTAATAAACTGAAGTACTTATAACCAAGGCTTCCTTACTAAGTATGATGTATAACAAATTTTAAAAGTGATGTAAATGATAACTAAAATTGGCAAGTTTAGTTTGATCTCCTTGATGCACGGGGATTTATGCATGCTACTCCCATTAAAACTAGCAGGATCTGCTTCCTTAAATTCCCATTCATCAGGTTTATAACATTACCCAAATTATTGCTCTCTAATATACTCTACGATTTCGGAAGCTCGCCATCACACATGGGGCAGTGCCCCTCAGCAGTGAGGGGGTCTGGTATAAAGGGCTATGGCAGAATGCAGAATTGTGGTTATTGTGGTCTTTCTAAGTAACTACAAAAGTTGTTGCTGTTTACACCATTAGGGAGCATCTCTGAGGACATATTCTCGAATAGTGAAACTGGATACATCCTAGGTTGGGTTTTTTTGAGTCCTTTTCAAATGGCCATTAACAGGGATGCACAGGATCTGCCTAAAACATCAATTTTTATTTAAACTGCTACACTATATTTTGAGTATAATGCTATTTGGGATAGGGTAAATATAGCCCACTGTTCTCTGTGTGTTACAAAACATCTCCACCACCCCCCAGAAAAAGGAGTCTATCAGCCTGGAACTAAGTAGCTATTTCCTTTACCTCTGGACATCTCTAGCTCCATTTTCAAGGCATCATCTCATTAGGAAAATATCATACAACATCTAGCATTTAAATTCTCTTATTTCATTTTTAACAAAGGGAAACATTTTGTTTTGAAAATACCAGTAACTGACGATTGAATTAGATGATTCAAAAAACAAAACAGATCTTAACTTTCAAGTGATAATTAAAAGGAGTCTCTGAAAGATGGTGCTAAGTACATAAATAAAGCAACATACTGAATTTCATATTAAAAGCTAGGAAACACAATGCAGGATCATCCTCTTTCTTTTCATATTTTAGACTGCCTTTTCCAGGGACTAAAGAGGAATCAACCAGACATGAGCAGAGCAGTAAACAAAATCCTAGGTTCCACTGGGGAACTTGCAGCCGAGTCTCCATGCCTGATTTCCATCAGAACAGCACAGAGACACTTAAAAAGATTTCCAGAATCCAATATCTGAAATGTCTCTGAAAAAGCATTAGGCCTATCAAAAAAGCCATATGTAAAACAATAACCAGGTTTTCAACAGTATCCATGAGGAGTAGTCTACTGAGGGAAGGCCAAGTACAACCAAAACTTACCTAAAGCTGGTGCCACCCCTGCCCCTAAAAGAGAGGCTTCAAAACCAAAATGACGGCTAAAAGGATCCTTGTGAAGATACAGTATTGCCACCAATGAAAAACATTCCTGGTAGAGCCCTGCAGACAGGTATGAATCTCGCCACTACACGGAGCTCCCCCAAAATAAAAGAAATTTCAACCTAAATCCTTCTAGATAGAATAGCCATCATCTGAGGTCTCAGCTGAACAACCCAAAGCTGGGTTACCACAGCTTTCCACCTGGCCTGCAGGAGCTCCTCAGCTGTATTCCTTGTTCACAGTAGATGCAATACAGCATCGCATAATTTAGCTAATTTGGGCCAAGTCCCCTTAGTTTCCATTTGCCACACAGCATGGATCTGCCCCATGATTGCATATGGCTCAGTCTCTGACGCTCAGAAAGTGTCCCTAAGTTGTGAATCCAGGAGCTGAGAGCTCAGGGCAGCTTGTGGTAGCCGAAGTGACCTTACGTGGCAAGCTGTGGGGCAGGGAAGATCTTCCTGCTCTGTGCTTGTTTCGGACCTAGCAAAACAGCACATCTCTTCCTCATTTCTTTCTAGCTTGCCACCAGTTTATACAACCATCCTTCTGTGACTTCCTAGAGTAGGAGCTGAACCTGATTACTTACACACAGCACTACTTAGAGATGAAGCCGTCGCAGAGGTCCCAGTGCACTAGACGTGGTACATACATACAAACAGCAAGAGGTAGCCCTTGCCCTCAATAACTTACAGTCCAAATAAACAAGACAGACAGAAGGTCAGAGAGGAAACAGAGGCACAAAGAAGTGACGTGATTTGCCTAGTAGATGATTGGCAGAGTCAGGATTAGACTAATAGATCACTGAATCAATCCACTGACTAAACATACTGCTTCCCATTATTTCTTGGGAGGCAAACCAGGAAGAATGATCTCACTCGGCTCAGAGCCATAATAAAAATAACAGCAGTACTGAGGGCAAGTTCAGAGCTTTTTACATGATGTGCTGTGGATCAATCGGTGGAGAGGCTGCTCTCTCCACCGCCATATTTTGAATTGTCTTCACGGCAGGAATGATGGAAGACAGAAGAATGGCTGACAGTACTGAATAAAACTCCATGTAAATTTCCCTTATGAACATCTGATCAGTATTTATATGGGCATAAAGGGTTATTTATTTCCCCGTCTCCATGAATGATTTACATGCTACTCTCCATTTTTATAACGCACCCGCTCAGGCTTGAGGAGGAATGTACTCTGGCTGGCTCTTTTTCCAAAGAAACGATTTGACACAGAGCTGGAGCCGGGATGCTGGGTGGGGGTAGGAACATTTCAAGTTGTTTTAACTGTCTTTCACAGTAGCCATTTTCCTCCCTCTTTTCCACTTTTGACCCTTCTTTTTTTTTCCTCCTGTTACTGAGTTTCATCTTCCCGTAAGTCTCGATACTCTCCAAACTCTTTTGCTCGTTCTGTAGGTAGAATACCCCATTTTTATGTGACATCTTTTAAGTATGAGATTCAGGAAAGGGACTGCAGAAGTTTTAGCAATAATCACTCAGTGAAGCAGACCGCAGTGCCTCAGAGCTCCTTCTGGTTCTTTAGCTCTCATGCTTGCTCAAGCTGTGTCCACACCCCCTCAAAGAGCTTTCCTACCTGATGGCCAGGGTTAGATTTATAAGAATTCAGTAATCCCACACCAAACTGAGCCTCAGAATTTGAAAATTATTTGCTCTGAATCTAGATCCAGCTTTGTGGTTTATAAAGGGCAAAATCAAAGTTTGGATCAATTCCTGATACAGAGTTTACAGTTCAGCTAAATCTTAGTATTTTCTCCAAGTTTGTTTCCTTCTTCCTGCCAAATGTGCATCTTAAAGATATATATAAAGAACTTGAACGACATACTGAGGAATATTACAAATAGATTTTATATGGGACTTCTAAGGCACTTGGCCTTCCAGTTCTAGGCAGATGAGTGGGAATCCAGCTTGAGGGAGCATATTTTTTTCCTCACTTCCAGTAATACTAAATATAATGGGTGCAATCCTACTAAGCTGAATTTGATAGCTGGAAGGAACATAGTAAATACATTTACAAAGTGTTGGACAAAGATTTATCACTTAAACTTCTAAGGAAATCATTTAAAGAGGTTGCCTATGACAAACCTGTGGCTCTACAACTTCTCCTCTGACCCTTCATATTCAGTCCCAAACATTTTAAGAAAATACGGATACACTGTCTTCATTAGGATTTCTACCGGATTCACCCAGAATGGAGTTTGCTAATGTTTTTCATTAGTCCACATTTCTGTAGTTGCCTTGCAGTAATAGATTATTTTCAGAGCAAGGGAGTCATGCTTGTAAAATGCATTCAGAGATTAAAAATAGAAAACTAAGGCAATTAAAATACAAAGTGATGGATAGAAATGTATCGTGTACACTACCTGTGTTGTCAGCGTTCCTTGGTCTGCCATTCGAACACTTTGGAAATCAAAATGCCTTGAAAGGAAGACATTAGGATCAGCACTGAAGCAAAAACACCAGCACAGTTTTGAGGTTGCACACCACCTGAAAAAAAGGAAAACAGAGTTAATGCCTTGTTACCGGGGTCCCTGGTTGTGCAAACATTAGACCAACTTCCTACGAAGTCACAGTAGCCCCCAAGGCTACTACCACTCACAGCAGCCTCCTCTAAACTTTTTAAAAGCTGTTCCACAGTCCTGACCCTCCACCAGCCCAACTGCAACAGCTTCCTCACAGCACAAAGCCCTGGGCAGGAGTTTGAAGTGGTGGAGGGCAGACCTTTGCAACAAGTTAGTATCACTTCTGAGGAGGGGGAACCCCTTTGTGTCTCACTCTCTATAGCCACCCCACAGTCAGATGCCCTCTTATGTAAAGGCGGCAGCTCAGAGTAGTCAGATACCTCAGGGACACGGCCACCACTCACCGTATGAACCCATTTGCACAGCCAGGCTCCATTTGCACTTCCTTCGGCATTGTCTGAAGCAGGGTGGGCAAGCCAACCTGCACACAGCCGACTCTTCCAACACCCACCCCTGCACCCAACATGGCGCCTCACCCACCTCAGCACCTTCAGCCAGCTGGCCGCCTCCCCTCAGGGCAGCCAGGCGGTGTGGAAGCACCTGATTGGTCAGGAACAAGGTTCCTCACACAGGATTGGTCAGGTGCAGACAGATGGCAGCCTGGGATTGGCTGCATGCTTTGCCGCCTGGCCACTGCCTCTCAGAGCAGCATGGGGGGCATGGGGCTGAGGATTAGGGACAGAGAACATGGCCAGGGACATCGAGCACCTCTGCCACTGGCTTCTTCACCATCCCGATCGCGGGACTAATCTGACCGTGTGCTGAGGCAGAAATAATGTGTATCACTGTACAGAGCCATCGGTGATAACATTGTTCATCTTAGCAGGGGAATTTTTAAAGGAACAAAATGAAGAGACTGCAAGAGGGAGAAATTGCAAATAGTCCCCCCTCTTGGAAGGAAGAGCCTGTTTTGCTTCTGCTGCTTCTATGGGATTTTATTGTTAGCTTAATGTCGACATCTTGAATTACCATAACAAATGTAAGTCCAGATTTCATGCAGGCAAAGAAGTGAGTGACCTTCTCAAAAATCTTCTGTGTAGGTACAACAACATTTCCACCTTCCCCAGGCTTCCCCACCATGTGTTTGGTTGGTGAACTTCCCTCGGTGACATGGTTTTACTAACATTTTCTCACAAAACAAAGAAGAAATTATCATAAACAAAGATTACATTCATTTTAACACTAAGCTTTTCACCAACGTTTAACCTTTATGGGGAATCAAATTATTTTTTTCCGTGACTAAGAGGAATCTAGTGATGTATAATTAAAATAACAAAGAAGAGTCCCATTCTATACAAGTGTAATTATGTTAGTGTGGTATCACTGTAATTGAAACACAGAAGATGTTTCAGTCTGTATTAAAAGAGAATTTCTTTCAGTGGGTTTCCTGAAGCTCATTAGATATTCCCTGGCCTATTCTCCTAAGTAATTAGATTTTAACAGGATTTTCAACAGATCAGAGCAATCTCTGTGGGTGCCAATAGGAGACTCTCCCTCTGGCCTTACCAGCAGGGCAGCGTGGATAACATCCAGGCTGGGAGTTAATAGGACAATTACTGGCCTCTTTTAAATGAGTTACATTAATGCACTTAAGCTAAATGGCTCTGCATATGATTAAATATTAACATCTGCAAAATATGAAATCATGATATGCAATCAAGTTTTGTTGTTTTAATTTCCCAAATGCCGGATTTCGGTGGTGTATGTAAATTTCCATTGGATGGTGTACGTTAAACTTTCAAAACACAGATCAACACTATTTGCGAATGGTTCTTCTGGAGCTACTTAGTTAAACATCTTAAAATAGCACAAGGCAAGAAGAAATTATTGAAAATTATATAAAAACAAGAAAAGGGAAAAAAAACAACCCAACCTTCATTTGGAATGCCTCAAAGTGAGCCAGGTCATTATTTCCATTGCAAACAGAAATCAAAATTTTAAATTCAGTGCCTCGATGCGTAACGCTTTCCCAGCAGGAACAGGAAAAAGAACAGGAACCAGCTGAAATGGCATGGCCAGAGTGGATGCATGCAGCAGTGGATAATGTTTTTAAAAGACAGCTCTGTATGGGTTGCCTAAGGCTTCTTTGCATTATATGAAATGTTATGGGTTTGTTTCTTTACATTCCTGCACAGTGCACATCAAATTAATAGAATTTTGAATGCCCACACATACACGCATGTGTGTGCGCACAAACACATATACATGCAGACATATGTACAGAGAGAGGGATGTTTTATTTAGTAAGAAATGCTGTCAGCACACGTTCAGAGGATTCAGTGATCAGGCCAGGACATACCTCTCATTTCTAAAATAGTAAACTAGGACTTGATGGAGTCTATTTGAAAGTTCATTCCTGCTGAGGAAAATATGCAAGTAATAACTTAACTTGCATGGACATACATGACTGGGGGAGAGGGAGGTGTGAGCTCTATGACCATATGACTAAGGTTTGTCCCACGTTACATTTAACTATTGTTCTGTATTTCTCAGCCACTCACCAGACCCTGTGCCCTGTCCATGCGAACCCTGACCTCTGCTTACACGTCTGCTGCTTGAACAGTCCTGTCTGCAAGTTGACTCAGTTACCCTGGCATGCTCCAACCATCTGCAGCACACAAAATCATCTGACAAGGTAAGTAAAAAGGGCTTTTATGGGGGCCGGAAACACACTTTGCAACAAGAAGATAGGCTGTGTCCTGGTAGTTCTCCATTATTTCCCCGAATTCTTGCTGTGTGGAAGGATTTCTTTTTGTTGCTGAGAGTTTTTCCTGTCAAACCCCCTAAATATTCCTTGGATTTCAAGAGCAGCAAGGAATGTACAGGACAGAAGCACTTCTACAGCTCCATGTTAGGCTCCAAAACTTGATGTCAGCAGTATGGAGTGCATTCTTTCCAAAGTAGTCTATAAATATGAAGTAATTACTCACCCCAAGTCTCCTGTATGGCAGAGAAATATTACTTCTGTCTTTCAGCTGGGAAACTACAATGGAGGTTAAGACCCAAATTCTTCAGTATCTAAATCCCCATGAAATCAAATGTAAGGATCTGGTCTGAAGAGGTGCGCCAAAAGTTGGTAGGGAGCTGGGATAAACATTAATTCCTGGCTTTCAGCTGTGATTTCAGTGCAGCAGAAACTGTCTTGTGCTTGACCAAGTCCATGGAGCCTAAAGGACGACTAACAGCCCAGTCGCAAACTCTCTTATTTCTTCCCGTGACACAAATTTACCCCTCGTCGTAACTACCAAGCACCGTGTGATGGAACTTAATTTGGGTACTGTGCAGTAATGTCTCTAGGTAAAAGAAAAGCTACTCCTGGTAGGTAGCGAGGGCTGACAGCAGAGGATTTTATCCCTTGCCTCTGTTTCAAATAAATGCAAAACCACTTCTCTTTAGGGGGTAAATAAATGAATACATACATACATTCTAGCCTCTTTCTTTGCTTTTTGACCAGTTCTAGCCATGCCCAGGTGTGAGCACATGCCCCAGCCATGGTGCAGCCACAGTGCATGTGTCCAAGAGAGGGAGCTCACCCCGGCTGCTTCGGGTGACAGCGCTGAGCTGTCACCATCTGCTCTCTGGAAACGCTGCCATGAGAGCTGGCCCTGCCACCGCAGCCTCCTCACAAATCTGGTGGAGAGACACAAATGTTCACGTGGTGCAGGAGCTGATGATGGCAGCCCTTGGAACCAAGATGGAAAATATTAGTGTAACAGCATGACGGGAATGGAAAACAGTACCTACAGTTAAACTTGTCTGACACCTCCCATTGTATAAATCTGCTTTCAGTTGCCCATATCTTTGCCAGCCTTCACTCATTTCAGATGAAACATCCCATGATGACTGTCTGCCTCAAGCTGGATTTCAGAAGAAAAAAGAAAAAAAAAAAAAAAAAAAAAAAAAAAAAAAAAAAAAAAATATATAATTAAAAAAAAAAAAAAAAAAAAAAAAAAAAAAAAAAAAAAAAAAAAAAAGAATAAAAAAAAAAATAGTAAAAAAAAATATAAAAAAAAAAAAAAAAAAAAAAAAAAAAAAAAAAAAAAAAAAAAAAAAAAAAAAAAAAAAAAAAAAAAAAAAAAAAAAAAAAAAAAAAAAAAAAAAAAAAAGAGGATTCATATCTTACTTGAAACAAGGATAAGGCAAAAGATTAAAAGGAATCTCGTTAAAAGGAATCCCATGACCATCTCATTGAGGAGATGTCACTTCAGTGTAATTTGTACTTAAATCTGGCTGCAAGGCTTCTGTTGCTTTTGGGAATTAACTCTTGACTCTTCCCACAAAAACTGTCTGGATTTGGTCAACTTTAAAAAAATAAATTAAAAAAAAACCAAAAACAACTCACTAGAGGTTTTAGAGTTTGTCAGCTACATCCTCCAAAGACTCTGTCTTCTGCACATAGGACCTTGCTTCTCCTCACAGCTCCCATCAACCAGGCAACTATGATCCCATCAAAGCGAGCAAGAGAAGAGTAGCCCACAGCTTTGGCACTTGAGCAGGACTTGCTGAGCTCCCTCCTGCTCCAGGTCACTGTCCCCACTGCGCTCGCGGCTCTTCCCCCGCCACATCCCGACAGCACAGACCAACAAAACATAGCCCTGGTGCAGGGCAGAGTCAAACCTGGCAATAAGGAGGCAAATGCAGGCGTGTGGAACAGGGAGGCAGATCAGGGAATAGGACTGGAAGAGAAAAGGGTTTTCAAGTGAGAGGAAAGAGAGAACTACAGCTAGGGAGGGCAGAGAGGAGCTCCAGACACTGTGAAGCAAGCAGAACGTGCACACGTGTTCACAGGGGCTTCAGAAGCAACCACACACTGTTTGCCACGGTGCCCACTGCACGAATGGGTTGTTGTCTCTAAGTTTGTACTTCTTTTGTTGCAGAAAATGGAACCATGCAGTTGGAGACTCTCTATTCAGGCATATGACAGAGACAAATTAAAGTGGCAAGAATAGCCCTAAATTGGGACTTTTCTAACTTGGGCGTGCTTGGACTGGTACCTTAGTGCTACCCTCAAGCAATTTTGGGTGCTTTCATCTAGCCCTGTAAAGAAAGCTCAGTGCTTTTCCAGGCTTAGAGAACCCTGGGGCCTTGCTCAGCAGAGCCTACATCAAATAATCTAGTGGAAGGGACAGGGTTTGGGCAGGAGAAAATGCCAAACAGTTTACGGAGACATTGATGCTGAAAGGCTTTGCAAAACCAGGAAAAGACTGTAAGAGTTTTGGTGTGAGAGGGTCACACAACAGCTCCCCGTTTGCACCTTGGATCAGTACATGAGACTCAGCCGCACCCTACCCCATCTCTTAGGTTTGTCTCTAATATTCCGGCTGGAAATATCTGATTGCTGAGCACAGTGTTTGCCAACGCAGAGCGAAACTTGCCACGGGAGATTTGGTTCCTGAAAGGTCAAGCACCAGACCTGAGAGGATGTTTGCTGTGACACATAGAGGTACATTTGTGATATCCACCGCAAGGCTCCAAGCTGTGGCACATCTGGACATGGCAGGTAAGGGAGGAAGGTCCCTACACCTTGTGGGGAGCTCTCTGCCCCTCCCCAGCCAGCTGTTGTGAGGGAGCACATCTGGGTGCACATTCCAGCTTCACAGGCAAAGTCCCCATCTTTCCGCTGGTGATCTGGACCAGCGTGTCTTTTACAGTACTATAAGGGTGCTTTTATGAGATTCACCCCTTGCAAGGCGAAGGTTTTTATTAGAAACACGCCTTCCTCTCTGTCATTTATGATAAATAATGTTTATTGATGTTCACTTCCTTCAGTGAAATAAAGTGTCAAACAGCACGTCGGTATTTGCCAATTTTCTTTTCACATTTCATGTTATGTGCTTTTTATGTTACATGCCTGATTAAAAATTTAAACATTGTCACCGTCAGTGCTAAAATACGTTGCCAGAGCATCTCTAATTATGCTTCCTTGTCTGCTCTGAGCGGGGACTGACATTTCTGGGTCAAGATCTGGTTGTTGATATGCAGCGCGGGAAGTATCCGATAGCCACTTGCTGAAAAATAGGTCCTTCTCTCTCACACAATTATGGTACACAATGCAGAGCAGGTACCCGGGGGAGGCTGCTCATGCTGCGGTAATTCCGGGCTCAAGAGGCCTTATCCACTTTCTGCACATCATTTTGCCGGGGATACCCATTTTAGACAGTCCTTGGGAAATGTTATCCCGTTTCGGAGGAGGCCTTGCTGTTTGCACACTGAACAGGGGTGAAAATGCTTCCTTCAACAGATCTTCCCGTTTATTTTTTCAAGAGAAAGTGAAAATTCTGAGTGGTCTTGGTGGTTTTCTTCCTCTGTAGACACAACCAAACTGATAGACCCACTTGCACTTGATTAGCAAACGTTTAGGAACAGGCTTTCCAGCAAGAGTTTCTTAAGCGCACCATATGTGCTTGGTTTTATTGATATTACATTTTTGGCAGTTTGGTTTTCAAGTACATTTTCTGACACGTGCAGGAAGCCAGGCTGGTCTGCAAAAATCCACCTGGGTATGCTAAGCTGTGGAGCGGGGCATCTAACAACACAACTGACCTCCAGGAGGAGCCTTTGTACATATAAAAATGCCAACAGTGATACATGCCGTTGGAAATATGGCTGTTAAGAAAAACCTCACAATATTTGCTACATTTGTTTGCAATGGTAGCACACTAAATATAGTTAAAACGAGTCAGGTTTTCCAAAGGAATCGATATTCAGAAAATTCAGCTGTTCTCCTTGGGAGCTGATGGTTGATGAAGAGTTATGAAATCCAGCCATAATTTATTGTGAATGTTCAAATTAGTTAAAAGGTGGTATTATATATGGCTCAATGTTTCATCAGTAAAGAGTGTCCTTATTTGACCCATTACATGCACATTGTATGAAGACCGATGTGTTCCCAAATATTGTAAAAATCCTTCCCTGTTGTTGCCAGAATTTTCTTGCATTGTTATTTGGCCTCAGAAATAATTACCATTTTCCCTTTGGAAAGAAGAAGAGAGTAAGAAAAATCTGAAGTGAGGCTCCAAATTTAAAAGTAGCCATTGCAATTCTAGAGGCTTTCCTCGATTTCCCATCATTTCCTTAAAACATTAGAACTGTTTTTATACATCATTTTTCATATAACATCCTTAATTTGTGACCACCAGCTATATAGCACTGACTAGCACAGAAGGATGGAAGGAAAAAATGTATCTGGCTTAAGGGAATTACCAGACAGTTGCAGGACCAACTGTAATTGTTGGTTTTAGCTCTGCTGAACCTGGCTTTAAGTGCAAAAAATATCAATACCAGCAAAACAGAGTCAATTTTGTGGCCCTCATCATCAGAAATATGTATTTAGGTAGCCTTTTCCCTTCAAACGTGATACATTATCGTATATAACATTTCTGGTGTACATAGCACTAACTTGCCAAAGTACCTGTTGGATTTCTGGACTTCAATGCTGCATCCATCTCATACAGAAGAAAATACACCCTGCCCATGTGCTGCTGTATTTGGGTGGTTGTATAGTTTGTTTAAATTTTTAACCAAACCTCACATATTGTCCAGCAAGTGATCTAGTTAACTAAGGAAATATGTTCATGCCACTTCTAATTACTATTTAATTTGCATGATTTTGCTGGAATCAGGATTTGGTCTTTTATTAGTGGTATCCTGTCTAATTAACAGCACGTATTAAACCATGCTCTGGACACTGATCACTGATAGATCTGAAAGTATGTCTCAGGTACAGGGTTAGGATTGTAAAACGCTATCAAGAGCAACCACTTGGGTTTTTGCATCTGATTGATAGCTGACAGTGCGCTTCACCAAAGGACTGGGGTCGCTTTGCCATCTGTTCCTTACAGCACAACCACTGCAGTGACGAGCGAAAACTGCAGGGCCAGCAGTGGTATTTAAAAAATAAAATAAAATAAAAATTAATGCTTCGGTTCAATATCAAAAACCAGCATAAACACAGAAATTCACATGTACAACACCGGCTGTCTCTGCCGCGTCGGGCTCGCGGCATTTGTGGAAATCATGTCCAAGACCCTGAGATCCGGCTCTGAACTCAGAAACCTGTTAGCGCTAATGAGGACGGGAGTCGTTTTGCGATAGCTGTAATAAACATTTGTTCAAACAAAAAGAAAAGTGAGATGAGAAAACACGCAATATGTCCCGGTATTAATGGAAAACCTATTTGTGCCATCTATTTTGGAAAAATTATTGAAGAACAGCTCATCCATGTGAAAATATTAGCACTGTAATTCTGTCAAGGTCAGTGAGACCTAGAGATTTGCTGAGAAATCACCTTCATTTCACCAGGTAAATAAAGAACTCGTTTTTCAAAGAAGCCTATTGAAGAAGGCACTCCATAGCAACAGTTAAATTATGAATACAGCACATATGTTCCATATCATATCATTTACAGCACACTTTAGCATAGACATAATGCTTAGTAACAAACTACAATACCATTCACAAAATGCATTTAAATAGCATAATTTAGTTCATTAAATTCAGTCATTTACAGTAAATCAAAATTATCACAGGAATTGAAGAGAGTACACAGTTGTTTGTTTGAATAGTTAAGCTAGGGAAGTCAATTCCTTTTTGAAGGTCAAGGACACAGTTGTTTCCATTTTCTGTTGTAAAAAAGATACAGCCTGTGTCATAAGATAATTTAGTATCATCTGAATGTGATCAAGTCCTTTCCCCCTGCTTGTTCCGTATTATATAACTGGCACGCCTAAAATATATCCGAGTCGAGAAAACGTTTTACGTATAATGTTATCAAATTAGACTTCTTTTTCTTTTACAGACTGAATGGATGTGATTCTGGGTTTTTAAAAGGATTTAGTCTTGCAAATCTGCAGCCTATTACTTGGAAGCAAAGATGTATGTTTTCCTCTAGTCCAGCCATCAATTGCTTGGCCTGTGGAAATATTATTACAAAAGAAAAGTGGAATTTTTTTCAGGCCTTTCTAAGAGATACATTCTGGCTTTTGCCATTGGAGGTGTGTCTGTGTATGTGTGTGGCGTCGGGGAGGAGGTCGGTGCAGAAGTGGTCTCTATGGACTATAAAGCTGAAGAGAACTGCAAGGATCCCTCAGTCTCACATCACAGGCACAGGTAATCCTGCCTTCATTCTTGTTTAAATTCCAGCGCCACTTTCAGAGAAATGAACAATCCTAATTTTAAAATGGCCGGTGGAAAGGAAAAAAAAAGAAGCCAGCGGGCCTCTTGTTGAATTGTTCACCACTTCACCCCACCGTTGTTTTGCCTGATTGATATAGATTGAGCAGACCACGACAAAAGTTCTGTTTCTTGTAGAAACTTCTGGGTTATCATCAAGTCTTCCTTAACCTGCTCGGGGTTGAGCTCAGTGCAGTCCTTTACCCAAGGGCATGGTTTTCCATCCCTTTACACCATTCCTGCCATCAGATTCACCTCCAGGAAGCAAGAGCCCTCTGTGAGGTCTTCTCCCTTAAAAAATTCTGGCTGCAATGGAGATGCCTCTGTTGCATCCGTGAGTGAAATGCCAACTATTTTCTGACCACCTGGAGGGGAAAATCAATGAATAAGCTATGATTTTCCGTCAACGGATTATCTAACAACTTTGAAAGTGCTGCCCTACCTGCCAGCACCACATGGGCTGCACAGACCAGGTCCAGGTTACTTGCAGCAATAATTCAGTCCTGACATGTCTCCTTTTCTCAAGGCTACACAAACATCAAATAAACCCTTTGCAAGGGGTCGAATGAGACATCTCAAACAGGAAGCTGAGAAAGCGTTTTATTTGTCGTCCAGATGAGCAGATAGTACCGATCCCACCTCTGTGCGAGCTGCCTCCTTTCAAACAGGGCTCCACAGAGGGCTGGAAATCAGGCAACAGCAGCCTCCCAGCACAACAGCTCTTTTGGAGGCAGCAACACCTTAAACCACCCCAAAGTATTTGCTTGGAACCCTCCGCATCCCCACTCATGCTGGGCAGCACAGGAGCTCCTCGAGACAGTCCCCGTTCTGCCTGGAGGACACGAGCAGCACAGGAGCCATCGCTTGGCAGCCAAAGCCTGACCCTGCTTCGATGGAGAGGGAGTAAGTTTGGCAAAACACCCCAGGGAGAGCCTGGGAATAGCCAGGCAAGCAGCCAGCCACATACAGGGAGGGACAATTAGGGCTCAAACAGAAATGAATTATGCTACAGGGAGCAAATTGCTTGTTGACACTGCTGCACAACAAAGAGGGAGAAGGAAAAAATGTTCTTAAGACAAATAACCTTCTCTATCTTCCCAGATACAGGGGTAGGAGCCATGAGGAGGCACAAAGGACACAGATGGCATTTCAGATCCTTTGTGACACACGCTGCCACCACAGCTGTCCTGGGGCCGCCAGGGAATGGGCCTGGTACGGATCACCCTGAGCACAGAGGAAGCACCCAGAGGACTCACCAGAGTTAAAGTTTCCGAAGGACAGAGCTGTGAGCCAAGGGTCAATGCTGCAGAAATGTGTGTGGGTGCAGCTGGAGCCCCCTCTCCTTGCCGGAGTCCTGGCGGAGCCGTGGGGACCAGCCGGGTCCCAGGGAGCAGGGTGCTGGGTGCCTGCAGGCTGCTGGGTGCCAGCAGCTCCAGCAAATACCCAGGAGGGATGGACAGTGGGGTCACTGAGGCTCTTTCCCAACTTTTTAGCTTTTCGGCCAACATCTGGAAAAGCAGAGTGTCAGCAGTTTGTTACAGGTTGGGAAACAAAGCTTCAGACCTCTGAAAACCGTGCATGCAACAGCAGAGCCCTGCTAGAAACAAGCAGGACAGTAAATATGGACAGTAAATGTGCCCCAGTTCAATCCTACATTAGTCGTTTCCCCATTGGGATGGTGTGTGTGACCATGTCTTGTGCAAGAACTAGGCCAGCGGACACAAAGCGGCCTGTTTTACAGCATCACTAGCTTGGATTACCACGTGTTTCTCTTTTGGATGCTAAAAAAGAATTCTAGCTGCAGCCTGCACTGCAGGGAGCAGGGCTACGGCTTCTGAGGATCTGTAATGGGATGCTTGAAATGTAAACACGTCACAGGTATCACACACCAAAGTCACTAAGAAAGACATTCCGTGTCTTACACTGTCTGCCTTCTTCAGTAAAGCCCAGGATACAGCTATTCAGCAATAACAAAAGCATTAACCTAAGACTAGTTTTAACACTGACTTTGCTGCAAGAAGAGTTGGGTTGATTACAATCACCCTTTCCTACACAGCACTTTTCTGAAACAGATTTAAACCGTTTCACAGTAAAGGCAGGACCTTTACTCATTTTACAGATGTGGAAACTGAGGCACAAGGGAAAAACAGCTTGTTCCTGGAGAGATGCAACCTGGGGAAACTCCGACTTCCAGGCTCCCAGTCTTACGCTAACTGGTCTGGAAATTGCAGAAAATCATTAACTCATCCTTCAAAATTTTTCATGATAGATTGTAACTATTTTGTCTGTCATCTCCAGAGCCTGCCTCTCTCAGGAATTATAACTACGTACCTGAGGGCTGCCACTACGGAACAGCAGAGGGATACATCACATCTGCTGCCAGGCAATCCTTAATGCACCTGTGTTTGATTGCTGCCGCGTGTTATTGGTGCCAGTACTTCTACTGTTCTTACTTTAACGCTACAATGTTAGTTTGGCACCGAAACTGCGTTTAAGACTTCGCGATGGGACTGGAAAGCAATGAGCTCAAGAGGAAAATTCCAGCCTCACTTTGAGGTAATGATAAATCTTTTCTCTCCCATTCAGGCACTATATTAAGGCTGCTGCATTGACCCAGAATTTTATCTTTAATTTCCACTTTTCTTCCTCGCATGGGCTTCAGCCAGTCTTGGAGAGGAGGGGGGACGTAGCTGAGCGCTGACAAAGGGATTTATTCACAAAACAGCAGCAGCCCCGTTTGTGACTTCCCCCAGCACCCCGGAACCAACGATGCCGTGACAAGAGAAACTTGCACATCAGACAAACTCCAGATTTCCCCTGCAGCGACCTTTTCCTCATAACACCCCATCTGCACTTCCAGGCTCCGCGCTGCCTCCAACATGGACTTGCACGCTCCTCTTGTCAAGCTCGGAGACCTTTGGCGGAAGCTGTCACAGGCTGTTTGCCCAGCATTGTGCCAACTAAGGTGTTATCAAAAAGTCTTTGCTTCATTCCAAAAAAAAGGTCCCTGATTAAGTTAAAGGACTCTGAGCCAACCTCACCAGTATTTCTCGGTCTTAGTCTACATCATTAGCTCAACTGGGATGTTGAGCTCTGACTTAGGAGTTGAGCATGCAAGAATGTTATACCCCAGTGACTGGGGAGCAAGCAAGAGCTGGTGGGTGCTCTTGCACCTATAGCCTTGCCCCTATAGCCTTGTCCCTATAACCTTGCCCCTATAGCCTCCTATACGGCCTCATCAGTGCCCACACCACTGAGGGCAGCCCAAGCTCGCCCTTCCTGCAAGTCCCTCTTTTCCCTAGTGGCAAGGACCAAGAAGGACCAGCATGGCCAAGCACCCTAGCATGTGTTTGCAAAGCAAACAACAATTTGACATGTTGTGTGGGGCCAAAAGATCTTCAGTCCCACCAAAACAAGAGCAGTTTTTGACAAGTAGGAGAATATCCGGGCCAAGCTAAATCCTCCACGCAGAGAAGAGACACTAATGACAGTAAAACAAGCGTTAACATCCTAATTTAAGCACCCAGCACTCCCTTCTGTTCCTCCGGAGCTTTTTCCCTGTGCCTGGAGTTGATTTGGATTCAGACACCAGCCTGGGGGTGTCTGCCCAAGTGCAGAACCCAATGGGGAGATCAACAGCAGCAGGAGCAGGTTGAGAACTGGTCTCCTGGTCAAAGCAATGCCACCCAAAACCCAGTCTGCAGCAAACATCACTGCCTTCCCAGTGGGTGCTCCAGGGTGGGGTATGTACAGTTTAGACCTTCCAGCAACAGCAGAAGCTCCCCAGATCCTCACAGTGAGAGGAAACCTCATCCACATGGTGACTCAAGACACCTGCTTTTAGTTTCTCTCTGGTGGTGTTTCTCTTTCTCTTCATTGAGCAGATAGAAACTCCAGAGTGGTTGGAGAGAGGAGCCAGGCAGCAGAATCATCGAATCATTTTGGTTGGAAGAGACCCTTAAGATTGTTGAGTCCAACCATAACCTAAAGCTAGCACTAAACCCTGTCCCTAAGTGCCTCATCTATACATCTTTTAAACACCATAAAAGAGGACCAAGAGGACCAAGAACAATGTGTGCAAGGCACACAGGCCCCCATGGCAGTGTCCCCATCAAAACATGGGGACAAGGTGGCCGTACGTGGCACCAGGCAGCTTTTGGGCCATGCGGCACCAGTGGTCTCGCTTGAGCAGGGATGGGCGAAGCTCTCAGCCTGCAACAAACCGGCACCCAAACAAACGGTATATACGGCAATAAATCTGTGGAAGGAATAAATTAGCTGTACAGCAAGGTTATGCTTGGGGAATGTCTCCACTATGGCAAAAGTATCCGCTGTACCTAGCGATTAGGTTTATATTACAACGTGGCTTTTAAGGCTCACTGTGCTGAATAAAAATTTAGGCAATTAGTGATCTTATTTCTTAGGAAGAACTGCTTGCTATCGTACATTAATACAGATTTTGCTCAATTAAAATTGTTCACAGTCAGCAAAAACAATTTCTGCACTGTAATGAAATAATGAAATAATTATATGCAAGGGAGGACTTCTGATCTTTTTAATTATTCTATTCTTCATTTTTAAAAGGGCTATTTGAAAACGCACTCTTATAATTGATTGCTATAAATCAGTCAGAAGCATTCTAAGGATCATAAATATTCTAACTTTTAAAAGACAAAGAAATGCTAAATATTCAATGAAATCCTTCAATATTCAGAAAATTTAATCTAGGGTAAAAGGATAGACTGCTCTTTTGAAAATAAAAAGTAAATTTGTTGTCCTGTGAAAAATGAAATATCTTGAATGTCAGTAACAGAAATGGAATTAACAAGAGATCTTTTTATTGTTTTTTAAGGTCATTAGGCTGTGAATTCTATAATTATGGAAATTGTCAGTCCAGTTCTGTGGAGTGTTTGCTCCCATCCATAAGGTATTGGAATGTTCAATCAGTCTCTCTCGTGGGAAAGTTAGGTCATAACTGTAAGTGTACCAGCAAAATTGAATTAAGCAAAGAGATTTCATTAGTATTTATAGCCAGAAGGCATCTGTAAAAGTACAGGGCAAAGAAGTTATGTGGAAGTCAAAGGAGAAAAAAAAATGGGTTTCTGGTGACAAAGGCGAATCTGAAAGAGATATAAGTGTATAATGAATAAGAGCTATTGAGCGCTGCTCCAAAGAGGGAGTTGCAAAGATGTCAAATATTGATTTTCTTGTGTATGCCTTTGGACTACATATGTAATTGTTTGGATTTGCTGTCTTCATGATACAACAATATTTGTTGTTGAAGGTTAAAAAGCAGAGTGTGAAACAACCCAAAAAGTCTGAAACGTGTTGGAGAATTATAATAATCCTGCAAGGAGGATTGCATGAGCAAAGTCTGTACTTCCCAGCAAATAAACATTTTTATGACAATCGAAAGCATTCGTCTATTGAAAGTATCGCTCCTGGTACTGCAGCAGCACACATTGTGTGCAGTGCCATTGAACCATATTGCATTTATTGATTGAAAATATACAATTTGCTTCTGATGAGTTTCTCCAACTTTTTATACTGTGGAAGTATTCTGTGATGGCATACATATATGCGAAGTACTGTATATGCTTTTGTATGTGCTCTTTGTATGTGTACACTGATATACATAATCCTCATATGTGAGTTATTTTAATATACAGAAATGATGGTGCCTCTCTGGGTCTTAATGCAGAATGGAGAATATGTTTCCTGTTGCTGATTAATGTCATAATGAAATAGACCTCTTGAATTATTTTCATTCTGTAGAAACAAGCATGCAAAACCACCTTAAAAATTATTCTCATCTTTAGTAGTTCCATAGTGCTGACATGATAGCTCTTTATATTTCCACACGGAAGGGATTTGTGACTGTTTGGAGTGACACATCATGTGTGACATTTTCCACGTGTGATCCTTAGGTTGACAATCAAATCTTTACTGACACTGGTGGGAACTTTGGCCCTGAGTCCAGTGGGACGCGGACTTCAATTAGAGTCTCTTGGAGATCTGGAAGAGCTAAAAGCAAAGAGTGTCCTTAGAAAACTGGAGATAAACTCACCTAGATTATTCAATCTTTTTATAGGTGGTAAAGCTGGGAGGTGGCGTCTTCATTTTCAGAAGCACTGGATTCAACAGAACCTGAGAGAGCCTGACAATCAGCTCTTAAACAAAGATGTCTCAGGGAGGAGCAGGTTGGGAAAAAACCCAAATCTCAGACGTAAATAAGAACAAGAATGGGATCAAACTCCCAGTGAACTCTGGCTCTGCTCTATGCTTTGCTATATCATTTTCTCCCTAAATTCGACAAATTCTCTATAAGAACTTATCTTTAGAACATCTGTTGCATCCCTGGGATAAGACTAATCCCAAGTGAAACCTTCAGTAAAAATAAATTGTAATAGTGCACATTCAACACCAACTGCTGTGAAAATAACATTGCCAAACCCACTAAACTGGGAAGCCGCTGGGTTTTTTGAAAGCGTGGGGCAGGATGGTGCTCTCGCTTCCCCAGCCCCCAAATCCTGCTGCCAAGTAGTAAAGGGGCTGGAAGTTTTTGGAGCCCTGCTGTCAGAGAACAATGTTGCCTAAGCAAGCATTACGAGATTATGGTAATAATAGGTATGCTTACTCCAAATAAAAGGTTTCATTAATCAAGCCATGTTGAGATAAACCTGTCAGTGGACAGAGGAAACTAGAAATCAAATGCTGTGAAAGTTCTGACAGATTGTTAAATAGAAACCCTTTAAAACTGAATTTAATTTACTGTGATATTACAGATATTTATGCATCAATAGGCAAGTGCAGATTGAGTTCGGAGGTCAGCTCTGGTGCTTGAAAAATAAACCCGCAGAATGAAACAAAAGGTGACAGTTACCTTTGTCAGAAATTACGGTTTATTAAACTAAATATGATTCGTGTTAAACAGAAAGGCACAGGGCTGGGGCATAATACACTGTAGTAGATTGGTTAACGAGAAATTACAGAAAATACTCGCCCTTTTTTTAAAGTCGCATCTACAAACTACCAGAAGAAACTGGGAACAAATATTGTGCCACAGGAGCAGACAGTATGGTACCAAGGGACAGCAAGCACAGAGACCTTCAGCAAGATTGTTCACTAATTATGTCCTGTTCTCCCATCGAGCAGTGAGTGTTTGACTTCTTTATTTAATCTCTCCTCTTTACTTTTTTTCAGCCTCTCCATTTTCAGAACTTCACCCGATTTGCAGCTTCTTCAATCCAAGATGTTCCTCTTCATGCCTCTTCCTCCTCATAAATCCAGGTGAGTAATGTGGGAGAAAGGTAAAATTAAGGAGAGATTTCTGTCCAGGTAATTCTGCCAGCAAGTTGCACAAAGTTGTTTGCAAGGGGAAGCACCATTCACCTGGGCAAGAGCTGCAGCTCAGCCCGTTTCACATCATTTGTCAAGGGAATAAGACCTCAGAGACCGGTGGCTAAAGTATCATGGGCAGATAGAAAATAAAACATCGTTCCTGTTTCAAGGGATTACCTAGTCTAGTACCAACAGGCATAAACCTTTTTGCCATTGACAGGATGGATCCATATCTAACATTAGTGCTTGACTTAAACATAATTATTATATTGCATAGCATGTTTTTATTTCAAACAATGGCTGCAGTTTGAAGGGAAAATTTGGATCTAATTATGATCCAGCTAAGCCAACACGAAGGTTCCTACCGACTCCACCAAGCACAGAAAGAAGTCCTTGACTACAAGCAGTCCTCAGTGAAAATAAGTATGTCAGTGCTATGTGATATGAACATATTTATCTGCCAAATTTAAATGAGATCATATCTAAATACATGACTCCAAAACACGTAAGTGTATATTACATTTCACACACGTAAGAAATAACGTAAAACATGCAGGACATGTTAGCTATATGCCAGACATACGTCCTTCCCAGAATGACAGCCTAAAAAATCCTTCCCAGCTCGAGGACCCTCCGTACTCATGCGAACGACTCTAACAGAAGTAACCACACGAACTTTGTGAGAAAATGTCCTTTTTTGTCCATGCAAGGGATGCAGGACTGGGCTGTTACTTACCTTACGAATTTTAACAAGACTTACCTGGAAAATGAAACTCTAGTTCAGCTTCAGAATACAGAGAACTTGAAGCACATATTTAAGTCCCATTAATTTACACGGTTTAAACGCTATGCCAAGCAACCCTGACGGATCTAAAAACGCAGGACCTGTAACTGCCAGTTGTGGGGGTGAAGAGAAGTCAGTTATACTACAGAAAAACCTAAATGCTTTAGAGAGGAGGCACCTCCTCACCTATTAACCCTGTGCAAGCTTTGTCCCATCCTGAAACAGCACCAGGATCTGACCTGATGTCCTGCGAGTCCTCACCCCATCCCGGGAAAAGTGCAATTGTTTCAATTTACATTCCCAGGCTACAGCTACACGGGCAAAGACCTAATGACTGTGTTCACCTCTGAAAAACGGCAGCTGTTTCCTTTTTCTGGGCAGTTCAGCAAAAGGCCGGAGAGGGCAGAGCCTGCTCTTGGGGATCAGTCGGCGACCTCCAAACCCAGAGCCACCCAGGACTAAATATAAGAGCTTATTAGAAGTGAATCCAAAAGCCATTTTTCATTGCATGGTTACCTGTGCTCTGGGGGCTCAGTGCTCTTGGGGTGAAATGCAGCACATCCTCATGCCCTGAGAAATGATCTCATGGATTTTGAGGAGGAAAGCTGTCTGCCCACTTATTTGGAGCTGGGCAGAGAGCAAAAGCAAGGAATAAAGAGGATTTGGCAGAGCCTGCAGAAGGGTGAGCGTGCAACCCTATGGACAGACCTGATTGTTGGGTGCTAACTGGCGTCGCTCCCAGTGAACCCCAGTATCTCCCCTTGCAGCACCGGGCCATAATAATGTTTTCCCATGGTTAAATAAGTTGCACGAGTTGAATTCACTCATTTTCTATTTCGTGTTTTGAGATTACTGGCTTGAAAGCTTTTTGTCAGCACCAATGTCTTATTATGAATGAATGCATTGGTGCTAAGAGGTGTAACAAGCAGTAACGAGGTAAAATTAATAAATGGCCTGCGTAGACCAACGACAAGGAGCAGTGTCTCATAGGCAGTGGAATATTTTCCCAAAGGAAGTAGGGAAAAGCCCCACAAGTTGGAAAGTTTTAAGGAAACCAAAGGAGCGCTCTCCCACCTGTGCCGTGCGGGCCCTCAGAGTACATGATCTACAAGCATTGCAACAGAGCCACTTTCACCTGTAAAACTCACAAGGAGCTGTAAGAACCCTGAGTGAAGAGGAGCCACTCTGGCTGTGAGACGTTCCAGCACAGCCCGAAGTTGCCCAAGTGGCTCCTGTCCGTGGCCAAGGGCTGGTGCAGGGATGGCTCCCCATGAAGACCCAGAATTAGCTCTTCAAAGATCAATCCCCGAGCGATCCCCCGTGCCGCACAGACCACGCTCATCCGCAGCAGAGAGCTGCGACAGCCCTCCATGTTTTATTTATTTAAATGAGTTTACAAAGCAATTAAGACATTTCGGCAAATGCTGAGGTGCAGGTTTCCTCCCTTATGATAGATCATTCCTGGCTTTTTTTTCCCTCTCCTTCTGGACAAATAAATGCTTCATGGTCCCACAGACATATTTTCGCTCTGCCCAGTTGCTTAGAATTCATTTAAATGTGCCTGTTGAACTCCTCCATCATGTAACATTTTAACAAGAGCCCCTAAATAAGCTTTATTTACAGACTGTAAATACTGCCTGACAAGCTCAATAATACTGTCTCATCACCTCCTTAGCTGGAATTCCTCTTGGAAACCTTTATTACCTGGGCAAAAGCAGGAAATCCAGGGAAAAAAATAATAATGTTGATGTGTTTTATGGAATAAACACTGATTCTTCACACCCTTTCAATTGGCAATACCACCCTATAATGATTTTTGTCAGAATTAAAACCCTCCCTGGCTAAGCTGCCAACATGTGCTCTCGTCACACAAGTGCTAGAAATGCTCATCTGGGCTCTGCGCTGCCCAAAGAAGCTTCTGAAATCAGGAGGGGTTTACAACGTGCCTTGGAAGGCATTAAAATACTTTAACACAATGTTCCATAAAGATCCCTCTAATAAGGTGAAGGATCTCAATTGGATTCCCAGAAGTACCCTGATGGTCAAACTGACAAAGAAGCTTCGTGGGGAATGGCAGGAAGGAGCTCTGCTGGAAACGTTCCATGTTGCCGCAAAAAATGAGTAAAAAATAATAATAATAATTTTAAAATATATCTATTTTGGACAAAAAAATTTAATTTGGAGGGGAAAAAAAAAAAAGCGGACTTTTTTCTTTCTGAAGCTGCCAGTTCTGTTTCCAGGAAGTTTGTGGAGAGCACCCACTTTTCTTAGAAAAATTGCGGTAATTCTGTATTTCAAAGGTGGAGGAGGAAAACGCTGGAGCGGCGCAGACACGTGGCAGGTCAGGACGGCACTCCAGCGACTGCGCTTCCTCTGCTGCTAAGCCAGGACCTGCAGAGCTTTAGCAATGCGTATTTTCTTTCCAGACAAAAAAGCAGAGAGTCCCCTAAAATGCGTTACAGCTCTCTCCAGATAAGGAGCTACCTGGTTCAGCAGGTGAAGAGGCGCTTGGGGAGTTTTTGATAGAGAGATTACGGACCTGATTACATTAATACCTAGCGTGGGTTTTAACCTGCATTTTGGGTAAAATTCACCGTTGTGCAGAAGGCCCATAAAAGGCCTGTGCACCACTTACGCCCCACCAAGGCACCATTTGGATGGTGCACGTGAAGCTTCGGTGATACATGGGCCCTGTGCCGGCCGCCGGCGTCAGGAGGGGTTTCATCCGTTATGTATCAATAATATTCAACATATTGGGGAAAAATATTAGCAGAGTAATTTTATTAACAACAGCGATAATTCACCGCTTGTCTTTCTGTGCTTAATAAAGGGAATCGAGGGTGTTATACACGAGCCGGAGGAACCGCTCACAAAACCATCCTGGTAAAAACAAACAAATGAAGCCCTGGGAAGCATGAGAGCACATGGAAGGGGATGTCCTGGCTGTGCTGAGTAATAAAAATAAATCCTGGATCAGCTCATGGTGTTTCTTGGGTGCTCGGAAGATGTGCAGGATCTCATGGGAGCATCTCTGGGTACAGTACATGTTGGCCTCACGATGCTGCTTTTAGCAAAGGGATCTCCCCACATCCCTGGAAATCCTCTTCACTGCTTCTCAGCCATTTGAATCTCACTGGAAAAGGGAACAACTGAGAAAAAAATCTGCTATGGCTTCCTCACACCTTCTGCCTACTTGTGAACTCAGTATAAAAACACACACGGGCAGCGGTTTGAAATGAGCTTCCACCACATGCCTCTCATTTTGAGTTACATCCCCTCCTTTTGGGTTGTGTCCCCTCTTTTTGAAGCAGGTACCTGTGTTTGCTACCAAATCAGCACCGTTTGCAATGTCCCTTTGGGCCACGCGTAAATGAAGGGAAAAATATTGTGTCGTGTTGATTTACTCCCCTTTCACAGACAAAGGCATCTTCATGTGAAATGTATCTTCCTTCCTGAGCCCGTCGAGCATCCCCTCTCTGTCCATGCATGGAGAAATCCCTGGATTTTGAAGGAACGATGATGGCCCAAGCGCATCCCTTCCCTGACCAGCCATCCCCTGGATCATGAGCTGGAGGATGAGGATGCTGCACCCCAGTTATTGCTGCTGGGCACAGAACTGGGCCAGGGTCACCCCTTCCCACCAACCCCTTCCCTCCCTAAATAAAGCAAATTTAAAGGATTTTTTCAGAGTTGCCTCTGCTTGTTGTTCCTGTGTATTTACCATGCCTCACAGCCCAGGAGCCTGCTCCAGGGATGGGGATTTGACAGGGGGTTCAGAGGATGAGGTTCAGCCGTCTTGTTGGGGACGGATGGGGAAATGAGCAGGGACCTTGCCAGAAACCATTGCTGCTGGATGACTGGAACTATTCAGGACTGTAGAGCAGTGATGGGGTGCCTGTGGACACAAACTGGGGAGACCTATGCATATGTTCAGAGTGGGGATTTGCAAAATGAAAATCTGAAGAATAAATGAATTTTGATTGAACAACTGCCAACTGTTTTGTGGGGTTTTCTTTCAAATCAGGTCTCAGGTAACTTTGCAGCCACCTTGCACAAAAGCCAGTAGAGTTCTTCTGCTCACACATCCCAATTTGCCCAATAATAATTCTGTATTTTAGCTTACTTCATTTATTTTGCCCTCCCCCTACTTTGTAAAGCACCTGAATCTCGAAGCTGTACTGGGCTCCACTCTTCTGACGATTTTGGTTTTAATTTGTGAGTCCCAAGAGGTTGCATTGTGGGGACACCTGAGTGTTGCTGTCTAGTTTTGCCAGGTTCCTGGGATGTTCCTGCCTGTGTCCAACACCAGGATGTCCCAGCAGAGCCAGCACCTCCGGGTGCCCCTCCACCAGCACCCACCCACCCCACGGTTCGACTCCCAGGGGATGGGAAGGCAGAGAGGAAGGGAAACGGCCAGCGCAATTACACACCTAAAGGAAATTTAACATTAACTCCATGTTTTTGCCTAAACACCGTCCTTGGCTGGCGTTTAGACCCCGCAAGCAACGGCGAGGATGGAGCAGAGGGAAGCTCGGTGTGAAATTCGGTGTGTCCGCCCGTGGGGGCGGTGGGAGGGTGGACACGGCGCGGGGCTGCCCGGGGCTCATATGCATGGATTTATATCGACATATAGATACAAACCGCACCCCTGCGTGTGTGTGAGCGGTGTGGGACACCCCCCGTCCGCCTGCGGTCCCCGTGACCGGGACCGCGGGGCAGCCCCGGTTAAGAGGGGCCGGGAGGAGGTTGGGGTTGTCCCCCCAAGGGGAACAGGGCTTTTTTCGCAGCAAACGGAAAAACTGCACCTCGGGGAAACCCGACTCCCCCACACGGGGCCCAGCGGGAAACGCTGCGCAAACAGCGCGGGATGCGGCGGCCCGGCCCGGCTTCAGCGCGGTGTCCGGCCGGGGAGGGCGCAGGTTGCGCCGGGCGCAGCCGGTCCCTCGCCCCTGCATGCAGCCCCGGGGCGGGGGGTCCCGAAGTTGCCTTCCCCTCCCCGGAGCGCCGGGCGCCCCCAGCTTGTGTTTCCCCAAAGGCGAACTGGGACTAAATAATGAATCGATCTAAAATTAACCGGAGGAATGGAAATGCTCTAAAAATAAGCCAGCAGCTGCCGTGGTCGCAGCCCCCCGCTCCCGTGGGGAAGGGGGAGCGGGGCCGGCCGGAGGAGGGGGCTCGCCACGGCGCGGGCAGGGCCGGGCGGGCTCCGCGGGGCTGCGCGGAGCGACCACTCCGCGGGAACCGGCGCAGAGCGGGGCGCAGCGCCCTGAAGCCGCCGTGATGGACGAGGGCTGCGCGGCGGCCGGCGGAGGCTTTGCCGCGGCGCTCCGCGGGTGCGGTGGTGCGGAGCGGGGCTGCCCGCGGCGGGGTGTCTCTCCGCACCTCGGCGCGGACGGAGCTCCCCAAAACTTCCTCACCTACTCCGCTGGCGGCTGCTCCCAAACCGGATTTAAAATTCTTTTTAAATGTATATTTTCTTGATTTTTTAATTTTTTTGCACGGAAGCGGCGAAAGCGTTTCGGGAGTCGGCGGGTCATCTCCCCGGTATCGAGTTGGGGGCAGCCCCGGGGGCTGCGGAGGGTGCGCGGGAGCCACCGCCGGGCTCCTGCGGGGCACCGCCGGGGAGGGAACCGGCCCCGCTCCGCTCCGAGCCCCCTCCGCGCACACACGCACTCACACTCCCTCACACACCTCCTCCTCTTTCCTCCTTTTTGCTCCACGCAGCGCTCCTATATTCTCCCGGCTTGTCTCTTTTATTCTTTTGTACTCAGGCGTGTTGTCCTGGCCAGCAGTGTGAACGGGGGCTTTGTAAAACGGGACAGATAAAAATGAGCAACATCATATTGTTTGACAGAATGATCCAAAATGATAAAGTGCCTTCTCCGGAGGGGGTGAAAATGGTGAATTCCTAAAAAACAAGAGCGTCGTTTCTCTCCTCTGCCTCCCTGCGCTGCTCGCAGTAGCCTAAAGGGATCTGCCGCCTGCACTCGCCCGGATCACGTCCAGCCACTCTTTTCAATGGGAAATCCTCTTTTTAAAAGCCTTCATTTATTTATTTTTAAATAAATAAAGAGGGAGGGGGGGAGCGGCTTCGGCTCGGGACCCCCCGTTCTCCTCGCGGCGAATGAAAAGCACAATTTTCGAGAGAAAGGCTCGTTTTGATTAAATCTGACATGCTGCTGATAACTCCATGCTAATGTGAAATAATTAACATAATAGCCATAATTAAAAGCACGCTAACAATGCCATAAATTTATCACACAATTTTACTAGCTTTCTGCCCCTAACTGCTCTCTCATCGTTAATTAAACGTGTTGCCTTTTACAGAATGGATGTTTATACATTTCCAATACAAATAAATCCGAAACCGTTTTGGAAACATGACCAATTTCGTTTTGCACTGAGGTCTGCCGGTTTTACAGGCGGTTTATTACAATTTAAAAAAAAAAAAAGTGCAAATAGACGCCTTAAAAATAATTATTATAATATTAAAAAATCAGATATATTTGGAAATCTGCATCTTTAGCGCAAAGCCCGGCCAGGGAGTCCAGGCCCCGGTGTTCCCGGTCGCTCCTCGCTCTGCTCCGGCCTCGGCCGGGGATGTTTGTGTGTCCCCCCCGCCTTGGATGTGTTTATTTTACAGGGATTTCTCCCCCGTTGCCCCTCTCCTGCGAGTCCCTTCAGCCCCACACGTTTATAACGAACCACAATGCTGGTTTAATCCAGGTCAGGTCAACGATTTATATAACTCATTAGTGAAAGTAATAGGCTTAAGTAGATGAAAGGGGACACCTTTGGTTTCTCCTTCCTTTAAAACGATTACAGAAGCAGAAATTGCCCCAGCCTTTGCCTTTCCTCCTCAGTCCTCCCCACCCCCGAGGCTCAGCCTCCGGATTTATTTTTAACTCGCTTCGCAGTCAAGATCTTGCTTTGCTATATTAGAATCAAATTGAGTTGTAATTAATTTCTCCCCCTCTATCATAACTGACTCCATCCTCCCTTTCCCCGGTGCTTGCCGTGTCTCTATTTGACTCCGTATCGATCCGGACGATACAGTTTGTTTTTCTCCTGTTGCTAAATCTATCTGTCTATATGGGCGCCCACTTTCTATTTCTGGCGGTGTCATTATTGTGGGTTTCTGCCTCCGCATATTATGCTTTAATTATTTTATTGTTTTGCAGGACGCAGGTCCTGCTCACGTTCAGCCCTTGAACTTCGGTGGGTTCGGGGGCTCCCGGGGAAAGTTTCCTGATTTTTATAAAAGGTTTTTTCCCCTCTCCACTCCGCCCGGGTGGCCTCCTAAATACTTTCAAGGGTGGGCTCCTAAATGCTTTCCTAAACTTCGCCACCTGAAGCCCTGGGAGCCGCAGCAGCGCCCCCGGCCTGCGGAGAGGCGCGGAGAGGCGCGGAAAGGGGCCGCTCCGCCGGGCCGGGCCGCTCCGTCGGCAGCAGGGATTATACACGGGATTAGCACAATAGAGCCCTAATCGAGGGGAAACGTTTCTTTTCACGCTAGGCACCGTAATTAATGGTATGAATCAATTAATTTGACTTTTATTGTGCCGAAGAAAAGCGCAACAAATGAAACAGGGGGCTGCGGAGTTGGTCTTTTTTTTTTCCCTCCCTTTTCCCTGAGAGACAACGCGGAGCGGGGGGGACAACGGGAGTGTGTGAGTGTGCATTTAGGTGTGTGTGAGTGTATCTGTGAGCGGCTGCGCGGGTGCGGAGCCCCCCCCGCCTCAGGGTAGCCAGGGTCACGGTCCGCGGGGCGCTGAGATCCGCCGGGAAACGCGTAAAAACGGAGCGGGGAAGGGAACCCCGCGGGGTGCCGGCTCCGCGGGCGCGCAGGGAGGCAGCCGGCCCTGCTGTCCCGCGGGACAATCCCCCCATCCTCCCCGCGGCCCTTTCCGCGGGGACCGGGCCCGTCCTGCCCGAAGGCTCCGCGGACGGAGCGGCTCGTCGGGGCCGGGCTGAGGCTCTCGGGGCGGTCGGGGCACCGACATTTCCGAGGGTCCCATGGCGACAAGGGGACTATTTGCCTTTCCTAAACCAGAACCGCTCGTGGGAATGTATTCCCTCCTGGCGCATTTTCCTCACTTAATTGTATTCACCGAAATCCGACAACACGTGCGAGAACTACAACAAGGGTAACAGCCGTACGAATTAAAAAGCAAAGCCCCGTGAGCCACTCGCGGCCGAGGTCCAGGGTGGGGATTTCTTCTCCTGGGCGCAACGGGACAGGGGTGAGCGGGCAGCAGGGCCGGGTCCCCTCCCGCCCCGCCGGGCGCCTCTCCCCGGGCCGGGGCTTACCTGGGGCCGCGTCAATACGGTCCTCACATTCACACACACTCCCTCATTTCCTACTTTTTCATATGCTAACGCCCGCAATGATTAAGTCGTTAACACCTCTGGAAAAANAAAAAAAAAAAAAAAAAAAAAAGAGAGAGAACAACAAAAAAGAAAAAATAAAAAAAGATCCGGCTAAACTAAAAGCTTCTTTATTTATAGTTTCTCTTTGTTATTTTACGTCTTTTTTATTTCTGCCTGCTACTAACCTAATAGATTAATCAATAGGCATTCTCCGATCTTCCGTTACCAGCTGATGCTGCTGCTAAAAAAGAAGAAAAAAAAAAAGAAAAAAATATAACGACGGAAAAGTGATTTCAGAGCCCAAACTTGGTGGGTTTAAGCGCTATTGCGGCGACGCATCCGCTGAGCCTGCGCTCGGCCGGGGCGGCCGCTGCCGAGCGCATCGCGGCGGCCTCCGGGCCCTTCGCACCGGGAGTGGCGGCGGCGGCGGCGGCAGC